>LPNX010561516.1:107963-181842 GCA_001517045.1 Pseudotsuga menziesii
TGATCAACTCCCATTCCATTGGCCTTGATGCAGAACTCACAGAAACACGCATACTTTCGTGTTTCAATGGAAAATATGTCTCCCATGTCTTTACTGCGAACTGAATGCAGTTCTCTCGTGCCAGGTATGGTCTCGCAATACCATGGCATCGATCTGTTCACATCGCCTAGGGAAACATCCCAAAAAAACCTGCATTGAATAAAAAACTGTCATATATATATAATATAGTTACACATTTATTAAATTCCAAATAAGTTGTTTTTTGAAATATATATATTGTTCCTACCTACGAACCGGCCTTGCTTGTTCGTGACCTTGGTGACCCAAATTTTGTGTGCACCAATCAACTACCTCTGCTGATCACTTCAATCGAGATGCACTATGACTCATTTGGTACCTCCGAAGGGCTCGTTTCACACATGCACCTGTGCCATCGTGTTCACCCTTTCCATGCCCTGTTTCAAAAAGCTCCAAGTGTGTCGAATTCCAGTCTCTTTGTGAAGACGACTCAACCAATAAAATGAGCGTGCTGATTTGAACTGCCCCGCACACCCATCTGACCAAATCCAGTGTTATGTAAATGACACCCCATTGTTTTTGAACGAATCATAAATGAACCCAAAGTAGTGTTGAACAAACAACGTGTCGTGCTCACGATCATCACTAACATAAAAAAGATATTCCTTGATCACATCACGTGACTGAGAAGTGCTATCCCTAGTACCATCAATGCTCGCCTGAGCATGTCTATACAATACATGTACGAAGATGGTGACCTGGTCGGAGTGATAATACTCACTTTGTATCTCTTTCTGAGGAGCAAATGTGTAATTCTCAGCAAAGTCTACCACCGATAGGATTGTGCCTAGCTGAAAAACCTCACGAGAATGTTTAAATTCTAAGGCTTACCACCTAGACCTGTGGGAGTGTTTGATGTATTTGTAAATCTGACTTTGAAACTTGACCATGAAGTCTGAAATAGGAATCTCATCCTCGAGCAAGTAGATCCTCTTAGATGGAACATGCGAAGAAGATGATGGATTCATGGAGACATACTCATATCTCTTCCACTTAACTGTGATATCTGACAATCCAGGGTGTGTTGGATCGATAGGAAAATTCCTATGGAACAACACCAAATCACCACATTCATGGCATCTTCTCCCACCTACAGACCTTTTAAAGAAAAACACATTTTCAGGATCTCTATTGCATAGTATCATAGAAATAAAATCCCGCACTGTGTGAGGAGCTAGTTCACCATCCCAATGTTTTTTGCAAAAATCCACAAATGTGTCGTAGTATAGCTGGAATTCAACGTGGTATCGACAACAACAAGTGTCCCAAATCGTATTCGGCCTAATATACCACAGTTTCAACTTACTGAACATGCTAAATGAGACATGCACACCTGGATTTGATTCTTTGAATTCCTCGAACAACACAACTCATGTCATCTCCATAACATGCTTGCAATGTTCCTTATAAACACCTCTGCCAAAACGTTGTCGCAAGACATGTTTCCTATCTGGTATAGCACGAGAATTGCTGTCCCAATACTCGATCACCTTCTCTCTGGTGCCCTCTTCCATCCTGTCTTGATATGCTTCTCTACAAATAAGAGCCCAACAAGCAACTTCATCATTTGCATCTATCTTTACCCTAAATTTAGTGTATTTGTGTAATGTTCTTCTTGAAACATGGAGCAACTTTGACATTGTTGTGACCATTCGATTTTTTGAGGTGCTTCGTGCCACAATAGCAGTTGTAATTTCCCTACGAGCAGCTCTAATATTATTTTTCCTTGATTTTCCAAATGCAGAAAGTGCAGTTGTTACATTTTCTACTACATTCTCACATGCATTTTTATTTTTAACATCCTTAAAACCCAACAACTTTGTGGCACGCTTAATTTTTTTGTGTTTTATCAATCCACGTAGGATTTGAACTTGTGTAATCACTAATTGTTGTTCAAAGTGCAACTTGATTATGTTACTAACATGCTCTCTGATTTTCCGATCAGGGGTTGGGTTCCCAAACTCTTCTTGCGTGGCATCATCCAACCCGCTTAAACAATTTGTAGACATGCCAATGTCATTGAAGCTCCCAATTACTCTTGAGAAATCGGAGGTTGCGCGATCCTGTGATGGCTGGCCAGGATCTATCCCTACATAAGTTGATTGAATTTAGATAAATTGTTTAGTTCTCTGACCAAATAAGAGACTCTTACATTTTCCAATAATTGCTCTTAGTTATTGATAAATAAATGCAAATTGTACATTAGATTGATCAATTTTTCATTTTATATTTAATTCTTAAAATGAATACATATCATATCATATATATATATATATTTTAAATTATTAATGCAAGATTGAATTACTCTACGTGGACACGAGCCACTTAATTTAATTTGCAATTATATGTTTAGTTATGTGTTTCTATGTTTCTATGCTTAATTTCATATCCTTTTTGACACTATGAAATTGAATTTGAAGATTTCTTTTCATCAATGTTATGAATATATAAACAAATATCACACATTTCTAAGGAAAATACAAATATCATGGCCAGGTTTGTATTGCGATTAATTGATTTAATTTTTTGTGACTTATGAATGCATAAACAAAAATCATAGTTTAAAATATAAATATCATAAAATAGGGGTTGATATCATCTTTTTAGAATTATTATTACATAGACGAATATCATGGATGAGCTTGCATCTCATCTAATTGATTTGATTGTTTTTGTGACTTATGAGTGCATAGACAAATATCACATATTTCAAAAAAATGAAAAAAACAATTATAAATGAATTTGTATCTCTAGTTTTTCTTCTTTTGCATATATATGCATAGTGCAAACAACACACTTTTAATGAAATGATCATAAATGAACTTGTAAATATGAATTATTTCAAAATAGAAAAAGTTATAATTAGTTTTTTTCTCTATTTATTAAATCTTATCTTATCCAAATTTTTATTTCAATAATTTTTCTTTTAATTTTGTTGAATTTTTTATGGTTATATGACTTGTTTTTTATATTAAATCATTTGTTATCTTTTGTTTTTGTACATAAAAATGAATTATATTAAATATGAAATTTATCAAATTGTAAATTCATGAAAATATATATATGTGAATTTTCTAACACTATGGAATTGAAATTTACATGAATATGAAATTTATGAAATTGTAAACTATGAAATTTATCAACTATCAAATTGTAAACTATGAAATTGTAAACTATGAAATTTATCAACTATCAAATTGTAAACTATGAAATCTATCAAATTGTAAACTATGAAAATGAAAATCAAATTGCATAACTTTGAAATTTATCAAATTGTAAACTATGAAAATGAAAATCAAATTGCATAACTTTGAAATTATACCTATATCAATGGGATTTGCTTCCTCCATCATAGCTTCATTTGGAATTTCTTCTTCTCTCAAGATTGTTCTTTTCCTCCTCTTCCTTTCTTTATCTTTCTCTTTTTTCTCTTCAATTTTGTTTTGATTTCTTTCATTTCTTCTTGTTCAACGTTGGTTGCTTCCCATTGTAATTGATCAACAATCCAAATTGATACATGCAAAACAATCTACAATGCTAAATTTGTATTACAAAACAAACATTTTTTCAAAGAAATTAGGCAATTTTGAAGGATAGAGTTAGCTTAGTATGAATTATGTTTATATAGAGTTTCATCAAAAATTCGGGTGGGAAAGATGGTTGGGTGTGTAGTTGGAGTGTCATTAATGTTTGAATTCACTCCCGGGCTTTTGCTCCAAAGGAGTTTACATGACTAGGACCTCGACCGAGCTCATACCTCGGTCGAGGTCTTAACGAAACCTCGACTGAGGGTTTGTTAAACCCTCAGTCGAGGGCTTTACAAACCCTCGATCGAGGTTTTGTTAATACCTCGACCGAGGTATTTAAATACCTCGGTCGAGGGCTTAAGAAAATAGACTTAGCCCACATTCAAACAAATGAAAAATTTTATGTGCCTTGCAGAGGTGTACACCCTACCATTCCTAGCACATAACTGAGCGGAGTTGATACCGATAAATTCACCAATGAATCTTCTATCCATTGAGGTATCATACATGCATTTTGGCATTCATATGAAATTTATTTTTTAATTACTTCTAAAACTTATACTTAGAAAACCACACTGCAACTTCGAAGCAGCTCAAAGAAAAATCCGCAAAGTTAAAAATACACAGCCAAAAAATTCTTTAAAATGCACACATCACATATTGACATGTCCACTTCAAAAGGGGATCTTTGGTTTTTCAATTTTTGAAAAAATAGAAAAAATTGCTTTACGTGGACAAATATGTGTTTAAAACGATGCTGAAATCGAATGTGGTCACTTTCGAAAAATAATAAATAATTGTATAATGCGAAAAAAAATTAACAAAAAAATATGCACATCACACTGCATTTTATGTAGATCATGCTCATATATATATATATATATATATATATATATATTTAAATTATTAATGCAATATTGAATTACTCTACATGGACACGAGCCACTTATTAGCTTCTTCAAATTTTTAAGGTCACACAATTCATTAAATGCAAAAATTCACACATTAAATGACATCGGAATATTTTTTTTTAAATATCACTATGAAGCCAACATAATATTCTACAATTTGTTTTTTAACTGCAAGTAAAAATTCACATGGCATTTATGCGTTTTGAGGGCTTCTATCTAGCACATGAGTAAAAAATCAGGTTTTCATCACCAAATTTGGCCAAAAAGTGTTACCCATCTTCATGGAATCACCCCCAAAATAGTGCCAAATTTTAAAACGGGATGCAAATAACGCCATTAAAAGTGCCATCCCATGGAAAAGCACCCACTTTGTCCAAAAAATGATGAAAAATACACTAAAAGTGATAATGGACACTAAAAAGGAAGCTAAAAGAGATGCTAATTATAGGGTTTTGTTGTAGTGACTTCAACTCCTATATGTAAATGTAGTTTGAGTAAACCTTGTGCACATTAGTTAAACTAATAGTTATCCAATATAACTGTGATTAGAGCTAAAGTTAAGTTAATGGTTGTAGAATAATTGGAGTTAAGCTAATAGTTGTATCTAATAGTTAATGTAAAAGTTAATTAGATACGGTCATGATTGGAGTTGAAGTTAAGCTAATAGTTGTATGCTTAATGGAGTTAAGCTCATAGTTGCATCTAATAATCGAATAGTTGAAGTTGAAGTTTAATTTTTTCCAACTATCATGAATTGTACTTATTAGATGTTAACTAAGCTATTTTTTTATTTTTTTGAAATTATTAATTATGAATTTTGAATGACCCCATAGAATAAATATGGACAATACACTTGTCCCATTCTTGTCCATAGATGAAAAATCATAGATGGTATTCCACCCCAAAATCCTAAGATATATACCTCTATCGGGCTTAATATACACAGAGAATTTACAAATAGAATTGGATTATAAGATTGAAGTTTCATTTTATGTCAAAGCTTTAAAATCAATATTTTAGGTATTTATTAGATTATAAGTTGAAAATGATGTATTCCACTCATTGTTTGTTGATATTTTGAAAAGTAATTTAATATTCAACATGCAATATAGTTGTTAAGAAGGGTTAAAGATAGTTTTTAACTTAAAACTTCATTATAAAATATTAGTTTTTTAATTAAAACTTCATTATTAAAGAGTTGATTTTTCATCAAAACTTCACTGTTGAAGTTCATATTTTTAAATAGAACTTTCTTAGATTGGGATTAAAAAACCAAAAACA
This sequence comes from Pseudotsuga menziesii, assembly GCA_001517045.1. Lineage (NCBI taxonomy): Eukaryota > Viridiplantae > Streptophyta > Pinopsida > Pinales > Pinaceae > Pseudotsuga > Pseudotsuga menziesii. The sequence continues at coordinate 113,761 of LPNX010561516.1, forward strand.
TCAAAAAAATGTATGACGAACAAAGATAAATCCAAATTCCTGAGAGTCATCAATCAACATTCAAAGATTGGAATTGAAAAGGAAATGAATGAGATATGACAATAAATCATGAAGAAATTCAACAACAAATAAGGAGAGGAGCTAGAGCGCCAGTTAAAGGTAAATCATTTCATTTAAGGGAGAACTGAATTTACTAACTCACCATTAAGTTGCCACGTCAAATATCAAACAAATATATCAAATCACATGATTTTTACCACCAAATCATTGTAAAAATAAAGTATATTATTCAACTATTATATCATCATATCTTCGCTAGCAAATACAAATAAAACACATTACAAAGAGTAGAATTTGAAAAATTCCATGGAATCAGAGATTGGTACCGCATTATCGTTTCATCATAACAATATTAAATTTTCTATTAGTATTTTGAGATCAGCAACAAATTCAAAGCCCAAAAACCTTAAATATATGTGCCATTACCAAGGGGTCGCTATAAAGGAGATTATTCCTAAAAAGTAATGTATTTGAAGATGTTGCCAAATCGTTGCGTTATCACACCACGTGGAGAGTATTATGCATCAAATTTTTTTTACTGATGGAAGTGAATGGATGTGGAGAGAAATATCATGTTATTCAGAGTTTATGCCACCAATTTGCAGCATGGATCACGTAGGTAATCAAATAATTCCTGGAATGTGAAGTAACAATCATAGTTTCATGTGATAAAGGATAACAAGGACTACGATGAATTCACCAGAGAAGAAGAGGTCGGAACTACCTCAACATCACTGGAATTGATCACCATTAGCCTTCAAATAAAAGGACACATTCAAGCCCGAAACAATTATGAAGCTAGAAATCATGAAAGAAAAGTGTTAGATCTGCAACTTCTCATCACTCTACAAGATCTTATAAAGAAATCAAAGATTATTGGACGATCTTCAAATCAAAATATCTTCGTGTCATCATACCAAGAGGTCATTCCGTCACCAAAACATTTGTTTTGAACTAAATTTTAGTGAGAGATCACAATGTTTATGTATCATAGGATATTTAATATTTCATTTTCTTTTGGCTCCTAACCTCCTTTAAAAAGACTCAAAAACCTAATTAATGTGTATATGGAAAACCTAAACATGTCATGTGAACTACATATTAGCAAGATGGCCAACTGTCACATGGAGGAGTTTATTAGGAGTTTGGAGGAGTTTATTAAGAGATTGAATGATTTTATTAGAAGTTTGACTTTACACCACTGCGCATTAGCTAGAATCCTAGATACCAATTGCAGTTAAACTAAGCCTTAAGAAATTAGACTTGAAGTTAAGCTAATAGTTGTAGAATCATTGGAGTTAAGCTAATAGTTATCCAATATAACCATGATTAGAGTTGAAGTTAAGGTAATAGTTGTAGAATAATTGGAGTTAAGCTAATAGTCGTATCTCATTGTTAATTTAAAAATTAAAATATCAGCAATTGTAATTCAAGTAAAAGCAATGATTGGAATTGAAGTTAAGCTAATAGTTGTATCATTAATGGATTTAAGCTCATAGTTGGATCAAATAATTGAATAAATTAAGCTCAAATTTTTTTTTCCAAATATCACGAACTGTACTTATCAAATGTTAACTAAGTTGTTTTTTATTTTTATTTTAATTATGAATTATGAATTTTGCACGACGCCCATACAATCAATCTAGATAGTACACTTGTCTCATTCTTGTTCGTAGATGAAAAAGCATTGATGGTAGGCCACCCCAAAATTTGAAGATAAATACACCTATCAGTGTAACTAGATGTGGTAGATTATTAGGAGTTTATTAAGAGTTCGAATGATTTTATTAAGAGTTCAACTCTTACATGATTGCACATTAGCTAGACTCCTAGATGTCAAATGTAGTTGGACTAAGCCTTAAGTAATTAGAGTTGAAGTTAAGCTAATAGTTGTAGAATCATTGCAGTTAAGCTAATAGTTGTCACATATTTGTATCTAATAGTTAAGCTAATAGTTATCCAATATAACTCTTATTACACTTGAAGTTAAGCTAATACTTCTAGACTCATTGGAGTTAAGCTGATAGTTGTATCTAATAATCGATGGAGCTAAGCTCGTAGTTGTATCTAATAATCGAATAGTTGAAGATTAATTTTTATTTTTACAACTATCACTAATTGTACTTATCACCTGTTAATTAAGATTTTTTTTTTAAATTATTAATTATTAATTTTGGACGATGCCCATAGAATCAATCTTGACAGTACACTTGTCTCATTCTTGTTTAATTTTGGGTGATGCCCATAAAATCAATCTCAACAGCACACTTGTCTCATTCTTGTCTGTAGATGAAAAAGCGTAGATGGTAGTCCACCCCAAAATTCTAAGATATATACGCCTATCGGTGTAACTAATATTAATATGTTCAAAATATGCGGAGAGGTATATATTTAACACATTGATAATGTTATTTTCCTAAATAATATGTCAATTAATTGTATCTAATAGTTAACCTAATATAACATCCACTTAATTTATGGTTATTAAGCTCATAGTTACGTCGATAGACATTTTTATTTGAGATTTGTGGTGGACTACGACCTATGCTTTTTCATCTACAGATGAGGATGATACAAGTGTCTTGTCGAGATTGATTCTATGGAAGTCATTCAAAAATAAAAATAAATAATTATAAAAAATAATTGGTAGCTAGCTAATTAATGGATAACTGGATAACTTGTAGCAATGCATGGATAACTCATAGCTCATGAATGGATAACCAATAGCTCATGGAAGATAACTAGAAGAATGTGAGATAATATATATATATATATATATAATAACTGATAGTTGATATATGGATAAGAGGAATAATGTCGGTGATAACATGTAACTAAGCATGGATAACTCACAATTGGGCCTATTTAACTAGAAGAATATGGGGAATAAAAAAATATCTCCAAATGGTCTTCCATTCCATAAGTGTATCTCAACCATTTGATCCCTATCGACGTGATCCAATCACAAACTATGTGGGTGTGCTAGTTATATCATCATTGGAGTTAAGTTAATAGTTATGTCGATAGACGTTTTTATTTGAGATTTGGGGTGGAATACAAATTATTCTTTTTGATCTACGGACAAGGATGAGACAAGTGTACTATAAAGATTGATTGTATGGTAGTCGTTCAAAATTTGAAATAAACAATTATAAAAAAGGGAATATAAAAAATAACTTGGATCTAGCTGATGAATGGATAACTAGTAGCAATGCATGGATAACTCCGAGCCGATGAATGGATAATCAACAGTTCATGGCAGATAACTAGAAGAATGTGAGATAAAAAGAAAAAAAATATAAAAAATAACTGATATTTGATAAATGGATAACAAGAATAATTTTGATGATAACATGTATCTAGGCCTGGATAACTCATAGTTGAACCCGTTTAACTAGAAGAATATGAGCAATAAGAAATATTTCCAAACTGTCTTCCATTCCATAACTATCTCTCAACCATTTGATCCTTATCGACGTGATCCAATTACAAACTATGTGGGTGTGCTAGTTGTATCTAATAGTTAATTTGAAAGTTGATATAAATATATTGTAGTTAATATAACAACTTCAAGTTATCTCCTCTCTTAGCCTCCAAATGATGTTAGACTAAGCCTTATGCACATTAACTCGACTCCCAACTGCCAGATGGATTTCAACTGTCACATGAGTTGCACATTACCTAACTAATTGTTCTATGTGCATGGTTTCACTGCAATGAAGGTCGACTTCTGATTCTAAGAGATGGAATTTATCTAAATTTAATTTAATAGTTGTCTCACTATTCCAATAATATAATAGTTATCCAATATAACCATGATTAGAGTTGAAGTTAAACTAATAGTTGTAGAATCATTGGAGTTAAGCTAATAATAGTTGTATCTGTTAGGATTATAATCCTCCCTTGTCCAATTTGGTCAATTATGTTTAAATATGGAGTCATTTCAGTCTATTTTTAGTCACTAGCACCATTAGGTCCACTTGGCCTAATTGGGGCAAATGTACCAGTTACTAAAGTGCAGGGAACATTAATTGAGGCCAACAACCATTGATTTCACTTTCATGCATCAGTTTAGCAACCTCTTAGATCAATCCCTACAAATTAGGAACCAATGGGAGTGTCAATACCAACCTTCATTAGTTGAGTTGAGTTGGTGACTAATCAAGCTTAGTTAGGAGTCAGTTACATTCAATTCTAGTATGTTACATTCAGTTCTACTCATTTAGCTCCAGGATTAAATGGATGCATGCAGGTGAGGTGAATTTACTCACCTACCTCAGTCAGTTAGACTAGTTAACATTGAATTAGATAGTAGAGCTCGGATTTTGAACTCTGATGAACTCTAATAATGATTTAGACAAGGTTAGCTAACCATTCAGTCAAGTAGAGTCAAACCAATTTGAATTTCCTCAAATGGATTCGAATTGCATGAGGCTATTTAGCCATTGTACTTCATAGTAATTATTATCTAATTACTTTGGATTAATGAAAGCATTCATAGTTGCAAGCCATTTTTGCACTGTTTCATTCTTTAATTTCTAAGTAAATGGTGTGATCTATGTTGTGAGTTGTGTGTTGGTCCACATCTCTATGTGCTAATTTTAATATGGTATTAAAGCCTCAGCAGGACAAGGCACTTCTCCTAATACAGATTCATACTTGGATAAAACAAAAATTGAGCAAAATTTCTCCTTCCTGTTTTGCACCAGAAGCGGAGAATTTACCACTTAATATCCCAAGGAATTGTTGATCAAGCTTGCTTGATCAACTATGCTGGGTGTGATGAAAATTCCAAAAGTGCAGGCTGTCGACCTCATTTTGTTTGTTTGATTGTGTGATTTACAGGTTTATCAGTCTTCTTCACTACATTTGCTACAAGCAGCTCAGTCTCCTTCACTACATTCACTATAGCAGCTCAGTCTCCTTCACTGCATTTGAAATGGCCCCTCCAATGGATCTTCTCACTCCTTTCAACTACCACCAATGGAAGGAGGACATGGATATGCAGCTTCGCTCCAAAAGACTCTTCAGACTCATAATGGAGACAGAGGCAAAGCCAGTGCATTATGTTGACAAAGAAAAGTACTAGAATAGGCTTGATGAAGCATATGGATTCTTGTGCTTCTCAATCTCTCGAGATATTCTCTTCCAAATTAATGGATTGAAGACTCCCAAGCAAGTTTGGGATAAGCTTTCTTCCTTGTTTGACAAGAAGGATGACCTGGGGATCTATCAACTAGAGAATGAGTTGATTTCTCTTCATCCATCCATCTTCGAAACACTGAATGACTTCTTCACCAAATTCAAGCATCTAGTGTTCTAGTTGAAGCTGTGCAAGGTTGAGAAGGAGGATGATCAACTCATCCTTTCCATTCTCTCAAAACTTGGTGAAAACTACTCAGTCTTTGTATCAAACTTTCATTCAGTGAAGCTCACTACTCCAAATTGGATGATGCCTACTCTAAACTCCTTCATTGAATCTCTCACTCAGGAGCATAACAAGTTGGTCCAAATGGGGATCATTCGATCTTCCAGATATCAAGCACTGGTTGTAAGAGGACCTAAGGTAGAGAATTATAAAGGGAAGCAAAAGGATACGTCTCCTATGGAGAAAGAGCATTCAAATGAGCCTTCAAGTTTGAAGAGAAGCAAGAAGAATGGAAAAGGAAAGACCGTCTCTTCTTACTGTGGAAGGGGATTTCATCCAGAAAGATACTGTATAAGAAGAAGAATTGATGAGATGGCTCTTCTTCTGAAGAAACATAACATTATTTTACTTTCTAGCGCAAGGAAGGCTGACCATAGAGAAGAAACTGAAGAACATGAAGAGACATTCCATGCACTAAAGGCTAGCTGCTTAACAGCACATGCCTTCCTCATTGATTCTAGAGCTTCCAATCATATGGTTGCATCCAGAGAATTATTCTCTTCCTTGCACTCTTTTGATGGTCCTAGTATTCATATGGGAAATAACAATCAAATTTGAGCCAAAGGGAAGGGTTCTATCAAGCTTGAACATGGAAAGTTCAAATATGTGCTTTATGTGCCCTCCTTAGCTGCAAATCTATTATCTATATACCATATGAGTTATACCAGCTCTCCAAAGTGAGTGATATTAGGTCCTGTCTCAGTGGAGATCACAGATATCTCTACTGGGAACATCATAGCGAAGGGTGCTGCAAATCATGCCTCCAAGGCATATGAGTTCTCACACTTCATGCCATTTTCAGAACCACTACACTCACAATAGCCACTTGAAAGGGAAGGTAAAAACATTCCATCTACTTCTTTTGTAGTTTCCACTAGTATTGAAAAACCAACTGTATCAGTTTATGAGATTGAGATTCAGGGTGATTCATATCCAAGTCTAGTCCCTACTCCCAAGTAGGAAACTAGGAAGATGACTGGAAATCCATTTGACACTCATAAGACAAAGAACCTTGCGCTATGTCATGCAATCTTGCCTCCCTGTGAGATGGTACATGGAAAGGGCTGATTAGTTACACTGCCTTCAGAAGAATAGAGTGGATCACACACCTCTTCATCCAGAAAGAGGCAAAGGTTACATTCCTCCTTCCTTGCATCATGATTTTGGGAGAAGATGGAGACGTCTATATGTTAGGCCTCATGATACCTATGCACAGAACATCATGCATGATGCTTCGCTACATCACAGAGTTGAAGGTTGCAGCAACATATTTTCAATTTTTTCAAACTTGAATCCTGATTCTATCTGCTTAGTTAGAGGGGGGGATTTTTTCCCCAACTCCTTGTATTTTGCAGTCACTTTACTTGTTGTAATGGGTGACCTATGGTATTAGTTACCAGGGCCCACAAATTTTCCAAGTTATCATTTAGGGGGGTGTTAGTATTATAAACCTCCCTTGTCCAATTTGGTCAATTATGTCTAAATTTGGAGTCATTTCAGTCTATTTTTAATCACTAGCACCATTGGGTCCACTTGGCCTAATTGGGGCACATGTACCAATTACTAAAGTGTGGGGAACACTAATTGATTCCAACTTCCACTGCTTGCACTTGCATGCATCAGTTTAGGAGCCTCCTATATCAATCCCTACAAATCAGGAGCCATTGGGAGTGCTGATACCAACCTCCATTAGTTGAGTTGGGTTGGTGACTAGTCAAGCTTAGTTAGGAGTTAGTTACATTCAGTTCTAGTCTGTTACTTTCATTTCTAGTTTGTTACATTCAGTTCTACTTAGTTAGCACTAGGATTGCATGGCTACATGTAGGTGAGGTGCATTTACTCACCTACCTCAGTTAGTTAGACTAATTAACACTGAATTAGACACTAGAGATTGGATTTTGAACTTCATTGAACTCTGATAATGATTTAGACAAGGTTAGCCAACCATTCAGTCAAGTAGAGTCAAACCAATTTGAATTTCCTCACATGGATTTGAATTGCATGAGGCTATTTAGCCATTGTACTTCATAGTAATTATTATCTAATTACTTTTGATTAATGAAAGCATTCATAGTTGCAATCCATTTTTGCACTGTTTCATTCTTTAATTTGAGTAAATTGTATGATCTATCTTGTGAGTTGTGTGTTGGTCCACAACTCTATGTGCTATATTTAATATGGTATTAGAGCCTTGGTAGGACAAGGCACTTCTCCTACTACAGATTCATACTTGGATCAAAAAAAAAATTGAGCAAACTTGCTCCTTCCAGTACTGCACCAAAAGCAGAGAATTTACCACTTAATATCCCAAGTAAACAAATTGTTTATCAAGATTTCTTGATCAACTATGCTGGGTGTGATGAAAATTCCAAAAGTGCAAGTTGTCGACCTCATTTTGTCTGTTCGATTGTGTGATTTAAAGGTTTATCAGTCTGATTCACTACATTCACTACAAGTAGCTCAGTCTCCTTCACTACATTTGCTATAGTAGCTCATTCTCCTTCAGTGTATTCGAAATGGCCCCTCCAATGGATCTTCTCACTCCTTTCAACAACCACCAGTGGAAGGAGGACATGGAGATGCAGCTTCGCTCCAAAAGACTCTTCAAACTCACAATGGAGACAGAGGTAGAGCCAGTGCATTATGTTGACAAAGAAAAGTACTGGAATAGGCTTGATGAAGCATATGGATGCTTGTGCCTCTCAATCTCTTGAAATATTCTCTTCCACATCAATGGATTGAGGACTCCCAAGTAGGTTTGGGATAAGATTGCTTCCTTGTTTGACAAGAGCGATCACCTGGGGATCTATCAACTAGAGAATGAGATGATTTCTCTTCATCCATCCAACTTCGAAACAATGAATGAATTCTTCACCAAATTCAAGCATCTAGTGTTCCAGTTGAAGATGTGTAAGGTTGAGAAGGAGGATGATCAACTCATCCTTGCCATTCTCCCAAAACTTGGTGAAAAATACTTTGTCTTTGTATCAAACTTTCATTCAGTGAACCTCACTACTCCAAATTGGATGACGCCTACTCTAAATTCCTTCATTGAATCTCTCACTCAGGAGCATGACAAGTTGATCCAAATGGGGATCATTCGATCTTCCATAGATCAGGCACTGGTTGCAGGAGGACCTAAGGTAGCGAATGATAAAGGGAAGCAAAAGGATGAGTCTCCTATGGAGAAAGAGCATTCAAATGAGCCTTCAAGTTCGAAGAGAAGCAAGAAGAATGGAAAAGGAAAGATCGTCTCTTCTTACTCTGGCAGGGGCTTTCATCCAGAAAGATCCTATATGAGATGAAAAATTGATGAGATGGATCTTCTTCTGAAGAAACATAACATTATTTTACTTGCTAGCGCAAGGAAGGCTGACCATAGAGAAGAAACTGAAGAAAATTAAGAGACATTCCATGCACTGAAAGCTAGCTGCTCAACAACACATGCCTCCCTCATTAATCATATGGTTGCATCTAGAGAACCATTCTCTTCCTTCCAGTATTTTGATGGTCCTAGTATTCATATGGGAAATAACAATCAAATTTGAGCCAAAGGGAAGGGTTCTATCAAGCTTGAACATGGAAATTTCAAAGCTATGCTTTATGTGCCCTCCTTAGCTGCAAATCTGTTATCTATATGCCAGATGAGTTATATTGGCTCTCCAAAGCGAGTGATATTTGGTCCTGACTCAGTGGAGATCACATATATCTCTACTGGGAACATCATAGCGAAGGGTGGTGCAAATCATGCCTCCAAGTCCTATGAGTTCTCACACTTCATGCCATTTTTAGAACCAGTGCACTCACAACAGCCACTTGAAAGGGAAGGTAAAAAAATTCCATCTACTTGTTTTGCAGTTTCTACTAGTATTGCAAAACCAATTGTATCATTTTATGAGATTGAGATTCAGGTTGATTCATATCCAAGTCCAGTCCCTAATCCCAAGCGGGAAGCTAGGAAGATGACTCGAAATCCATCTGACACTCAGAAGACAAAGAACCTTGTGCTACGTCATGCAATCTTACCTCCTTCAGAGAGATGCAACAAAATCCCTATGAGATGGTACACGACAAGGGCTGATCAGTTACACTCCCTTCAGAAGAATAGAGTGGATCACACACCTCTTCATCTAGAAAGAGGCAAAGGTTACATTCCTCCTTCCTTCCATCATCATTTTGGGAGAAGATGGAGAAGTCTACATACCAGGCCTCATGATACTTGTGCATAGAACATCATGCATGCTGCTTCACTACATCACAGATTTGAAGGTTACAACAACATATTTTCAAGTTTTTCAAACTTGAATCCTGATTCTGAGTCTACTTAGTTAGAGGGGGGGATTTTTTCCCATGTGGTTTTTTCCCCGGCTCCTTATATTGAGCAGTTACTTTACTTGTTGTAATGGGTGACCTATGGTCTTAGTTACTAGGGCCCACAAATTTTCCAAGTTAGCATTCAGGGGGGTGTTAGGACTATAATCCTCCCTTGTCCAATTTGGTCAATTATGTCTAAATCTGGAGTCATTTCAATCTATTTTTAGTCACTAGCACCATTGTGTCCACTTGGCCTAATTGGGGCACATGTACCAGTTACTAAAGTGTGTGGAATGCTAATTGAGGCCAAATTCCACTAATTTCACTTGCATGCATCAGTTTAGGAGCCTCCTAGATAAATACCTACAAATTAGGAGCAATTGGGAGTGTCGATACCAACCTCTATTAGTTAAGTTGAGTTGGTGACTATTCAAGCTCAGTTAGGAGTCAGTTACATTTAGTTCTAGTCTGTTACATTCAGTTCTACTCAGTTAGTGCTAGGATTGAATGGCTTCATGTAGGTGAGGTGCATTTACTCACTTACCTCAGTTAGTTAGACTAGTTAACACTGAATTAGACACTAGAGATTGGATTTTGAACTTCGATGAACTCTGATAATGATTTAGACAAGGTTAGCTAACCATTCATTCAAATAGAGTCAAACCAATTCAAATTTCCTCACATGGATTCGAATTGCATGAGGCTATTTATCCATTGTACTTTATAGTAATTATTATCTAATTACTTTTGATTAATGAAAACATTCACAGTTGCAAGCCATTTTTGCACTGTTTCATTCTTTAATTTCTGAGTAAATTGTATGATCTATCTTGTGAGTTGTGTGTTGGTCCACAACTCTATGTGCTCAATTTAATATGGTATTAGAGCCTCAGTAGGACAAGGCACTTCTCCTACTACAGATTCATACTTGGATTAAAAAAAATTGAGCAAAATTGCTCCTTTCGGTACTGCACCAGAAGCGGAGAATGACAAGTTGGTCCAAATGGCGATCATTCGATCTTCCATAGATCAGGCACTAGTTGTAGGAGGACCTAAGGTAGCAAATGATAAAGGGAAGCAAAAGGATGAGTCTCCTATGGAGAAAGAGCTTTCAAATGAGCCTTCAAGTTCGAAGAGAAGCAAGAAGAATGGAAAAGGAAAGACCGTCTCTTCTTACTATGGAAGGGGATTTCATCTAGAAAGATCCTATATGAGATGAACAATTTATGAGATGGCTCTTCTTCTAAAGAAACATAACATTATTTTACTTGCTAGCGCAAGGAAGGCTAACCATAGAGAAGAAACTGAAGAAAATTAAGAGACATTCCATGCATTGAAGGCTAGCTGCTCAACAACGCATGCCTCCCTCATTGATTCTGGAGCTTCCAATCATATGGTTGCATCTAGGAAACCATTCTCTTCCTTGTAGTATTTTGATGGTCCTAGTATTCATATGGGAAATAACAGTCAAATTTGAGCCAAAGGGAAGGGTTCTATCAAGCTTGAACATGGAAAGTTAAAAGATGTGCTTTATGTTCCCTCCTTAGCTGCAAATCTGTTATCTATATACTAGATGAGTTATATTGGCTCTCCAAAGTGAGTGATATTTGGTCCTAACTCAGTGGAGATCACAAATATCTCTACTAGGAACATCATAGCGAAGGGTGTTGCAAATCTTTCCTCCAAGGCATATGAGTTCTCACACTTCATGCCATTTTCAGAACCAATGCACTCACAACAACCACTTGAAACGGAAGGTAAAAACATTCCATCTACTTCTTTTGCAGTTTCCACTAGTATTGCAAAACCAATTGTATCAGTTTATGAGATTGAGATTCAAGGTGATTCATATCCAAGTCCAGTCCCTACTCCCAAGTGGGAAGCTAGGAAGATGACTGGAAATCCAGCTGACACTCAGAAGACCAAGAAACTTGCACTATGTCATGCAATCTTACCTCCTTCAGAGAGATGCAACAAACTCCCTATGAGATGGTACACGGAAAGAGTTGATCAGTTACACTGCCTTCAGAAGAATAGAGTGGATCACACACCTCTTCATCCAGAAAGAGGCAAAGGTTACATTCCTCCTTCCTTCCATCATCATTTTAGGAGAAGATGGAGAAGTCTACATGCCCTGCCTCATACTACCTGTGCACAGAACATCATGCATGTTGCTTCGCTACATCACAGAGTTGAAGGTTGCAGCAACATATTTTCAAGTTTTTCAAACTTGAATCCTAATTCTATCTGCTTAGTTAGAGGGGGGGATTGTTTCCCATGTGGTTTTTTCCCTAGCTCCTTGTATTGAGCAGTTACTTTACTTGTTGTAATGGGGGACCTATGGTCTTAGTTACCAGGGCCCACAAGTTGTCCAAGTTAGCATTCATGGGGGTGTTAGGATTATAATCCTCCCTTGTCCAATTTGGCCAATTATGTCTAAATCCGGAGTCATTTTAGTCTATTTTTAGTCACTAGCACCATTGGGTCCACTTGGCCTAATTGGGGCACATGTACCAGTTACTAAAGTGTGGGGAACACTAATTGAGGACAACTTCCACTGATTGCACTTGCATGCATCAGTTTAGGATCCTCTTAAATCAATCCCTACAAATTAGGAGCCATTGGGAGTGCCGATACCAACCTCCATTAGTTGAGTTGAGTTGGTGACTAGTCAAGCTCAGTTAGGAGTCAGTTACATTTAGTTCTAGTATGTTACATTCAGTTCTAGTCAGTTAGCACTAGGATTGCATGGATGCATGCAGGTGAGGCGCATTTACTCACCTACCTCAGTTCGTTAGACTAGTTAACACTAAACTAGACATTAGAGCTTGGATTTTGAACTCCGATAATGATTTAGACAAGGTCAGTTAACTATTCAGTCAAGTAGTGTCAAACCAATTCGAATTTCCTCACATGGATTCGAATTGCATGAGGCTATTTAGCCATTGTACTTCATTGTAATTATTATCTAATTACTTTTGATTAATGAAAGAATTCACAGTTGCAAGCCATTTTTGCACTGTTTCATTCTTCAATTTCTGAGTAAATTATGTGATCTATCTTGTGAGTTGTTTGTTGGTCCACAGATCTATGTGCTCAATTTAATAGTATCTAATAGTTAATCTAATATTTATCCAATATAATCGTGATTAGAGTTGAAGTTAATCCAATCATTGTATAATCATTGGAGTTAAGCTAATAGTTGTATCTAATAGTTAATTTAAAAGTTAATATATCGACAATTTCAATTCAAGTAAAAGTCATGATTGGAGTTGAAGTTAGCATAATAGTTGTATCATTAATGGATTTAAGCTTATAGTTGGATCTAATAATCGAATACTTGAAGCTGAAGTTTAATTTTTCCAACTATCATGAACTATACTTACCAGATGTTAACTAAGCTATTTTTTTTTTAAATTGTTAATTATGAATTTTGGACGACACCCATAGAATCAATGTGGACAGTACACTTGTATCATTCTCATACGTAGATGAAAAAACATAGATGGTAGTCCACCCCAAAGTTCTAAGATATATACGACGTAATTAACTTCCATTAATTGGATTTCATAACATAATCACTTACATGAACTATATTTCTCTTTCCCATTAGAAGATTCCATTGTTACTAGAAAGGATATCCATATTACTTGTTATATATTGAATTCATTTTCCAAGATTGAACATGTAATATTTCAGTGACAATGGGTTTACCAATTAGAAAAATTAATGTCAATGAATAATTATTAAGTAGCATAAAGAGATCTCAAGTGAAGCTAAAAATATCCTATTATAATTAATCTTTCCCACAAAAAAATTCATAAACTATATTCCAAAGTAATGAAATGCATGCTCCAACCATGGGATATCCTAGCAAAAAAAATTTGATAAAGTGTATTCCAAAATAATGAAATGCATGCTCCAACCATGGGATATCCTAGCAGTTGATTTCAAAAATTCTTCTTAACCTTAATGACCCACTAATTCATGTGAACCAAAGCATGGATTTCACTAGAGATTCTTATTCATGATAATGGTAAGCTTCACATTATTTGTAAATGTCAAGCTAGATAATGTTTTTCTCATTTTCAATGAATTTAATATGCATATATGCATAGTATTTTTGGGGAAAAGAGGAAACATATTTGAGCAAAATAACACAAAAGTCATTTTTTTGGTGAAACTAAAAGATCCGTAAAAATTGACAGTTCACTCAAATTGAAAACTATGAACTCGTGTCTTTAAAGTAATTTCTTTTGAGACGCGGACTGAGTCACACATGAATAAGCCTGAAATGAAATGTTTTAAATTGAAAACTATGAACTCGTGTCTAGTCTCTAAAGTAAAATCCTTTGAGACGCTGACTGAGTCACATATGAATAAGCCTGAATTGAATTGAATTGTTTTAACTTATGAAAAAGTATAAATTATGAATATATCATGCTTTTTAATAAAATCTTTATGCTAAAACAAATATTTGATACATTATTCAAATTCAGGACTTTGTTTTTCACATTGTTGGTTGATGACTTATTCAAGATATAAACTAATCAAGCTACAACTTCTACCCAATAGGACAATTTTTCAGCCTCGAGGAAAATTCTATCCATGCATGATGGTTTTATTTTTTCTTTCAGCTACTCTATTATGTTGTAGAGTATACTTTGTGGTGAACTAACTTTCAATCCTTTTCTACTAACAAAAAACTGCAAAGTCTTTGGAGCCACATTCACCTCCTTGATTTAACCTGAGTACTTTGATGTACTTCCTACTTTGTTTCTCCACCATGGCTTTGAATCCTCTAAAATTTTCAAAGTCTCTAATTTTTTCTTGGAAAAATACACCCAGACTTTCTTGCCAACATCATCAATGAATGTTAGAAAATAAAAAATTCTTCCTATTGATTGATTTTTCATATGACCACAAAGGTTTATATGCACTAACTCAAGTTGTTTTTTTTTCTCTATAGGAAGTAGATGGAAAGCTATCCCTTTGATGTTTGGATAAAATACAGGTCTCATAAGAGTTGTCATGTACATTTATAATGGGTAATTCCTTGACCATGGACTTCTTTTGTAAAAGGATGAGACTACTCAAGGGTCAATGACCATATATAAAATCCCACAACCAAGTCTCATCTAATCTTGAGACATAATGTGCATATGATTGCGACATGTTACAACCTCTCAACATTAAGGGAAACATTTTATTTTTTGTCATTTGTACTTGTGATATAAGTATTTGACTAGGTGGCTCATTGGATACCCAAAACTGTGGACATGCAAACCATCAATGAGAAACCCATTTTGAACATTTTACAAAGTCTAGTTTAATCTAACAGTTTCCATTTTGAGCAAACAAGATGAAAAGAAGGATATCTATGATATTTATTATGTGCCGTAGTTTTAAACGTGCACTAGTATAAATGTTAGACGTTTTCAACCTTTTTCGGTTTCTTTTTCTAGCTTGTTTTTCATATAATATGGTAGAAATTTTAGGTTAATTCTTGTAAAAACATATGATACTAGTTAAAATTGCATAATCTTGATTCCCTTGGGGTATTTGAAGATGTTGAATCTACTTATGCATTCAAAAAAATGATTTGGACACTTCAAAATTCAAATTTTGGAAATAAAAATTAGCTGAAAAGTCCAAAACTTCTAACAAATAGACTACTCCATAAGTTGATGTGTGAGCCATCTAACACAACATGGTTGTGAGGTCACATTTAAAGGCCTCACATATACAATCTTGGACAAGCCACTAGTGCATGGACTATTTTTGGGGAATTTTCATATTTAATCATTCTTTTATATTATTTAATGAAATAGAGTAAGAGAAAACACCAGTAATGCTTCAACACATTTTATGCTCCATTGATTACACCTATAGGTGTATATATCTTTGAATTTTGGGGTGGACTACCATCTATTCTTTTTCATTTATGAACGATAATGAGACAAGTGTATTATCCAGATTGATTCTATGGGCTTCGTTTAAAATTCATAAAAGATACAACTATTCGATTAATAGATATAACTATGAGCTTAACTCCATTGATGATACAACTATTAGCTTAATGTTAACTCCAATCATGACTTTTACTTGAACTACAATTGTCGATATATTAACTTTTAAATTAACTATGAGATACAACTATTAGTTGGAAAAATTAAACTTCAACTTCAACTATTCGATTATTAGATACAACTGTTCGATTAATTGATACAACTATGAGCTTAACTCCATTGATCATACAACTATTAGCTTAAATTCAACTCCAATCATGACTTTTACTTGAACTATAATTGTTGATATGTTAACTTTTAAATTAAATATTAGATATACAACTATTAGCTTAAATCCAATGATTCTACAACTATTAGTTTAACTTCAACTATAATCATGGTTATATTGGATAACTATTAGCTTAAAATCATGACTTTTACTTGAACTACAATTACTGATATATCAACTTTTAAATTAAATATTAGATGCAACTATTAGGTTAATTCCAATGATTCTACAACTATTAGCTAACTTCAACTCTAACCATGGTTATATTGGATAACTATTAGCTTAACTCCAATGATTCTACAACTATTAACTTAATTTCAACTCTAATCACTTAAGACTTAGTCTAAGTACATTTGACATCTAGGAGTCTAGCTAATGTGCACTCGTGTAATAGTCCAACTCCTAATAAAATCCTCCATCTGGTAGTTGGGCATCTAGCTAATTACACTGATTTGTGTTTTAACTTCAACTCCAATCAACACTTTAACTTGAACTACAGTAGTTGATATATTAACTTTTAAATTGACAATTAGATACAACTATTAGCTTAACTTCAATGATTTTACAACTATTAGCTTAACTTCAACTGTAATTGTAGTTATATTAGATTAACTATTAAATAAGTATTAATAATTCAAATAGTTTTACTTTTGATTTCATTTCAATCAGACAAATAAGAAAAATTCTTTTGAATAGGACATGGAGAGGAAGTGCACTACTAATTTTTTTATTTTTTTATGTAGTGAATTTGAAGATATTGAATTTTCATTTAGGGACATTTTCAAAATGTACAATTTTCACGTGATAAAGTTTAGAATAAAATTATTAATAAATAGAAATTCTTAATGAAAAACATCAATGCTTATATAATTAGAAATTAGATTCAAAATTGAACCGATTGTACCAATTTTAAATTTGCAAGGGTTTGTCCTTGTTCCAGAAAACTACATGAGATTTTACAAGTTGTGTTGACCATAACTCTAGGCCTAGAGTTTAATAAATTCTCATTAGAGAGTTTGATAAACTCTCATCCATTCTAGGAATTGTAAGATACAACTATTAGTTGGAAAAATTAAACTCCAACTTCAACTATTCGATTATTAGATACAACTATTCAATTAATTGATACAACTATGAGCTTAAATCCATTGATGATGAGGGTTTAAACTTTTTGATTTAAACTCTCATCCATACAATGTAAATGGGCATACTATTGTCAGGCTTTGTTAGGCATGGGCATACGTGGTTAGGGAATGACTTATGAAAATATAGACATAAAGTTAAGTAGACAGAGGCAGAAATGATGTATTCCTAGATACCTAATTAAAACTTTGAAAGGTTGTTGATTAATGGGTCCAATTTAAAAGGGGAATTCTAAGTTGAACTAGTCTTGGTAAAAAAGTCATTCAAGAGTCAAAATGGGTTAGTTTTGAAAATAAATCTTTGATACATGGCATGTGATTGATGTAGACACTATCCAGCAACCAAAGATCATTGATGTTGGTTTCTTAGGTGATGTGACATGAAAGGAACATTGATTCATATGTCTCTTCATTAGTGTCGATGACATTTGATTTGCCCCTGTTTAGACCTGCTTCCTTCTTTCTGCATTCACTTTCATGGTGGCCAAACTTCTTGCAATAAAAGCAATGAATCTTTGACTTGTCAGTCCTTGTGGTTCTCCCCATTTGGTTCTAATAGTTTTCATGTGGTTGTTCTAACCATTGTGGGGTTGATCTTTCTCATGTTTGAAAGTGCATTTGCTTCTATTTCCTTGACCTCTACCTCTACTAATAAGGCTAAGTCTGGAATGCATTCTCCAAAGATTCATTAAATTGGTTGATTCTAGTCTCATGTGATAACATATACTTTGTGAGTTCATCTGAAAATAACTAAAATAAATTCTTGGCTTCTTCTATGGCAATAACGAACATATCAAACTTGACATGAAGGCATCTGAGTACCTTCTCAAGCACCTTCTAATCTTGAATGTGTCACTCTGTGTGTACTAAGTTCATTGACAATGTTCATGACTTGCATCATAAAATGATGCAGAGACATCGAGAGGATTTCAAGACTTCTTTTAAAGTGTAAAGCTGAGCATTTTTCACCTTGCCTGTAACCTAATTAAGTAGTTTTGAGGATAAGCAATGTGAAGCCAAGTGCCGTGAATGGGATTAGTTCAAGTATAGGAGGTGCATTCTGGAGTCTATGAATGTGGAATTTGAACATTTGCATGACAAAGCATTGGACTAATCCATTATTCTTTAGCAGCTTTTCCATGCGGATCTTCCTGCATCCTCAGTGTTTGCAAGGATTTTTGTTAAGTGAGCTGACCTTATCAGGAGTTCTCCCAAATTGAATACAGAAGATAACTCAATTCGTATGTTATATGTGTTTTCATAGTTCAAGGAACATAGTCGGACTTGCTACTATAACTCGTTTCTCAGGAAAGTTCATTTTTATTTTCTTTATTCCATTTTCAAAGCATTTATACTTAGTTTATACGGTTAAATTTAGTAGTTCAGTTTTTTCATAGAGCAGGGCCGTGCAGGGTGTTAAATTTTGTAATATTATATTTTCACATATCTTAAGGTAAGACAGGCCTACCCATTAAAATATATGGTGGCTTTATCATTCTCTTACATAATCATTGAGTGCAATTTCTTTGAAGATTAAAACAAGTTCATGATTGAAGGGTTTTATACGAAGGACAAAGTCTTTGTGAGAATTAAAATTTGACAGCGAAATAAAAATGGGAGAGTTATCTAAATTCTAAATTGTATAGGACTTTAAAAAGCATTTAAAAAATATCTAAATTCTATATAAATAGTTCCCATTATGATAGTATAATACCATATAATTCATTAAACCATGTGCGTGGATTCCTCTTAAAAACTTGTAGAAAAATGATATGTTGTTTAATGTTAGAGATATAAATGGTAGAAAAACTGATCTGTGATAGAGTTTGACACATTCTGGATTAACATCGTATTTGGGATAAGCTCGGCTTTCATTTTGAATCTAGGTTTTATCAAAAAATTATTTATTTTGTTTATTAAGAAAGTATTGAAAAAAAAACTTACTTAAAGTATTTTTATTTTTTTACCCCAAATTCTACATGTTCTATCAAAGCTTTATTTTTATTATAAATAATATTTGTTATTTGGATTCATTAAATTAATAATTTATAATATTTTTATTAATCTAATATATATTAAATTTTTTTAAGTATCTTTTTAATGAAGATTTTAATTTAAAAATTCTTATTTTAATGATGTTGGATTTGATCTTTTGTTTATTTATTTATTTTTATAGTCTTTTACTTTATATCGCAACCTATCCACTTTCTATTCTATGTCCCGTGGGCTATAAACATCATAGATTTATATTTACATTTATCTATAATTAAATAAAACCAATTACACATTAAACACAAAATAATTACTATTATATATAATTGAATAAAAACAATTATATATTTAAAGGAAAGAAACATAATCCTCAAACAATATTAGATATATTCAATAAAAGCAAGAGCTAAACCAAAGCCCAACTTGAAGTTAAGAAGAATTTTGTAACCAACCCAAAATCCTCAAATAATTTTAGGGAAATGGGGTAAATTTTCCTTTTTTCTTTTTACAATAATAGGTAAGCCGATCAATTAGTTCTAATTCTCATTGAATCAATATATTCAAGGTAAAATATCATGTTGTTAACTAGGTAATAATACAAGTTCTCTTTTTTAAAGGACTATACTAAAAAAACCATAAAAAACCCCAGTTAGGTTAAAACCATTCATTTACTCCTCTGTTATAGAGTGATATATAGTCTATTTTTAACTACCTAAGCAAAATTAGGAGTAAGACTACTCTTTAAATACAATAGTTTTTTTCACTAACATAATCTCTTTGACATTGTGTAGAGATTCCTCTAAAATGTAACCTAATTAAAATGACGTTCATATAATCATGTTATATGACTTCAATCACAATTAAGATAAAATTCATTGCCCTTAAACTATTTATTTATCAAGTAGTTGGGGTCTATTTTAGCTTCCTTAATATGGTTCTTTCCCATCATACTTAGTCATTGGTGTAAGGTCATCAATGGTTACACCAACAATGGTCATGGTTCCATAACTAGAGCTCATGTGGTTCCACCCACAATGTGTATGGATCCATTAACTTTGTTGGAGACTCAACCACCAAATGTGCAAGATTCTGCCACCAAATATGTTCATTGTCTCATCAACACATTTAACATCCCATTCTTAAGAAAATCATCCAACACATGCACCCAGTGTTGCATCTATTTTATTTCACACTTAACTTTGTTGTATAATTTGATATTCTTAAATAAATGTACTTGCATTTTGGATTGACATTAAGCACACCAAGATTGTTCAAGGTTGATTAATTGCATATGGTTTTGTATGCATCATACATGGTTCCACTAGTTTTGTTCCCAATTCTACCAAAATCATCCAAGCGACTCCCCTCTGCTAAAGTATACAAAGGTTTACATAGTTCCATTTTGAACAAACTGCTTAAATAAAAATCTATTTGATTTTGTTTATATAAACTATCTTACAACATTCATCTTTATGGCCAGAGATATTCTTACATAAGCTAAATCAATGATGTAAATGGCTGAAACAAGAGGATATCATTGGGCATGGAGTCAAAATCATGATTTTGTTTATATAAACTATCTTACATTCATCTTTATGGCCAGAGATATTCTTACATAAGCTAAATCAATGATGTAAATGGCTGAAACAAGAGGATATCATTGGGCATGGAGTCAAAATCATGAGTTTTAAAGTTAAACATGGGTTATACAATACAATTTTTTCAACAGAGGCGGGATAGCTATTATTTCACGGTCGAGTTTTTTTATTTCTGGTGATAAAAGAAGAAAGACGAACAGTCCATTAATATGGGCACCAAATAAAGATAAATTCAATATTAACATTAGAGGAAATAGGTTTGTGAATACTTGAATCCTATGAACCAGAGCATATGAGTATGAATTCTTATTCAACACAATCTCATTCAAGCATGAAGATATAACACAATGGAAATAAATAATAGGAATAACATTCAAAGGAGAAAAGGAAATATAGACTGTAAAATAATGACACGAGAATCTATGCCTTGAAAAGTTCTTGCTTAGCTCTACAAAATTATATTAACTTGAAAATCCCCAGTTACAAAATTATTTTCACTCTCATGGGTTCAACCCAAATTACATTGCAAAACATGTTTTTATACGTCAAAAAGCTCATCGAGTTGATACCTAACTACCTATTTTCTAAAAATAGGCTTCTTGTAACTGCCTTTTTACATCTGTCATATTGCATCTTTGCTCTAGCATTTTGGATTAATGTCTTCATTGATGTAGCTTGTATTTCATCCTCCCAAATTTCTCATTTGTCTTCCACTTATCTGAAGGTACTTCATTACTTGTCATTTCCTTGGCCAAAAATCTCAACTCCAAATGATTCGCATAAGAAATAGGAATCAGCTTGGAACCTATCATTTTGAATGGATCCAAATTTTGAAAATCCACAACTAGTTTATCAATTACAACTTTCTCATTCATAGACTGAGTCATATCCTCAAATTTCCTATGATCCATTATAGCATGAACCAATAGAGCTTGATAATCAGATTGAGATATCAATTTACCATCCTCATCCCAAAAATAAGGGAGTCCCTTCTAAAATAGCTCTGTAAATAAGCCCTTAAAAGACTTTAAATGTTGTAACTTTTGATCAGACTTAGCTTGGACACTCTCAACATGATGATGCTTTCCAACAACTTTCATTGCCCAATTTATTACTATGATTCTATCCTTGATGCCCATTGTTTTCAATTCCTCTTCTAACAGTGTGTTGAGGAAATTGATAGTATTTTGAGTTGTATCTGCTAGCCTTTTATCCAAAGTTTCCTTTATGACTGCACAACTATGTATTTCTATACTGATCACCACTTCTTTATCTTTTATAAAATTCAAATACGACCTCATCTTAGTATCCTCAGTAATAATCATGTCCCAAATTAGATGCCCGGCCCCCTGAACTGGAAATTGTCATGAAACTCTTTTTGTCTTCTTTTCATTCTTTTCAAGAAATTTTTTAATTTTATTATAAAAAATTATCCTTTCTTCTTCCTTTTTATTAATTGCCTTAGCCAATTTATTGTTTTCTATTATCTTCCTTTAATCTCTTCATTTTTCAAGATAACTTAAGACATAGCTTGAACTATACTCTATGTATTTGTTTCTACACTTGATTGACTTGTTTCAAACTGCTTTTTATTTTCCTTCTCCAAAATCATTTGCTTCTCATTTAGAACATCAATTTTAGCTATAATGAAAGCTCTTTCTTTCTCCCATTGACTCTGCTCTTTAGTAAATTTCAACAATTTTTCTTTGTTATCATTCAATTCTTGGCACAATGAATAATTTTATTTCTCCAAAATAGTTAATTTAGATTCCTGAATTAACTGAGTGGCTGGAATTTTTAGTTTATTTTTCAACAACTAGATAGTGTTTTATGTTTCAGCCAATATTTTCTTTGTGGATTGTCCTCTGCTTGGTTCACTATCCATAATCAAAAGGTCACCATGAAGATTCTTAATTTGCTGCTGATAAGTCTTATTTTCAATGTTCTCCTACTTCAATTGGTTTTCTAATCTTGACACTGTGGAGTGCAACTTAGAAACTTTCAAAGTGGATTTCAACTTAGGCACATTTTTCCTCAGGTTCAAAAAGAAAAATGACGTATCTCCACACGACTTTACCTTATATAATATTCCAAAAGCTATTTTGGGATCGTGGGAGGTGGTTTTTCCTTACCAATTTTCATCTAGCGGAATGATTCCACGCTCACCACATGGCAAATGGTAAAAATTCTGCTACCACTTGTTGGTTCCATTTTCCTTACATGTTGAGAGTGCAGAGTGCCTCCAATCATGCATTGTTGATCACTTTCGACCTTTAACATGCTCCAATAGTCATTTCATCAATATCTCTCCATGTTAAAAATCTAGCTCACTTTCTCTCAGCAGATCCCTTGTTTGTCGTTGATCTCAGCTAATCTCAGATCTAGACCACTCTCCACAAGGGGATACAAGGTGCTTCGTCCACTCTCCTTAGTCACTTTTAACCTGACATGTGGTTCTGTGGGATATTTTTCTCTTCTTTTTAGCACCTTATTTGCTAGTTGTTTGGTCATATCAAAACAAAGCTCAAAATAGATGCCATTCCTATACCTTAAGCTCTTCTTCCAACGCCGTGGAACAAAAAAAACTGTGCTAACACCACCAACAATGTTCATGGCGAATCTATTAACTTTGTTGGAGATCCAACGACCAAATCTACAATATTTTGTTGCTAAATATATTCATAGTTTGATTAACTCAAACCATGAATATATTTAGCAACAATGCTCATGGTTCCATGAGCTATATATATGGAACCATGAGCGTTGTTGGTGGAAATATGAGTATTGCTGTTAACCATGAGCTCTATTTATGGAACCATGAGCATTGGTGCTGGAACAAAGAGTAATGGTCACAAGGTGGTGGAACCATGTAAGAATCTTGAACAAAATTAATTGTAAATGAGAATTTTAAGGGTAGAACCATGAACAATATAAATGGAACCATGGACAATTTTGATGGATCCATGAACATTGCATGTGAAACCATGTACAAGGCATCATACAACACCATGTCTAATTAAGGAACCTTGAACAATGGTGGTGGACCCGTGAATATCATAAGCATATTTTTGGACCACGAACTATTTGGTGAGTAACACACACATGGTCATAAGGTGGTAGAATCCTAAATAATGCATATGGAACCTTGAACAAATTTAGTGTTTATGAAACTATGAACATATTTGGTGGTAGAATATTACACATTTGGTTGTTAGATATCCAACAAAGTTAATGGATCCATGAACATTGTTGGTGGAACAATGAGCAATGTTGGTGTAACCATGAGATCTATTTATGGAACCAAGAGAATTCATGGAAAATGAGAATTTTAGGGCTGGAACCATGATGAATGTTTATGGAACCATGGATATTTTTGATGGAACTAGAACAATGCAGATGGAACCACATACAATACATCAAAAATACATGCAATTAAGGAAACTTGAACAATTTTGGCGAAGCCGTGAATATCATAAGAATTATTTATAGTCCATGAACCATTTGATGAATCATGCATAGATGGGCACAAGGTGGTGGAATCATGATGAATGTATATGGAACCTTGAACAAAGTTAGTTTTGATGAAACAATGAACATATTTAGTGGTAAAATCTTGGTCATTTAGTAGTTAAATCTCGAACAAAGTTAATATAACAATGAATACTGTTGGTGGAACCATGAGCTCTATTAATCTCTAACTACCAACTCTCATAAAATGTTTATTTTTCCTAATAAGAGGAGTCTCTACTATGTTCCTATATACTACTATAAATATATGCGTAGAGATGGAAGGTCACAAATATGGAATTATCTCACCTACATGTTCTTATGTACTGCTAGACCAATTCTATTGTTTGTGCTAGGTAAGATGAACTATCCTAAGATATTTTGGAAATTTTCAGAATGAATGATAAAACAAACTCGGATTGCTTTCAACTCATCGACAGTCTATACTACGCGTCTTTATCATTTACTAAAAAGGTATAAAATAAAGAATATGCATGTGTGTCTAAAAAAGCATTCAATCTTCTACCGTATGATATTAGAGGAAAATAATGTTTCAAGGTCAATGTAACTATTTTCTAACTCTAAAACAAAACAAGATTGTTATGAAACTAAAACAATCACAACAAAAGAAAAGTCTAATTTACTACAATGGACTATCCAGCCAATGAAGAAACAAATCTAACTACAAGATCAAGACTTAATAAATTCTAAGAATCTTATATTTCACTAGCCCAGGCATAATTAAAACTTCTTGCAGTCAATAAGTTCTAGATACAGGAAATCATCCTCATCTTCAAACTGGAAATCAAAAAACACAAATTAATGTTGAGTCTAATCCTTCAAATACTGTCCTTTTACTCTTCAATTCAAACCAATGAAAAATACTTAAATCACTAAATGTTGCTCACAATGGAACCCACGATTTTAACAGACTTTCTAGCCTACCTGAACTCTCAATCAATTTTGACCTAAATATCAAGAAAGGAAATCTTTAAATATTAAAATACTAAACTAACTTTCTAGCCAGAATTCTATATTATGTGCAAATCATTCCTGTGATCTACCTCAATCGAAAAGCATGCAATCCAAACTATCTTATTTTACCCTATTTGTATATATAGTATCTTGAAACGAACTTAGTCATCTATGTGAAGGAAAAACAAACTAAATCCCAATGCAAATTGAGCATTAATGTTACAAGAGATATTACATGAATCCTACATCATTATTCTTCCATCTATTCGAACCTTCCCTATTGTATTTAACTTCTGGAAACCTTGAATATAAATACACATAACAACAATGACCAAACAATGTATGAAAACAAATCCTTACAGCAATGCGTGTAGATGACAATATTCACAAACAATATATCAACACCGTGTGAAGGTGCCCCCCTCCAAACGTTGCTCAGACAACAAGTAAGCGTTTAAATGTATTTAATTATCAGTTGAAAAAGAGTTTCATAAAAATGAGTATGCCTCTGTATATCCCCTGTTAACAGTGATGTCAAATATATATATAGGTTACAACATATGGGTCGACCACTAAAAGGGTTGACCCTTCAAATGGTCATAACTACTAAAGGGTAACAAGCGCAACAGAGGCATTTCTTCAGGCTAACATACTCCAATCTGGGTGGATTCCCCCACATCTACAGCTTGGGATGCCTTCACTAAGTGGTAGAAGAATAATGTTTTTTACTTACTTACCAAGTGGTGGAACCATGAGCATTATTGGTGGAACCAAGAGCTCGGTTTATGGAACCATGAGCATTGTTAGTGGAGCCATGAGAACTATTAGTGGAACCATGAGCACTATTGGTGGAACCAAGAGCTCGGTTTATGGAACCATGAGCATTGTTAGTGGAGCCATGAGAACTATTAGTGGAACCATGAGCATTTTTGGTGGAACCATGAGCCCTATATATGGAACCATGAGCATTGTTGGTGGAACCATGAGCATTATTAGTGGAATCATGAGCACTATTGGTGGAACCAAGAGCTCAATTTATGGAACCATGAGCATTGTTGATGGAACCATGAGCATTGTTACTGGAGCTGTGAGCACTATTAGTGGAACCATGAGCATTGTTGGTGGAACCATGACCTCTAGTTATGGAACCATGACCTCTAGTTATGGAACCATGAGCATTTTTGGTGGAACTATGAACATTATTAGTGGAACCATCAACATTGTTGGTGGAACCATGAGCACTATTAGTGGAACCATGAGCATTGTTCATGGAACCATGAAAATATGGTGTAATCTTGCATATTTGTTGGTTGAGTCTCCAACCAAGTTAATGGATCCATTAACATTTTTGGTGGAACCATGAGCATTGGTGGTGGAACCCTGAGCAATGGTCACCAAGTGGTGGAACCATGGGAATTTATGGAACCATGAGCATTATTGGTGGAACTGTTTGGGTGTGTTCTACTATATTAAATACACCTAATATTTAATTATCGACCAGATTTGGTAGGCTTCGAGTTGATGCAAAATATATGCGAAGGTAGAGGGGTTCCTAAGGCATTGTAGAAATATTTTAACAAACAAAAGATCAAAAGATCTTTCAAAATGAAAAACCGAGTCAAACTCCTAAGAATTTAATTATTAATGTGATTGAACTAAAACAAAACATCATATTAGGATAATATCAGACTATGTTATTTCAACTAACAAATGAGAATATAACTACTACTTTTAAAAAACGAAACCTATTAAATAACTTCAAGAGCTAACTATTCACATAAAGTACATATTTGGAAATACAATCACAACAACTAGATAATTTATAAACAAATAATTTATGACTGAAAAATATATTATCAACAATTGCTTGAAAAGTTGGGGTTCAAGGAAGACTTAATTAATAAGTGAATGGAAAAATGAGTAAGAAAAGCAAATAGAAAACTTAATAAAGAAAAGCAAGTAGAAAACTTAATAAACATAATTTTAAGTTCTTTTCTACAAGTCTCTTCAATAATCACATAGTGAAAGGAATAGGTCTTATCACTCTGATCAATTTACAAGGTACCAATATACTAGCAATTAACACACCTAACCCTAAAAATCCATATACAAAGAAATAAATCAAACCAAACCAATAACATAATTTCAAAACATTACAGCAGTATTAAAGAAGAAAATTGGAAACCAAAAGAAACAAAATCACAACGCATAACTCAAAGCATGGTTTAGAAAGAGAAAAATTAAGGATAAAAATTAGTAAATACTCTAAACAATCTAATCTATGGTTCAAATAAAAACATAACCATTATCTAATGACTACAATCAGAGCATAATCAAAAAGCCAGAGAAACGGAACTGAAAACAGGTTTAAAACGAAACTAGGAATGGTAAAGGTCGGATGGAAGGCTGGACAACAGTCTGGAAGGAAGGTCCGAATGACAGTCCAAACACACAGTCCAAATGAAAGGCTGCATACATAAAATAATAAAAACAAACCTAAATGATTTAATTAACAGTTGATTTTGTGCATATGAAAACAAAATGCATAAAGGACGGAATTTAAACCTAATTAATAATTCAAATAAGAAAAAGGAATTACTAATCTATGGGTATGAAGGGATTCTTTCTATTATAAAACAAACTGAAACATAGCTGAACTAATTTACAATTTAAACAAAAAGCAGCAAAACTAATCTCTAA
Source organism: Pseudotsuga menziesii (assembly GCA_001517045.1). Lineage (NCBI taxonomy): Eukaryota > Viridiplantae > Streptophyta > Pinopsida > Pinales > Pinaceae > Pseudotsuga > Pseudotsuga menziesii. The sequence continues at coordinate 141,774 of LPNX010561516.1, forward strand.
CTATAAATTATACCTAAAACTGACATAATATTAAGCACTAACTTAAAAGCTGAAAAGAAACTAAAAATAATCTATGCGTGACCTAAGACTAACTAAATTTTATCTATCTACAAATATAACATTAAGCATTTAACTGAAAGGAAAACTGGAAACAAACTACACCAGACCTAAGACTAACTAAATTATATCTATCTGCAAATATAATATTAAGCATTTAACTGAAAGGAAAACTAGAAACAAACTACACATGACCAGCCACTCTATTTCTATAGGCAAAGACTACATTAACAACATAATGTGAATTATATTAACTACGGAAAATACATGTTACAAAAAATAGAGAAACAAATATAAACAAATTAAAAATAAAACTACTTATCTATGAAGATAAACAAAAACTCATACGAAAATAGAGACCATGAATTGTCGAGGGGCCCTCTCAGCAATCATGGGTAATGCCTGGCGAATGCTTTCACACGCAGTCATAAACAGCAAGGCGTAGAGCTTCTATTAAAAATAAGGAACATAGTTACAATCTTATTCTCTCAAAACAGACTAACTATCTACCTAATGGATTGATCAATCCCCTATCTCTCTGCATGGAGGTGTTTATATACACGCTGTTTTCAAGAGATTAAGCAAGTCGACCCTTTAGTGGTCGACTGCTCTTCTCAATTTAGTCAATCATAAAAGGAAATAATTGTTCATAGGCCAACGCATGAGCATATCCCTTCTTTGGCGTAAGTCTGGTTTTCTTCACTGTGAATGTGGCATATAGGCACCCTCTCCAGCATGGTTGATGGTGGCATGTTGGGCAGCGAAGAATACACAGTAGTGAGTCTCTAGAATGAGAGCTCCTTCTTCAACATGAAAAAATCTCCCCAGCATGTGTGATGTGGCATACAAACCCTTCCTTGGCGCAACTGACGATGTGGTGTCAAACAGAGGCAAGCACACATTAGGCTTCCAGAACGCAGGTCATTCCATTCTTCAAGGCGTGCAAGCTAGTAATGATTCAGAGTTTAACCAAGGGAGGCCATGACCAATCCTTTAGACTGGAGACGTCCCAACCTCTGAATGCGTGTATGACAAGTAGTGTGATGGTGATCTTAGGTTGAAAGCCTCTTCAATCATCAAACACGTGGGTAGCAAGTGGCTAGTGGAACCATTTCAACATTTAATGCCTGCGATCAGTTATGGACAGTGTGCAGTCTGATTGACAATCTAAACCAACAAGCTGAGTGACAGGTTGCGGCGTGAGCTGGAAGACAAGCTAGACAAATAGATTACATGGCTGGCTAAATGCACTTCTATTTATTTAGTTGTGGGCGAGCTGCGTGATGATTGCGTAGATCGGGTGAATAGTAAGTTGGACAGTGGTTGCGCAGATTGGGCTGAATGGTAAACTGAAAGCGTACTTATTATTAATTCGCCCAAACTTACTACATAATCTACAAACAAATGCACATATTAATTAATATATCAAATATGCTTTAAATAATATAGATTTAAGTTAATAAAATCATAAAAAATGATATTAATAATGAAAGTTGAATAAACATTGAATTTTTTCTTACCTTATGCTGAATAACAATCTGCATGACATAAAATACACAAAAGATAATAAAATATGCATTTAAATGTGTTATTTTAATGCCAAAAATGATAACAAAATGAGGCTCAACAGGAACCATGTGCATTTATGGAACAATGAGCATTATGAAACCATGCACATTTATGGAACCATGAGCATTATTAGTGGAACCACAAGAATTACCGGTGGAACCGTGCACATTTATGGAACCATGAGCATTATTTCTGGAACCACGACAATTACTAGTGGAACCATGTGCATTTATGGAACCATGCGCATTTATGGAACCATGAGCATTAGGAACCATGGAATTTATGGAACCGTGAGCATTATTGGTGATAACACAAACATTATTGGTGGAACCATGAGTATTATTGGTGGAACCACGAGCATTATTGGTGGAACCATGCGCATTCATGGAACCATGATCATTATGAAACCATGCCCTTTTATGCAACTATGAGCATTATTGGTGGAACCACGAGCATATTTTGTGGAACCATATGCATTTATGAAACCATGAGCATTATGGAACCATGAGCATTATTGGTGGAACCATGCGCATTTATGGAACTAAAAGCATTATGGAACCATGCGCATTTATGGAAACATGAGCATTATTGATGGAACCAGGCACATTTATCAAAACATGAGCATTTTTTGTGGAACATTGAGCAGTATTGGTGAAACCAACATATTTGTTTATGAAACCATGAGAATTATTGGTGGAACCATGGGCTTTATTTATGGAACCATAAGCTATATTTATGGAACCATGAGAATTAGTGGTGGAACCATGAGTAATGGTCACAAGGTGATGGAACACAAGGGACTTTGAACAAAATTCAAGGTAAATATATAAATGCATGGACACTACAAATCACTTATGGATTTTATTATTTTCTAACCAAGTGTTTGTTATAGCGTGATTTTTCAGACCTTATGCATCATGCCTTGATGGCCTTCCCTTTTCCCTATGAAAACTTGTTATACCAAAATCTTGTCACCATCATGTGATAAGACATTTGACATACCTACTTGCCCTAAATCCCAGCTTCTGGAGTGGAAACTAAATGGTTTTTCATCAATCTTACATGAAAATCCCCAATGGAGTCACCATATTTGTTAGCTGGAATATTTCACCTCCCGTAGACAGCAAGGTGTTCCACTGGTCTGAATGGTTCAGATCCAGAAAAAATAGAGCACAGAGGTTGAAGACTCTCCCTAAACAATGTATATATCTGGAATACAAGGCTTTGATAGTCCACCTGTGTACCTGTAATCAAGATCAACACGAAACAGATCAAAGTAGCCATAGATTTAGACAACACTACTACCGATTTGAGCTCCCTCATACCTTGCGTATATCGGGAGACCCTTTTAGAAATCCTCAAACCATCTGAGTTATCCTTTTGGCCTGTCCTGTGAGGTTCCTGACTCTTATCCACTCCTTTCACATGTTTACTTATTGCTTTTAGTTTGAGTAGTACTTTCTTGTGCATGGTAGTTAGGGGGTTATTAGAGAGTTTAGAGATGGCATCCTCATCTGGGACTACTACTCAAGAGGTCCCTTTCCAAGGTGTACCTTTTGCATTCCCTCCAAGTGAAGGTATTGGTCCTCCCTTTATTGCCACTCTAAATCTTCCTGGATTAACTATAGGATTATCGGTCTGGATTTTTAATCCAGTAATTCTTGTTACACCTAATGTCTCAATTGTCACCTCTCCTCCGGGAGAGAATTGATCTCAACCTAATCCCTCTCCTTCTTCGTCGGTTGTTGTTCCACCCCTTTCTTCTTCTTCACTTGACCAAAGCTCTATGGTTAGTAGTCATGTGGATAAGAAGAAGAAGAAAGGGAAGAGTAAAAAGAAGAAGGATAAGAAAGAGAAAAAGTAGCAACCATATGCTCTTGATGGTTCTCATTCTAAGAGAACGCTCGAAAAACCCAAGTTCCCTTGTAAGCTTTGCAAGGGGGGCCACCTTCTTAAGGAGTGTCCCAGCGTCTCCCGTGTACAAGAAGAGTGGTCTAAAAGGTACAAACCGTCTGTGTCATCAACCTCTGATCATCATGTTGACGATACTCCCTCAACCAGTGACCCATTGGTAAAAGGTCGTAAGGGTAAAGTCTTGTATCCTTGTTTGATATGCAAGGCTATGCATCGTACTTTTCTTTGTCCAAGCATGGATGAATCTTCGTGTTGGTTGGAAAATATTACTGATCATCAACAGGTGATTTCAACAAGCGATATTAAGTTATCCCTCAATTCCTCGCTGGTTGACCAAGTGATCAATTTGGATTCATCTGTGGTTGATCCCACTCTTCCTTTGAAGAGTGTTGTAAAGGAAAATGTCCTATGGCTAGGGTTTAAGAGGCCATCAACGTACTGGGGTCGAAAGAGAGATGCACAATGTTCAGCAAGCGTATAACAGCAAGTTTCAGAGATGAGAAAGATCCACACCTGATTAACTGAAGGCTGGTCCAAGCTTTCTCTTCAATCCTCTTCTTCCTCCTCTTGCTCCAAGAGACCTGCAAAACAAGTTATACCTTCCTCAAACCATTATGACCACATATAAAGAAATGATAATCAAATAAATCTGAAATAAATAATCTGAATAACATCATCATATGATCATAAACAAAGATTCAATCACACATTGAACAATGATTTGGGAAGAAGAAGGACATCACATCTTTATTAATCTTGAAAACAAGTACAAATATACCTTCTCTTCAAGTTTGGCACCTCACGAAACCTTGATCCGGTTCTGCTGCTTCTCTTCTCCAAAGAACTCAGCCTCCAAGCTCTGCAACACAATGGAAAGACCTCTAGGGCAAAGGTGTGGGCAAAGAGAGTCCCGATTCCTCCAGCATAACAATGCAGAAATTCAAGTCCTTTCTCATGGACCTCCCTACCTCTGTTTATATGGGTGAAATAAGGTAGGTTTGAAGGTTGGAGAAGTTACAGCGGTTAAGGAAATTAAGTTAAATGACTTAACTAATCTCCAATTAACTCATGTTTTAATGTTTTAAATGCTAAGAGGCACATTCGTGGGTTTTCCTTAAGGAAAATCACGAATGGACAAAAAACGAATTTTTAGGGTATTTTTGGGCATTTTCAGACTTTGGTGTCTTCTGGAAAGTTTTAGATAACTAAAATACCTTTCCAACGACATAGAAATGAGGTCAAACGGAGTTACAGAACTCAATATATGGGTCCTCCAAGATAGATGTTTTTTCAGTGACTTTCATGAAGTGCCGACATGCGACGAAATCATGGAAAAATGGTCACAGGAAGAGATGTGTCATTTTGGGCTATAACAGATGCCCCCCAATGTGTGAGGTTAGAGGGGAAGACAATAGCCGAAATACATTATAAAGGAAACAGCTGAGTATGGAGAGAGAGCAGAGAATCCAAGATCGAAAGGCTTGAGTGAAGGTACCTGTAAGAGAGATAAATGTCAGAAAACTGATCTCTGGAACATACACGTCCATATACAAAACATCGCCATAAAGATACAGGCGGATCCAACATATGTATAACTGATGAAACTATCATGGTCGCTCAATATGCAAAAAGGCGCCATATCAAATCTAAAGGAGCCATGGCCACAAATGAACAAGGTGGATCCATGCTCAACAATCGATCATAGCCACAAAAATACAAGGTGGATCTATGTCTCAGCAAAATGTCATATAAAGTATAACAAGGTCTTGTGCAACTTGGGAAATAGAAAAAAGATGACAATGCTACTGTCGACCCAAGCTCTTCAATCCAAACCGCCCAAAAAAGGTACGAATCCTAACCATGCGAATAAAGGAGCTGAAGTCGAACATGGAGGAAACCGTTTGATTACCGGTCAATAATGAAAACCGTTAACAAACGCGAGGGACACCACCATTAATGAAAATGGTCCCCAGGGTACCTAGTACATTCTAACAAGTGTGATTACAAGGACTTGAAGTCGAACACTTGAAGAATCCATCGAGTAGGAGACATTAAGGTATCCCCACTACCCAATAGCGAGGGAAATTGCCATTGAGGACAAAAATTCCCAAGGTACTGTCATAAAACTCTAAATCTCATTCCCAGAGCAAGATGTGTTGCAGTCGACACAAGGCTGGGAGATCCCATACCTCGCCAAGCACGAGTAGACAAAATACTAACTGAGGCTCCTTCATCAATAATGCAACGAGCAATTGTGTAAGGTTCAACTTTGACCTTTATCTGGAAAGGTGCATGGGAAGGAAGGCGCGGCTCAACTAGGCTATCCCAATCAAAGGAAGCAATCCGAGGGCTTGGTGGGGGTTGATCCGAAACAAGTTCAGTGCCCCCTTGTTCAGTAAGATCTGAACTGGCAGTGAAGAAAATGTGACTAGTAGACACTTCACTCTCCAAAGGAAGAGTGGGATTGATCGATACTGGGATCGATTCAACCGCTTGGTGAAAGTCACTCTCTGAAAGGAGAGTGGGATTGACCAAAGATGACATTGGTTCAATCACATGAGGAGCACTCTCCGAAAGAAGAGTGGGATTGACCAAATCTGATATTTGTTCGACCACTTGATCAACCAAAGGTTGAGTAGGTTGTTGAGAAACTATAGGGTGCTCAGAAGAAGAAATCATTGATTCTTGGACCACACTCTTCGCACCTCTAGGATAGCAGGGCACATATGAGTAAGGTGATCTCCCTTGCATAGCACACAACGAAACTTAAGATGATGCTTTGAATGACCAGTTTTCTCAACGGTATCAGCATGACTAGCAGTGGCCGACTGCTTGCTCTCAACATGACCTGCAGAGGATGAGAGTTTGCCCCCAGCGTGCACTATAGAGGCTGGGTGACTGGGTCCAACCTCACTAAGAGAGGCTGGTTGTTGAGAGACTCCATAATGTTCGAAAACGGGATGACCATGAATCCAAACTCTTTGCACCTCCTCAATAGAAGGGCATTTATAAGTAAGGTAGTCTCCCTCACAAAGCTTACAAGTAAACTTGAGCTTGTGTTTTGAATGGGTAGACTTGTCAACAGTGTCAACATGACTCGTAGTGGTTGACAGGTTGTACTCAGCTTGAAACACAAAGGCTGAAAGAATGCCCCCAGCGTTCATGGTAGAGGCTGAGAGACTAGGTCCAACTAGACTTGCAGAGGTAGGACGGGCACCATCAACATGAACAACAGAGATTGAATGGTTAGGATCAACATGATTTGCAGCAGTTGAGTGTGTGCCCCCAGCTTGAGCAACAGAGGCTGGGTGAACGAATCCAACGTGAACACCAGAGGTTGGATGGGAAGGTTCAACTTGAAAACCAGAGGTTGAACGAGTGCACTCAACGTGAACAGCAGAGGCTGAGTGACAGGATCCGACATGACCTGGAAAGGTTGGAAGGATCCCACTAGCTTGAACACCAGAGGCTGGATGGATGGATCCAACTTGAATAACAGAGGTTGGATGAGGAGGTTCAACTTGAAAACCAGAGGTTGAACAGGTGCACTCAATGTGAACACCAGAGGTTGAGTGACTAGATCCAACATGACCTGCAGAGGTTGGATGGGTGCCCCCAGCTTGAAAAACAGAGGCTGGGTGGTGAGGTTCAACTTGAATTGCAGAGGTTGAACGAGTGCCCCCTTGCTTATGTGCTTTCTTCCTATTCCTCCTTCTTTTACTCCTTTTAGACTGCCGGTTACTAGTATCAGTACTTTCACCGCATGAGGTAGAAGGAGGAGGAGAACTAACTACAGGTGAAGGGGAGACAGTCTTTTGATGCCCTTGATATAAGGTGCTTACTTGAGAAGCATCAGGAGCATTCAGGACTGTTGGAGTGGAAAACAACCACACCGGTAGCCCTATGGTGAATCCCGGAAGATTCAAGGTGGCCATCAAGGGAACACCAACATTCCCTGTGAGAGGAATAGGACAAGGAGCTCCCATCATGGGGATCTCTTGGTTGGTGTTCGAAGGGGTGCTAGCCATAGTTTTAAAACAAGAGACAAAGTCTGAGGTTGATGATCAACCAAAATTACAAAGCAGACACCTAAAGGCCCACTAAGTACAGACAAACCACACAGCACTCACTAAAAAGATCCTAGAGTCTCAAGCAATCTAAACAGGCTATAAAGATATACTTTCCCAAAGAAAGCCGATGAACAGTTACTTGGCGTCCTTGAGGGGTTCTCAAGCACAAGCGGAGGAATCACCCACCACCCTCCTGCACTTTCCACAAGGGTTACCTTCCAAGTCTGTCCGAGGTGAACCAGAAATAACCTTCCGGTTTACCTGTGTATGAGCCCTAAAAGACAAGAGACTAAAGGCTACCTTGATAATACCTACTGTCTGGGGGGACAGTCGTCAGCCGAACTCGTACGCATGGGCAGGGTATCTGAGCCCGAAACTCTGTCTAGGACAGAATCCCCAGATGCGTAAAAGTCTTGGGTTACATTTTGACAAGGATTCGGGGGGTTATCCCCTCTGTCCAAGCCTCCACGCGGCCTCGTGCTTAACTCCCGTTTGAGAGGAGCTTCCCAAATACAGCAGTAGAACCAAGGATTTACCTAACGAATGGTCCACTACGTCTGAGTTTATAGCTTGTGGGAAGTTTACACTCCCTAGCCCACAAGCCTAGCCTAAGCTAGTAGGTGGAAGGCCCTCAAAAAAAAAACTTACTAATAAATTTTAAATTTATGCGTTAATTTTAAGGGCTTTCTTACTCAGAGGGTAAATGGCATGAAACTGGTGCGGTGTTTTGACTCAAGAAATGAAAACAAAATGACTAATCAAAGAGAAATGAGATGCAAAGAAGCAAATAGCTATTCTCTTTATATTTTCAAATAACTTGAAATCCAAAAAGATCAAACCTTTTTATATTTTTTAAATTTTTCAAAAACAATGCTATGCTATGCAATCTAGACTAACAGCCTAATATATATGCACATAAAGAAACCATATGTTTTTGTATTTTTCTTTTATAAATGCAAAAGAAAAATCAGCCTATCTACTTATGCAAACAAGTACTGAAAGCAAAGAAAATAGACAACTACTTTATACCCCGAAAACAAACCCTGGGTTTCCCTAAAGTTGAATATAAACCTCTTTTAAAAGGAAAGCTTACAAAAGTAAACAAGACAACACTTTGGAATGAAAAGACTAAGCACAAAAGATTGATGTAAACAAAGGTCAAGAAGTCCCAAGAGTCAATCTAAACCTACGAACAAAGGCTGCTCAGTACCTTGTCCACAAGGTCAAACCAAAGAAAGAGGTAGGAGGAAAAGCAGCAAAAAGAAGTTCTTTTTAATTTTCTTTTATAAAATGCAAAAGAAAAACTACCTACAAAGAAAAGCATGCAGATAAAAAGAACAAAGCAAAAGGAACTTTTCTTTGCAACCACCCAACAAACTCTAGAACCAACTAAAGTCAACATAAACCCTACTTGGAAGAAAGGCTTGTATAAGAGACAAGACAACTATTTTGGCAAGGTGAAGTAGACCAACCAAAGAAGGAGGAAAACAACATCCACAAGCTTCTGAAATCAAACAAAGGCCACTAACAGAGGCTGATCAGAAACAAAAGGCCAAAAAGCAAACCAAGCAAAGGAGACAGGTGAAAGAGAAAAGAATAAATCCTAATGCTATAAAGGGGCTTACCACATAGATAAAGAACAACAAAAAGAATGACACAAACTCCCTGGATTCATGCCCCCGCAGAAGACCTTAACAGACCCACCATGCACCTGAAATGCACTGTGCTTTGAGTAAACTTGGATCTAATAAAGCAAACAAGCAAGAATTACTCCAAGCAAAAAGACTCAAAGGCTTTTGAAAAAGCAGGTAGGGTGATCACCAAAAGTATTCCCACAAGCTACACAACATTCATAAAGAGACACCACTCACAAACAGGGATTACCTGAAGAAGGGAACAAGCAAAAAATTAACTTAAAAAATCCTAACTTCCATGTATATACGCGACTGTCTATAAGAGCAGGTCGCGAATGATACGTGACTGTTCAGTAGAACAACCCGCACATGCAAACTTGTATTCGCGACTGTTCAAAAGAACAACCCGCGAATAGGTGTAAAAATCACAATCAAGGGTAGAAAACTGCCTTAGGAAGGCAGGGGAGAGGGTGCAATCAAACTTAAAAATGTTCCTAAGTGGCAAGAAGGACCTGAAATAATGCAAAAGCTAAAAGAAATCAAGAGAAAAACCCCAAACAGACAAGGCTAGTCCCCAGCGGAGTCGCCAATTCTGTTGTAAAGGAAAATGTCCTATGGCTAGAGTTTAAGAGGCCATCAACATACTGGGGTCGAAAGAGAGATGCACAATGTTCAGCAAGCGTATAACAGCAAGTTTCAGAGATGAGAAAGATCCACACCTGATTAACTGAAGGCTGGTCCAAGCTTTCTCTTCAATCCTTTTCTTGCTCCTCTCGCTCCAAGAGACCTGCAAAACAAGTTATACCTTCCTCAAACCATTATGACCACATATAAAGAAATGATAATCAAATAAATCTGAAATAAATAATCTGAATAACATCATCATATGATCATATACAAAGATTCAATCACACATTGAACAATGATTTGGGAAGAAGAAGGACATCACATCTTTATTAATCTTGAAAACAAGTACAAATATACCTTCTCTTCAAGTTTGGCACCTCACTAAACCTTGATCCGGTTCTGCTGCTTCTCTTCTCCAAAGAACTCAACCTCCAAGCTCTGCAACACAAGGGAAAGACCTCTAGGGCAAAGGTGTGGGCAAAGAGAGTCTCGATTCCTCCAGCATAACAATGCAGAAATTCAAGTCCTTTCTCATGGACCTCCCTACCTCTATTTATATGGGTGAAATAAGGTAGTTTTGAAGGTTGGAGAAGTTACAGCAATTAAGGAAATTAAGTTAAATGACTTAACTAATCTCCAATTAACTCATGTTTTAATGTTTTAAATGCTAATAGGCACATTCGTGGGTTTTCCTTAAGGAAAATCGAGAATGGACAAAAAACGAATTTTTAGGGTATTTCTGGGCATTTTCAGACTTTGATGTCTTCTGGAAAGTTTTATCTAACTGAAATACCTTTCCAACGGTGCAAAAATAAGGTCAAACGGAGTTACAAAACTCAAGATATGGGTCCTTCAATATAGATGTTTTTTCAGTGACTTTCATGAAGTGCCGACATGCGACGAAATCATGGGAAAGTGGTCACAGGCAGAGATGTGTCATTTTGGGATATAACAAAGAGTGAAGTTAAAGTGGTCGAGTCGACATCATCTCCACCTGATCCCACTCTTTCATCAGAGAGTGTTAAGACTGAAGTAGTCGTTTTGACCAAATCTTCGTCTTGTTCTTCTCTTCTAGTAGAGAATGAACTTAAACCTGCTGAATTTTTTATGCTTCGTTCTAATTGTTCTCGACAAGAGGAAATTTTTTCTGTTTCGACAGAACCCTCTCCAAGTAGTGAGGTTATTTCCTTTTATTGGAGTAACCTAACAGAGTCTTTTCTTCATTTGAGTGTTCTTTTTCAGATAGTTGTGAATGTTACTACTAGGCGGATACTTCACACTATTGTTGACAAAGGGGCTTCTATTAGTATTCTATCCTCAACTGCTTGGAAAGCTTTAGGCTCTCCTCAGCTTGTTCCATCTACCGATTAGATATTGGCTTTTAATCGAAGACCTAGTGCACCTTTAGGGACCCTTCCTCTTTTTCCTATTACATTAGGAGGGAAAACTGTCTGTATTGATGTTATGGTGGTCCAAGGTCCTTTAGATTTCAATCTGCTCCTTGGGCGTGATTATGTGCATGACATGAAAGCCGTAGTGTCCAAACTCTTTAGAGTTATGCATTTTCCCCATCATGGGAATATTGTGACCATTGATCAACTTTCTTTTGTTACACCTGACCATCGCATTACTCCTAGTAATCAGACTGCCCTGAATGTGCCGCATGTTCTTGTGGTTCCTTCCCCTTCTTCTAGTTAGCTTCTTCCCATCATTGGTAAAACGGGGGGCATGGCTCTAGTCTATGGACATCATAATGGAGCTAAGCCACTGGCTTTTATGAAATGGGGGCAACCTACCAACCTCTGGATATCATGTTTGGTAGGAGCAGGTTTTAGAGCATAGTTTACTTTTGGTTTCAAGCTTGCGTAAAAATGAAATCATTCTTGAGCAAAGTTCCCATTCTATGTCAAGCTCATTAAAAAATGAAATAGCACCTGACCATCATGTCAGGTTCTGACCATCATGTCAGTTTTCCTTGAGAAAAGTTCCAATTCTATGTCAAGCTCGTTAAAAAATGAAATAGCACTTGACCATCATGTCAGATTCTGACACTCATGTCAGTTTTCCTAGAGCATAGTTTACTTTTGGTTTTAAGCTCGTTAAAAAATAAAACCACTCCTTAAGCATAGTTTACGCTTTTGGTTTCAAGCTTGCATAAAGATGAAACCATGTTTTGAGCAAAGTTCCCATTCTATGTCAAGCTCATTAAAAAATGAAATGGATCTCCTCAAGCATAGTTTACGCTTTTGGTTTCAAGCTTGCATAAAAATGAAACCATATTCTAAGCAAAGTTCCCATTCTATGTCAAGCTCGTTAAAAAATGAAATGGATTTCCTTAAGCATAGTTTACCTTTTGGTTTCAAGCTTGCATAAAAATGAAACCATGTTCCAAGCATAGTTACCTTTTGTTTCAAGCTTGAGTAAAAATGAAACATATCCCCTTCCCTTGATTTGAGCCTTCACTTTAGTGTTAGAACTCGAACCTTGTTTCCACCTGCCCGATTCTCGTTCTTCCTACCCCCTGGTGAACATTTTCACATTAGTAAACATGTTTTTTAGGTTGGGTATGGAAGAATAATCGTTAAATGAAACGGCTTGGGGGCATGTCAAGCCACTAGCAACCATGCTAGGGGTAGGCTTCGCTAGAAATCATTCTAGGGGAAAGATTCTGACCTCTGTATACCATGTTAATGGGATTTTTTTAAGCATAGTTTACCTATTGGTTTCAAGCTTGCATAAAAATGAAACCAATCCTTGAGCATTCTTTCAACTGATCTTCGAGCTCGTTAAAAACAGTAAGATGGTGTTGAGCTTACTTTTCATTTTTCATGCTCTGGTTAAAACATGAAAAGTGGTTTGAGATTAGTTTATTACTTTTTCGTGCTCTGGTTTCAAACATGAAAAAGGATAATAGAGTCCTCTTTAAGCTCTTTTCGAACTCTTAAAATGTGAAAAGATTGTCGAGTGATCTTGTCTTCTTCACGCTCGTTAAATTATTTGAAGAGTCGTCCGTCCGATGGTAGGTTATCTCTTTTTTGGTTCAGATTGAACTATTTATGAAAAAGGATCGCTCCATCCAATCATGACTGGAAGAGTTCTCTAAGGTATGATTTTACACTTTTTCAGGCCTTAGAGACTAAATCATACGAAAAAAGGACCCTTTTGGAGTCTTCTTCCATATTCATTCAGACTCTCTAAACATGAATGATACCGAGTTTACTTTCAGTGGACTCGTTAAATTAAACATTGAGAGACCCGTTTTGGGATCGAACCCCTCCTCTCTCAGGTTCGTAAAACATATGAGTCTAGACTTGTCTTTCAACAAGCCATATCGAGTGTTTGTTACCCTCTTTGAACTCGTAAAATCGAAAAGAGGCACTCATCAATCATGATGGGGGAAATGGGAAGGGAATCATCTTGCAAATAATGGCAGTTGTTTGTTGTTACCTTTGAACATGGCACTTGTCTACACAATCATGTCAGTCTATTGGGTATTCAGCTGATCTCTGTGACAATCCACTTTCATGAGTCATGTGAATCCTTTGAGTCTTTCAAAAGAATGCATTGTCCACTGTCACATTGTGTATCTGTCCTGTCTAGTCATGCTGCCAAGTCTTTTTGTCATGCCACCCGATGTTCAAAGGGGATTTGAAGAAGTTTTACCTCTGCAGTCTACACAGTCTTTGTGTCAGTATCTTTGAGTCAGTCATATGGTTACTACATTCACATCATTCCAGAACTATGTTCCAAGTTTCATGTCATCGATGTGGGACTCATCATGGCCCTCCTTTGACGATACTATTCTCGTCGACATTAGCTCATTATCCAGGAAATAGTCTTAGAAACAATATTTAGTACCTTGAGATCTGTATGCCTTAATGACAGTTTCTCTCACTCTCGACATAGGTTCACATCATTGACCTTTGATCGATAGAATCAACTAGGTGTTCGACATCAGGACATCTATTCACACTCAGTATATTGTATTAGGGTACCTTGGGAATCATTGACATTAATGGTGATTTCCCTCGCACTTGTTAATGGTTCACATCCTTGGCCGGTAATCAAGTGGTTTCTACCATGTTCGACTTCAGATCATTGTAATCACATGGATAGAATCATACTTTGTGGAAGACAAGACGAAGAACCTGGGCATTTGTTTAAAAGCGCTCATTGCTTTTTCCCCAGGTTGCGATGGAGTTTTGTATATCCAGCATGGATCCACATTTGTATGGTTGTGGCTATGCTCAAATTTGCATCTGTATGACATAGATCTACATTGTATGTCTAGTAGCTATGTCCAAGTTTGAGTCCTCTACCACATGGATCTACGCTGTATTCTAGTAGCCATGATTGTTTATTCATCTCATGAATCTACCTTGTATTGGTCTACAGCTATGAGTTTGGTTACTTGTGTCTATGAGTCAACATACTGATGTACTACAGATGCCTAGTTGACAACATTCTCTAATCGAGCCGACATTTTCATCTCTTGGCGACGACTTGTTCTCAAAGCTCTCGTTTATCATATCCCTCTAAGACTCATGCTTTGGGGGGCATCCTGTTATACCAAAATCCTGTCACCATCATGTGACAAGACATTTGACATACCTACTTGCCCTAAATCCCAGCTTCTGGAGTGGAAACTAAATGGTTTTTCATCAATATTTCATACAACTTCCTAGCATCGCGCATTCCCCTTTATCCAGGAGTGGTACCCTTGTTCGCACCACACATCATATGTTTCCCATAAGCAGTGCCACCGCTTATTGTCCTTGGTCCATAAGCGGTTATTACTAGAACCGCTCTGTCATAGAAGGAGAAACGCGGTACCCTCGGTAAAAATGGAAAAAGAGAAGTTTCTCGAGGCTTCTAGATGATAAGCATCATGTCCTACCTTATCCGTACTACTGTGGGTTGGTTGAGCTCGAGATCCCTCATCCTGGGATCTTAGAAGCCACCTCACCCACTAATTTTTCAACCTACCCTATCCATCTAGCCTTATAAATACAAGCTTTTGGCCATGGTTGAGGGGGAGAACACTTGAGGTATTGTTATGCTGTCGGTCGATTGACCATTGGCCCAAGATCATTTGGAGAGAGCATAGAGAGCTAGAGTCGGGGATTTTGGGGATGAGAAGGTTTGGTTTCATGGAGATGCATGTCAACACTAAGGCTTGGTTGTAAACTTCTTCATATTTCATTAATGCAAGTTGATCTCTGTCCCACATATGTTGTTGTTGTTGTGATTTCGCATATATGTTGCTAGATTCCTTAGTCACTAGCATAGATTAGTAGATCATATTCTGGTTTCTTTGATATGTTTCGTGTTGAGATTGATTGCAGGTACACAAGTGGACTATCAAAGCCTTGTATTCCAGATATCTACAGCGTCTAGGGAGAGTCTTCAACCTCTATCCTCTGTTTGTTCTAGATCTAAACCATTTAGACTAGTGGAACACCTTGCTATCCGCGGGAGGTGAAATATTCCAGCTAACAAAACTCATTATACCCCCCTTACTTAGTATATCCTTGATTATCTAGTATAACCCTGAAAAAATACATTTTATAAGAAACACGCATGTTAGCAGCTATGCAGCTCACATATACACAACTTGCACCATTACATCCCACGTACATCGGGTTTTGTGCTCAGAAACAAAAAAATATTTGGATTTTTTCTCATCAAGTAACAAATATTGATCCTTGGCCTTCCATATGCCTGGAAACACTCCGATCGACTCTCCATTTCCCATTTGAGGGATATATATTGAGCCATTGTGAAGCATTGGATGGAGAAAAACTTTGACCAATAAGGAAACTATAGCGAAAATTTTCCCCATTGCCCATGTGCTTGAGTATGCATCCCTTTATCCTTGTTGAATGAACTCTTTATGTTCATCTCCCAAGCTCTACATTGTCTTTGTGAGCTTTCCTTGATATGGAGGATTGAAGTGGTAGAGGCCTAGGTGGAGAAACTTGGTTTCTCGGTTCTGACGAGTTGTTGACAGAGGTTGTCACATTGTATCTTTGTTTTTACATTAATAGAAATATCCATTTCTCGTCCAAATTTCATGTGCAATTGTTTATATTTGTATTCATGGGTATGGTTTCTTTATACATGTTTAAATGGATTATGCCAGTTTTAATGCTAACATTTAATATATTTTAAGCTTTGATATATATTTGTTGTTGAGGGAAAATTGTAGGGAACACGCATTTGACCGCGAGCTCATGGTTCCATAAATAATGAACATTATTGGTGGAACCATGAGCTCGATCTATGGAACCATGAGCATTGTTGGTGGAACCATGAGCTCTAGTTATGGAACCATGAACATTATTGGTGGACCCATGAACATAATTGGTGGAACCATGAGCATTTTTTGTGGAATAGGGGATTTTTTATTATGAAGAAAATAAATTTTAGGAAGGTTCATAGAGTCTTAATCTGCATGCCTCCATGGAACTCCTAGATAATTGGATGTGTCATTTTACTCACAATCTAGTGGACTATGATACTAGGTACCACTTAAAGGAATAACCATGATAACCAAGTAGAGTAAGTAAAATAAGTTTTTTGTCATCATCATAAATGGGAATTAAGCACACCTATTTTCCATGAGGATCCAAAAACTGAAGTTCAAGTTGGAGAATATGTTCAAATAAAAAAGTCCAAACATGTAGTAACCTTGATAATATTGTTGAAATTTCCTTGCATTTTCATAATATCTTCTCTAAGTTCATCCATCAAGAACTCTATTCCTTTCTTCCTGGCTATCAAGAACAAACTTACCCAACAAGGACTTGATCTGCCAATAGAGAGCTACAGACTTGTAGTATTTCATCTCTTTGGTACAAGCATATCTTTTCCTAAACCCAAGGACTCACTTTTGTAGAAATTCCATTAGCCTTGATGAATTCTTGCTCAGTGTGTACCCATGCATGTATCTTGGAAATTTTGTTCTAAATTGGAGATGAAACTTGCTTAATGTAGGTGTCCTTGTACAAGCCCTTGATCATGCGATCATGTAAAAAACAACCATCCTTCATCCTTGAATTGGATAAGTAGAGGCATCTCCACATGGAGGGAAAATACATGTCTCCATGTCCCATCCCTTATCAACTCATGCAAGAAGTTTCTAATATAAAAGATCAACTAAACCATTTTCTAAAGTTTCCTCCTACATAATTGATATAAGTAGAAAGACGTTAGGTATAATTTCTGGTGCTCATATATACTAATTTGGATATATTAATAAGTGTGTGATAGATAACATGGATCCAAAGTTTTAAACTTTGAATAAATTCTAAGCCAATGATAATGAAAATTTAAGAAATTGTAAAAAATTATTTATTTTATTAAAGTTATATTTGGAAACACCAATTCTTAAAAGAATTATGATAGACAACATCAATCATTGTTAAATGAACTCCATATAATTTGATGTAGAAGATCATTGCAAAGGAATACAATTAGATATTGAGAAAATCTATGAGGCACCGAGTTGGGATTTTATAGAGGAGAAATGGGTTCTTAATGTTTATAAAATATTTCACGTGGGCCATTACTTATAAGAAAAACATGAAATTTTCAACTAAGGTGTTGAGAGATAACCACCATAAGTTATCGACGTGGGAAGGAACAAAATCTATCCAATCAAAATTGATCATGTAGGGCCACCCAAATTGAATTGTCATAAAGCCGAAGGTAAAAAGAAATAAATACATAAACAAACACGTTATCTAGACAAAGTAAGAAAATTGATCAAGATGTTATAAAAATAAAACTCGTGCCAAGAGGACTATCTTTATCCTCAATAGGAAGATAAACCACTACGGGATTCTATTCATCATTTCCCAACTTGGGTTCTTTAGGGTTATTTGGTTTGAAATGGGCAAGGGAACACTGGGAAACTTATCGATCTAGGGGATATTCTTGGTTCTTGCTCAAGGCCAATGTCAAATTCCATCCCTTGATTTGATTTTCTCTTACAATGCATCCTAATATATGTTGGTATTATTGGTCGCTTGAATCTTGAGAGTGTGTAGAGTGGGTAGTAGAGTTTCTTTAAGTGGTACCTTGATCATGGTGCATGGTGCATTGGTCTAGCAGTGCATAAGATCATGTAGGTGATATAATTCCATATTTGTGACCTTCCATCTCTACATATATATTTATAGTACCATATAGACACATAGTAGAGACTCCTCTTATTAGGAAAAATCAATTATTTATGAGAGTTAGTAGTTAGATATTAATTCTTATTTTCTAGAGATTAACAGAGATCATGGTTCCACCAATAGTGTTCATTGTTATATTAACTTTGTTCAAGATTTAATTACCAAATGTCCAATATTTTACCACTAAATATGTTCATTGTTTCATAACACTAACTTCGTTCAAGGTTCCATATACATTCATCATGATTCCACCACCTTATGACCATGTATGCATGATTCATCAAATGGTTCATGGGATATAAACAATTCTTATGCTATTCACAGTTCCACCAACATTGTTCAAGGTTCCTTAATTACATGTAGTTTTGATGCATTGTACGTGGTTCCATCTGCATTGTTCATATTTCCATCAAAATTGTCCATGGTTCCATAAAAATTCATCATGGTTCTAGACCTAAAATTCTAATTTTTCACAAATTATCCTGGTTCCATAAATAGAGCTCATGGTTACACCAACATTGCTCATGGTTCCACCAACAATGTTCATGGATCCATTAACTTTGTTGGAGATCTAACAACCAACTGTGTAAGATTCTGCCACAAAATATGTTCACAGTTTCATCAACGCTAGATTTGTTCAAGGTTCCATATGCATTATTTAGGATTCCACCACCTTATGACCATGTATGTGTTACTCATAAATGGTTCATGGCCCATAAATATGCTTATGATATTCACGAGTCTACCACCATTGTTCAAGGTTCCTTAATTAAACATGGTATTGTATGATGCCTTGTACATGGTTTCACCTGCAATGTTCATGGATCCATCAAAATTGTCCATGGTTCCATTTACATTCTTCATAGTTTTATCCTTAAAATGCTCATTTACAATGAATTTTGTTTAATGTTCCTTACATGGTTCCACCACCTTGCGACCATTACTCATGGTTCCACCACTAATGCTCATGGTTCCATAAATAGAGCTCACTATTACCATCAATACTCATAGTTCCACTAACAATGCTAATGGTTCCATAAATATAGCTCATGGTTCCATCAACAATGCTCATGGTTCCATAAATAGAGCTCATGGTTCCATAAATACAGCTCTTGGTTCCACCAACAATGCTCATGGTTCCATAGATAAAGCTCATGGTTCCATCAACAATGTGTTCATGGATCCATTAAATTTGTTGGAGGTTCAACCACCAAATATGCAAGATTCTACCACCAAATATGTTCATGGTTTCACCAACTCTAACTTTGTTCAAGGTTCCATATGCATTATTCAAGATTCCACCACCTCGTGACTCCATATGTGTTTACTGACCAAATTTTTCATGATCCATAAATAATGCTTATGATATTCAGGGTTCCACCAATGTTGTTCAAGGTTCCTTAATTGCACATGGTTTTGTATGCATTATACATGGTTCCACCTGCATTTTTATGGTTCCATTAAAATTGCCCATGGTTGTATATACATTCTTCATGGTTCCACCGCTGCTACTCATGGTTCCATATTTAGAGCTCATGGCTCAGCCATCAACACCCATGGTTCCACCAACAACATTCATGGTTCCATAAATAGAGCTCATAGTTTCACTAATAATGCTCATGCTTCCGTGAATATAGCTCATAGTTCTATCATTAATGCTCATGGTTCCACCAACAATGCTCATGCTTGCACCAATATAGTTCATGGTTCCACCAATAATGAGCATTGATGGTAGAACCATGAGCTCTATTTATGGAACCGTGAGCATTAGTGGTGGAACCATGAGTAATAGTAGCAAGGTGGTGAAACAATGCAAATAAAATTGAACGAAATTCATGGTAAATGAGCATTTTAGGGGTGGAACCATGAAGAATGTAAATGGAAGCATGGAAAATTTTGATGAAACCATGAACAATGCAGGTGGAACCATGTACAATGCATACAACACCATGTGAAATTAAGGAACCTTAAATAATGTTGATGGAATCATAAATAATGCATATGGAAGCTTCAACAAAGTTAGAGTTGATCAAACCATGAATATATTTAGCATCAAAATCTTGCAGATTTGGTTGTTGAATCTCCAACAAGGTTAAGGGTGATTCCATGAAGGTGGGTAAAACTTTTTGGCCAAATTTGGCGATGAAAACCTGATTTTTACTCATGTGCTAGATAGAAGCCCTCGAAACGTATATATGCCATGTGAATTTATACTTGTAGTAAATAAAAAAATGTAGAATATTATGTTGGATTCCCAATGATATATTTTTTTAAATATTTCGATGTCATTTAATGTGTAAAATTTTGCATTTAATGAACTATGTGACCTTAAAAATTTGACGAAGTTAATAAGTGGCTCATGTCCAACCCCAATTATTCAATCTTACATTAATAATTTAAAATATATATAAATGAGCATGATCTACAAAAAATGCAGTGTGGTCTGCATATTTTTTTGTTAATTTATTTCACAATATAAAATTATTTATTATTTTTCAAAAGTGACCACATCTTAGTTCAGCATCATTTTATACACATGTGTGTCCATCCCAGTTTTTTTTTCACTGTTTTCAAAAATTGAAAAACCAAAGATACCCTTTTGAAGAGGACACGTTGATGTGTGGGTTGTGCATTTTTAAGAATTTTTTGGATGTGTATTTTTTACCCTGCATATTTTTCTTTGAGCTGCTTCGAAGTTGTTGTGAGGTTTCGAAGTGTAAGTTTTAGAACTAATTAAAGAAAAATCCATATGAATTCCAAAACGCATGCATGATACCTCAATGGATAGAGGATTCGGTGATGAATCTATCAGTATAAACTTCGCTCAGTTATGTGCCATGCATGGCAGGGTTTACACCCCTAGAAGACACAAAGAAACATTGATTTTCCTGTAAGAGGGCTAATTCTCTGTTTTTCAGGCCTTCAATTGAGGTATTAACATCCCTCTATCGAGGTTTTTAAATAAGCTTGATCGAGGTTTTATTAAAACCTTGATCAATCTACCATTTAAACCTCTTTTTATAATTTTTTTTGCACAAGGACCTCGATCGCGGTGTTAAAACCTTGATCATGGTATTAAAACCTAAATCAAGGTTTTTTTAAACCTAGATCAAGGTTTTTAAAAAACTACATCAAGGTCTTAAAACCTAGATCGAGGTATTCTTAAAACCTAGATCGAGGTTTTGTTAAACCCTCAATCAAGGGTTTAAAAATTGCTTGATCGAGGTATGTTTTTGTGTTTTTTTCAAAATCCCCTTGCCAAAAAGTGTAACCCAGCTCCATGGATGCACCCTTAATGGATTCGCCATGAACATTCTTGGTGGTGTTAGCACATCTTGTTTTGTTCCACGAGGTTGGAAGAAGAGCTTAAGGTAAAGGAATGGCATCTATTTCAAGTTTTGTTTTGATATGACCAAATAAATAACAGATAAGGTGTTAAAAGGAAGAGAAAAATATCCCATGGAACCATATGTCGGGTTAAAAGTGACTGACGAGAGTGGATGAAGCACCTTTTAGCCCCTTGTAAAGATATTGATGGTCTCGATCTGAGATGAGATGAGATGAACAAAGGACAGGGGATCCACAGAGAGAAAGTGCTCAATTTTTAACATGGAGTGATATTGGAAAAATGACCATTGGAGCATGTTAAAGGTCGAAAGTGATCGATGGTGCACGATTAGAGGCATTCCACACTCTCAACATGCAAAGAAAATGGAACCGATAAGTGGTAGCAGAAGTTTTACCATTTTCCACGTGGTGAGCATGGAATCATTCTATTGGATTAAAAGTGGTAAGGAGAAACCACCTCCCACGATCCCAAAATCGTTTTTGCAATATTATATAAGGGAAAGTCACGTGGAAATATGACATTTTTCTTTTTGCACCTGAGGAAAAATTTACCTAAGTTGAAATCCACTTTCAAAGTTTCTAAGTTGTAGTCCAGAGTGTCAAGATTAGAAAATCAATTGAAGTAGGAGAAGATTGAAAATAAGACCTATCAGCAACAAATTAAGAAGCTTCAGGGTGACCTTTTGATTATGGATAGTGAACCAGGCAGGGGAAAATGCACAAAGAAAATCTTGGCTGAAAAATAAAACACTATCTAGTTGTTGATAAAGAAACTAAAAATTCTAGCCACTTATTTAATTCAGGCATCTGAATTAACAATTTTGGAGAAATAAAATGATTCATTGTCCCAAGAATTGAATGATAGCAAAGAAAAAATTTTGAAATTTACTAAAGAGCAGAGTCAATGGGAGAAAGAAAGAGATTTCCTTATAGCTAAAATTGATGTTTTGAATGAGAATCAAATAATTTTGGAGAAGGAAAATAAAAAGCAGTTTGAAACAAGTCAGTCAAGTGTAGAAACAAATACATAGAGTATAGTTCAAGATATGTATTAAGTTACCTTGAAAGATGAAGAGATTAAAGGAAGGTAGAAAACAATAAATTGGCTGAGGCAATTATTAAAAAAGAAGAAGAAAGGAGAAGTTTTTAGAATAAAATTAAAGAATTGCTTGAAAAGAATGAAAAGATGAAAAAAATAGTTTCATGACAGTTTCCAGTTCAAGGGGCCAGGCATCCAATTTGGGATATGATTATTACTGAGGCTACTAAGATGTTTAGCCCTATTTGAATTTTATAAAAGATAAAGAAGTGGTTATCAGTATAGAAAGACGGAGTTGTGCAGTCATGAAGGAAACTTCGAATAAAAGGCTAGCAGAGACAACTCAAAATACTATCAATTTCCTCAACACACTGCTAGAAGAGGAATTGATAACAATGGGCATCAAGGATAGAATCACAGTAATAACTTGGGAAAGGAAAGTTGTTGGAAAGCATCATCATGTTGAGAGTGTTCAAGCTAAGGCCGATCAAACGTTACAACAGGTAAAGTATTTTAAGGGCTTATTTACAAAGCTATTTTAGAAGGGACTCCCTTATTTTTTGGATGAGGATGGTAAAATGATATCTCAATCTGATTATCAAGCTCTATTGGTTCAGGCTAGAATGGATCGTAGGAAATTTGAGGATATGTCTCAGTCTTTGACTGAGAAAGTTGTAATTGATAAACTAGTCGTGGATTTTCAAATTTTGGATCTATTCAAAATGATAGGTGCCAAGCTGACTCCTATTTCTTATGTGGATCATGTGGAGTTGAAATTTTCGGCCAATGAAATGACAAGTCATAAAGTACCTTCTAGAGATCAATGGAAAACAATTGAGAAATTCTAGAGGATGAAATTTAAACTACATCAATGAAGACATTAATAAAAAATGCTCTAGCAAAGACTCTATATCAAGGTCCACTTTAATGTGGAATTAAATATTTTCTAATATTTAGGGAAATTTAATTCTTAGTTATATGACAGATGTAATAAGGCAGTTACAAGAAGCCTATTATTATAAAATAGGTAGTTAGGTATAAACTCGAGGAGCTTTTTGATGTATAAATGCATGGTTCATAGTGTAATTTGGGTTGAAACCCATGAGAGTGAAAAGCATTTTGTAACTAAGAATTTTCAAGTTAATATAATTTTGTAGAGCCAAGCAAGAACGTTTCAAAGCATAAATTCTTGTGTTGTTGTTTTACAGTCCGTATTTCCTTTTCTCCTATGAATGATATTCATGTTATCTATTTCTAGTGTGTAAATCTCTTCATGCTTGAATGAGATTGTGTTGAATCAAAATTCATACTCATATGCTCCGGTTCATAGGATTCAAGTATTCAAAAACCTATTTCCTCTAAAGTTAATATTGGATTTATCTTTATTTGGTGCCCATGTTAATGGTCTGTTCATCTTTCTTCTTTAATCACCAGCAATCAAAAACTTGACTATGAAAGAATAACTATCACGTTTTTGTGGAAAAAAGTCTATTGTATAACCCATGTTTATCTTTAAAACTCATGATTTTGACTCCATGCCCAATGATATCGTCTTGTTTCATCCATTTACATCATTGATTTTGTTTATGTAAAAATATCTCTCGCCATAAAGATGAATGTTGTAATATAGTTTACATGAACAAAATCAAATAGATTTTTATTTTAAGCAGTTTGTTTAAAATGGAAGTATGTAAACCTTTCTGAATTTAGCAGTTACATGCTATGCAGAGGGGAGTCCCTTGGACGATTTCGATAGAATTGGGAACAATGCAAGTGGAACCATGTACGATGCATACAAAACCATATGCAATTAAGCAACCTTGAACAGTCTTGGTGTGCTTGATGTCAATCCAAAATGCAAGTACATTTATTTAACAATATGAGATTATACAACAAAATTAAGTGTGAAATGAAATAGATGTAACAATGGGTGCATGTTTGGGATGATTTTCTTAAGAATGGGATGTTAAATGTGTTGATGAAACAATGAACATATTTGGTGGCAGAATCTTGCACATTTGGTGGTTGAGTCTCGAACAAAGTTCATGGATCCATACACCTTGTTGGTGGAACCACATGAGCTCTATTTATGGAATCATGAGCATTGTTGGTGGAACCATTGATGACCTTACACCAATGACTAAGTATGATGGGAAAGAACAATATTAAGGAAGCTAAAATAAACCCCAACTACTTGATAAATAAATAGTTTAAGGGTAGTGACGTATTATCTTAATTGTGAGAGTCATATAGCATGATTATATGAACGTCATTTTAATTAGGTTACATTTTAGAGCAATCTCTACACAAATTCAAACATATTTTGTTGGGGTGAAAAAAACTATTGTATTTAAAGAGTAGTCTTACTCCTCATTTTTCTTAGGTAGTTAAAATAGACTTTATATCACTCTATAATAGAGGAGTAAATGAATGGTTTTAACCTAATGGGTTTTTTTATCATGTCATGCAAATGAACCGTTTTAACCTAATGGTTTTTTTAGTATAGTTCTTTAAAAAAAGCACTTGTATTTTTAGGCAGTTAACAAAATCATATTTTACCTTCAATATATTGATTCAATGAGCATTGGAACTAATTGATTGGTTTACCTATTATGGTAAAAAGAAAAAAGAAAAATTTACCTCATTTCCCTAAAATTACTTGAAGATTTTGTGTTTGTTGCAAAATTCTTCTTAACTTTAAATTGGGCTTTGTTCATCTATTGTTTTTATTGAAAATTTCTAATATTGTTTGAGGATTGTATTTCTTTCCCTTAAATATGTAATTATTTATATTCAATTATATATAATAGTAATTATTTTGGCTTTAATGTATAATTAGTTTTATTTAATTATAGATAAATGTAAATAGAAATCTATAATATTTACATTATAAATGCTCATCATAAATTTATTTTCTAATATAAAGTAAGAGAATATAAAAATAAATAATAATAAAAACAAAAGATGAAACCCAACATCTTTAAACTAAGAATTTTTAAATTAAAATTTATTCATTCAAAATAGATAGTTAAAAAAAATAATTAACATATGTTAGATTAATAAAAAATATTGTAAATTATTAAATATTAATTTCATGAATCTAAATAATATATAGTATTTATCCAGGCACATGGTTGGTTTAATAAATTATATGTATTATACTACCATAATGGAGATGATTTATATAGAATTTAGATATAAATATGCAATTTAGAATTTAGGTAACTCTCCCATTTATTTTCTCGTCAAATTTTAATTCTCACAAAGACCTTGTCCTTTGTATAAAACCCATCAATCATGAACTTGTTTTAATCTTCATGCAGCTCCATAAAATCTTGAAACGTTTAGAGGAGAAATTGCACTCACCTTATGAAAGAGCATGTTAAAACTACCATATATTTTAATGGGTAGGCCTGTCTTACCTTAAGAGATAAGAGATGTGAAAATATAATCTTACAAAATTTTACACCCTGCACGGCCTTCCATGAAAAAACTGAACTACTAAATTTAATCGTATAAAACTGAGTATAAATGTTTTGAAATGGAATAAAGAAAATAAAAATGAGCTTTCCTGAAAAACGAGTTACAGTAGCAAGTCCTACTATGTTCCTTGAACTATGCAGACACATCTGACACATGAATCGAGTTATCTAATGTATTCAATTTGGGAGAGCTCCTGATAAGCTCATCTCACATAACAAAAATCCTTGCAAACATTGAGGATGCAGGAAGATCCGCATGGAAAAGCTGTTGAAGAATAATGGATTACTTCGTAGACTCCAGAGTGCACCTCCTGTACTTGAACTAATCCCATTCATGGCACTTGGATTCATGATGCTTCAAGGGCACACACTATCGAAATACCAAATAATGATATGATATCCTCTCCTCTCTCAATGGGCCTGGTGGCATGGATAAACGTGAC
Source organism: Pseudotsuga menziesii (assembly GCA_001517045.1). Taxonomy (NCBI): domain Eukaryota; kingdom Viridiplantae; phylum Streptophyta; class Pinopsida; order Pinales; family Pinaceae; genus Pseudotsuga; species Pseudotsuga menziesii. The sequence goes on from LPNX010561516.1 coordinate 168,140, forward strand.
TCCAGTTCAGAAAGCAGAAACCGAGTTCCAGCCAGCAGAGCAACGTCTATGCATTTCGTATAATGCTATGTTGCTGCGTCCCATTTTTGCTCTCTAAACCGCCTGTTTCTCATTACAATAAAGATGGAAAGCGATCCATTTGAGCGGGCGAGCGATAAGATTTACCATGTAGGGAAAGCCGAAGAGGCATTCAAATTTTAAATTTACATTTCCCTCCTGTTCCTATGGTGCTAACATCATGTAGTCAATTATCGGCTTCGGGTCAAGCTTCTACCGAAAAGCTGAAACCTATTTTTGGGCAGCCCGAGAGTTGTCGTCGGCGGTAGCTCATGACCGCCCATGATGGTCATGGACGACGGGCATATCGTATGCCATGAATGAACATCTAGTCTGACAATTCACAGACTCGTCTTAGAGACGAATCTGTCTGCTAAATAAGGCTCGCGAGTCGCCGACACGATTACTAATAGATCCATTTTTAGACACAGAATATCATTTGGAAAATGGGACGCTTAAAGGCTCGTGGTACTGTACTACTGCGGCATAGTGTAATTTATGAGCACTGAATACGGAGGGCTAAACGTGTTTTATGTCTAAAGGCTCGCCATAGACGCATATCAGCCCTCCGTATTCAGTGCTCATAAATTACACTATGCCGCAGTAGTACAGTACCACGAGCCTTTAAGCGTCCCATTTTCCAAATGATATTCTGTGTCTAAAAATGGATCTATTAGTAATGGTGTCAGCGTCCCATCATTATCGTTACATGGTTTTGTGGGCCTGTTTAGAAGTTGACATATTCCTTAAAATATTTTAGATACCATCATCATAGTAATTATGATTATAGCCTAAACGTTAGGAACAAATTAACGGATTCCAGTAAAAAAATCGAATGTTTAGGCTCTTTGGTAATTGTGTTTATTACAGGTTATGTATCAATTCCATCATGTGGGTAGACTTTTTTATTTGAAATTTGGGATGGACTATGACTTATGCTTTTTCATCTATGGAGAGAATGAGACAAGTGTACTCTGAAGATTGATTCTATGGCATTCGTTACTGGTAGGGATGCATGGATAACTCATACTTGATGATGGATAATCGATAGTTCATAGCAAATAATTAGAAGAATGTGATATAAAAAAAAAATTGATAGTTGATAAATGGATATCATGAAGCATGTTAGTGATAACATATAGCTAGGCATAGATAACTTAGAGTTGAACAGGTTTAACTACAAGAATATGAGAACTAAAAAAATTCCAAAGTGTGTTCCTTTCTATCTTATCTCTCAACCATTTGATCCCTATGGACTTGATCAAGCCACAAACTATGTGGATGTGCTAATTTACATATTAAATCAAACCACCACTATTATGATATAACTTTTTACTTAGTCGATCAAGATAAACAATTAGACATAAATCTTTGATACATCCATCATCGAGGCTAGGTTAAAGTTATTTACCCATCAACCCTATGTGTCACTACCCTAAAGTTATTTACCCATCAACCCTATGTGTCACTACCCTAAAGTTATTTACCCATCAACCCTATGTGTCACTAGGTTAAAGTTATTGCGAATGTTATCCTCTCCACCCAGGTTCTACTCTTATAATTGGCATGATGCTCTTGTGGAGCCCTTTGTAATAAATGTTGTGAATGATGCTCTGACCATACCTTGATTCAGTTTGAATATCAGGTATTGGAATTTTCAATGGAGTAGCCCTCTAACAAATGGTGAACCACATTTTAAAAAAAATTTAAAAAAAAGGTTAAATTTATTGCGCAGAGAGGCGCTCTACAGCCTAGTATGGGGGAGATCTTGTAAAAGTTAGTGACATTTGTAACATGTCAGCAAAAAATAATAGTGATAGTGAATATTATGGGAGAGATCTTGTAACGTGATGTAACTTTAGTAACGTTTGTAACATGTCAGTAAAAAATAATAGTGATAGTGAATATTATGGGAGAGATCTTGTAACATGATGTAATGTTTGTAACATGTCGGCAAAAAATAATAGTGATAGTGAATATTATGGGAGAGATTTTGTAACACAAAATTAAAAATAATATCACTTTCGTAAAGTTATTTTTATTAATAAAAAATAAATTTTCTAATAGGCCAAAATAAATGTGGGCTAGAAAAACAATCTAATATTGGGGAGATGTTGTAATCTTCCTACCTAACAAAACAATAAAAAAGTAAAAATTAAATTATCCACAAAAAAAAATATGTGGGTCAAGAAAAAAACACAAAATTGAATTATCCGCAGAAAAATGTTGACCTTGCACATGGTTTTAAAACCATGTGCAAGGCATTCTAAACAACCCATGGTTTTTTATTGCACATGGTTTAGGAGGATTTGCACATGGTTTTAAGACCATGTGCAAGGCCTCCTAAACAACCCATGGTTTAGGAGGGCCTTGCAAATGGTTTCAAGACCATGTGCAAGGCCTCCTAAACCTCCCATGGTTGTAGGAGGGCCTTGCATATGGTTTTAAAACCATGTGTGGGGAAATGATGCAATTCTTTCCTGCAAAAATAAAAAATAATAGAAAATATTATATGTAGGCCATAAATAATATTAAATATTAATAATAAAAATATTATATGTGGACCTTAAATAAAAAGATGTGTCTTTTGGTTTGAATCAAAGCAATAGATACCTAAGAAGAGGTTTGCATCTCGAGAGATTTGATCCATCTCGGAGCTTGATAGAGCCTAGGATTTGGATCTACGCTGGTTTACCCATCAACCCAATGTGTCACTAGCCTAAAGTTATTTACCCATCAACCTTATGTGTCACTAGCTTGTCTTAAAATTGTATAATCAAAATGTTTAGGGTTTTGGAGTGCAATGAATCTATTTATAATAAAATTGCAATTATAATATTGATAATTAGCCATTTAAAAAAAACAATGATTGGTCTCTTAAAACTTGCTAACCTAATCTAGATTATGATGAATTAACCTAACCTAGATTATGATGAATTTCCCACATATGATAGATAAACATATTAACCTAACCTAATTTCTAATCTAGATTATGATGAATTTCCTACATATGATAGATAAACATATTAACCTAACCTAATTTTTGATCTAGATTATGATGAATTTCCTACATATGATAGATAAATATATTAACCTAACCTAATTTTTGATAATTTTTTTCACCAAAATAATTGAAATCCAACAATCTGCTACACATAATTTCCCATAGATAAACATATTAACCTAACCTAATTTCTCATATTTTTTTCACCAAAATAATTGAAATCCAACAACCCGCTAAATAACTACCTTCGCATTAAAGCCTATACAACAAACTGATTAATTTTCTCCCCATCCTGAGCTGCTGCAAAGAAAGGTTTTCATCAATCTAACAACTTTGAAGTTTGGTAAATAATTCTCTTATTGCAAAGGAGGCGAAGATCATGTAATGCTAGGAAATCTAACAAAATCAATGAAAATTTGTAAAGTTTAAGAGCGTTATTCATATATATATATATATATATATGCGGGGCACGGTGGCACCTGTCAAAAGGCATCTCCAGTTCCGAATTCCTAGAGAGTAGTGTACAATACTGTGTCGATGTACAGAATTGACAATTCGGAAGAGTAACAGTCCGACGTGCATGCCCTTCACATGGATTCGGACCCACTACGTAAAAAGTAGGTTCTGATCTGAAAGGACTGGATGGGACACTACAGCTGATCCATCCTATCATTACTTCACTACACTGCAAGTCCTTATGAAGCCATCGCCGATTGGCCATTTTAGACGGTATCGTGGTCATTTCTGTGTAATTATAAGCTTACCAACTCAAAAAATGAAATCCAGCGGACCAGAAATTACGGACTGTCTGAATTTAGGGTTTTGATGACAAAGTAACCACTCGATAAGACGTGGGGGCCCGGGGGTGGAGCTTGTAGGCTATAAAAGGACTGTAATAGCATATCCTTCACCAACAGAGAAATTGTTTCTTGTAATGAGCTGAGAAGGTAGACGCAGAGGCATCATCAAATATATCTTTATTTTGATAAGCTAATTCGACCTACTTTCTCTACCTCTATCTTTATTGATTGTTTTTGACAGACTGATAACATGTTCCCTTGCAATATGGAGAACGATCCTTTCATTGTGCAGCAGTTAAAATGGAAGATAAAGAAAAGGATTCTTTGGCACAGAAATGCTGTTGTTCCCAGGGGATGTTTGGCCGTTTACGTAGGAAAAGAAGAGGAGCGCTGCATAATATCGATAGATGATTTGCACCATCCGTTCTTCACGAATTTGTTGGAGGCCACGCAGCAGGAGTATGGATTCGAGCAAAAGGGTCCCCTGCGAATTCCCTGCGATCTAGATAGTTTCACACAACTGAGATGCATGATTCGCAAGGGCCGAACACAAATGCATTTGAAATTCACGAAGGCGTTGCGTAATTCGATTTGAACACAATACATAATTGTAACATATCGTGCACCCGGGCTATAGAATTGTAAGGTAATCCATCCATTTAATGTACATTTGAGAGCCTTCTCAAACTTGCGAAATAGTGCAGGCTTAGATTTCAATGTAGTGTTCTTGCTCTGGTCAAACACTTTATGTTTCTACTCGTTTTTTTTATGTATACCTTCTAGTCTGCAATATATATTTTCAAATAAAATGATTATCAACTTAAAAATAGTATTAATATGGAATTACATAGTTTGAGAACATTTACATGTCTAATAGGCATTTATCTTTTGTTTCATGGAGGGTTTTTCCTTAAAACTATTGTTATGGAGAAGGTTATACGCTGACTCATTGCAAATCAGAATTCAAATGTATCTAGTATCCATTCTTATGTCTTATGAGGATTCAAATTTTCATACTTCTCAAATTATATTCAAGGTTTTTCATATTTTTCCTTTATTTACAAAAATCTATAAGAAGTCTTTTTTTTTAATGTCTTTTTTTTTAATGGGTTTCATTTATATACAAGTCTTCAAATTTGAAGCCTTCAATGCCTTCAATGTCCTTTAGGACCTATTTTACTCTTCTTTATAGAAGGGCACAATAATTTGTCATGCAATTTTTTTTAATTTTGTATGGAGCCTTTCAATAATGTCCAAATTGACCATTATTTTGCAACTTTGCAATTGAAGGGTTACTCCAAATTTTTCTGATCAAATGTTTAGATGGTTGATAAATGATGTTTAGGAAACAACAAAAACACTCCACACATTCACAATTGTATTTATCAAAATTTAAATCACAATGAAACTTTAAAACATTTAAAATTAAGTTTAAATGGGGCAACAACAAAGGCAGAATCCCAAGAGAGTTTCCCACATAAATTTCCATTAGCACTAATTTATCAAAATTTAAATCACAATGAAACTTTAAAACATTTAAAATTAAGTTTAAATGTTATTGCCACATTTAATGTAGCTTCTTCCATGATTATCGGTGTACCGTGCTCAACCACAAAAGCATCCATAATAGAAGCTTAACTTTCACTATCATGGATAATTTATGGCCCAAATACAATTAAATGCTCAACTACAAAAACATCCATAATAGAAGCTTAACTTCACTATCATGGATAATTTATGGCCCAAATACAATTAACTTAGATATAAATACATAGCTCCATAAAATTGTGCAACAAACTTGACCCTCTAATAAAGTCAATAGTGAAAGCTTATTCAATTTTTAAATGAACGAGATTCCACAAGAAGATATGGATGGAAAGATATGGATGTTTTTATAATTATTTTTATTCAAATATAAGTTATTTATTAAAGTTTATTAATTCATTTCAATACTACAATAGAACGATGTTTTAATGGCTATATTGATCTTATAAAATTTATTGAAATTGTAATGTTGTGGTTTGGATCTTTGAGTAACTATATAAATAAACTAGTACTAATTACAAATATATAGGCTATTATTATTAACTATTATGATTAATATGATCTAATAGTTAAATTCCTATTTTCTAGCATTGAGTAGAAGACTTAAATTCTCATTTCCTAGGATCACAAGATCGTTGCATTTTCATTAATGATATTCTGTTCATAATAATATCCCCTTTCTTGGATTTCTAGATGGGGGCTTCTTCATCATTGTAGGCCAAAATCCATGAAGATATTGTGCAAGCCTTCAAAATTCTTCTTCGCAACCTTGTCTTCTTTCAGGGTTCGAATCCTCCAAAGCCATGTGTAGTTTATTGTATGCAACAATTATCACTTGTTGGATGGGATGCATGCAATAATGTAAGGTGGTTTCAGTACTATCCATGGATTCATGATTTCATCAACTTTCACTAGTTTGAGAATAAGGAGGCTTGGAGCAGAATTGAATGAGATTGTACATTAAGATATTAATGGAGGAGAATGGTACGACAAGATTTCCAAAATATGTAAAGAGTGTGTGTGATGCATTGAAGTTAGAGTTACACACCCTTTTGATATAGATCCATTTTTCAATTTTTGGTTAGAATACTTGTCCAAGATTAAGGGATTCAAATGAGAAAACTTCTTAAAATAAGGTGATTTGATAACTCTTTCTCCTAGGTTAAATTTGAGGGAGAATTTGTATTATATTGACAAATTTGATCCATAATGCGCCATGATTCTATACCTTTCCACTCTTTTCCTCAAGGTTATAATTAGTAATCACCTATGACGCATGTTGCAACCCTAAGCGCCTAGCATTAACTGATAATCACCTCTAGTAGGCTAGTACCATGGTAGCAAATAAAGCATTCATTGACAATATTATGTCGTGGTAATCTAGTAGCCTAGTAGAAAATAAATGCATTAATGATGATTGTGTTTCAGTAGGCTACCAAAGTTGGAATCAATTAGCAACATATTCAAACACTTAATGTAGCTTTGCAACTACTCCTTCTCAAATCCCAACCAATCTATGTGGTTTTATGTGTAAGGTGAATAAGTAATGTATTAACAGAGGTGCAAATTGATAATCTTGAATTAAATTGTGCACTACATGATAAGAAATTAGAATTAGAGTTCATCATTTTTTGCGTTGGTTTATAATTAATGGAGTTGAATGATTGGAATTAGGGGATATGGATTTAGAACTATGTTCAATCAAATGGTTATTGAAATTTGGAAATGTGATTATGAAAGTGGATTTGTGATTGTGGTTAGTCAAATGGTTATTAGATTTTGGAAATGTGATCATGAAAGTTGAAATTTTGGAACTTAAGTGGTTTTAAACATTAATTTTTTTTTTATCAGTCTTCTAATTTCCAAACTCATCGAACCTAGGTTGTGCCTACTTCTACCATGACCATTGATTCTTGAGTCTATTTCAATTTTATATTCCCACCTTGTTTCATGTTTTAGTACATGTTATAGTTATAGTAATTATATCGAGGGAGGGAGCTCATGCCAGGGCACATGTAGCTTCAAGCTTCAACCAAGACTCGACAGAGTTAGTTAGTTAGTTAGGTGAACATACATAATTATCAAGTCCCAGGTTGGATAAAGTGCCTTGATGACTTTTTGATCAGTATTTACTTCGTTATTGAGAAGTGAGACATAGATATTTATGCTAGTAAGTGATATGGTGGGTCACTTCCTCTTTTGTTAGGTTTGTGAATGGCTGATATGGATACTTGACTAGAAGAGTTCATCCATATATCTTGAATGGCTCCATTGGTGTTTAAACATAGATTAATTTACTTCCCAAATCCTTACAAAAATCATAAGAAGAAAACTTGCCTTCTGGTTTGATATTGAATGACTAGTGTTTGCAAGAATCATGATCGACTAAGCTTGTCCTTTGGCTTATGAATTAGGATTCAAAGGCACCTTGAATTGTTCCTATCAAAATCACATACATTCAAATTGGAGTAACTCTTCACCCTTGATCAAGTTGATTCCACTATCAAGTTGAACCCTTGTTTAGGTTATTTCCACCATCACCATTGACCCTTTATTAGACTAATTCCACCCTTTCTTACCCTATTAATTCATAAGGTATATGATACCCTCGTTTAACTCCAAGGTCTTTTACTGAGCAAAGGAAGTGCACATCCGCCCTAGCACCACTAGTCCACCACTAACCAGCTACATAAGTGTACATCCCCACTAAAGAAATAAAAGATACATTTGTAATGATGATTTCCTATAAGATAGTATGGATCGCCTTTGATTCGAAGAGTTGACTGGACATAAACATATGTAAAGGGATTCCTTCCCTCAGTGGATCTCAATATTGATTGGGTTGTTCCTATGGTTGAATGATTTTTCAAGTATGTGCATCACTAGAGTAGTTTTTTTGTTGTGTTATGTTATATGTATTTATTTGCTTCTTCTTGGAAAGGAGTGAAGTTTGTTATTGAAGTAATTCAAGATAATAGTTTTGGTATTCATGAACATATTTTTTATGTTGACTGCATCTTTTGTATTTATCGATCTCTATGTTCAATGGACAATGTATAGATTTTTTTTGCTAGAAGTTTTACTACTCTTGATTGGTTATAAATGTTTTTCAATTGATTTCTTTATATTGTTCATAAATTTCCTCTATATAGTTTCTTGGGTTATTTGGGTTAGACATTACTTCTTAAAAACCATAGAGTGTCCAACAATACAAATGTTGTCATTATATTGAGGAATTTGATTGCATTTCTTTTAATATACAATGAAATTTTGATATATTGCTCACTTTCATTTGATTGCATTTATTTTAATATACAATGAAATTTTGATATATTGCTCACTTTCAAATGAAAGAAACTAATTATTTTAACATGTCATCATGAAAAGGTTGAATATATTTTATCCCTTCAAAGTGAAATAACACCATACACTTCAAATTTGATCCTTGGCTACTACCAAGGAAAGTTGATTCCTCTATTTACACTTCTAAACATATATTTAATTTTTATGTAACATTATTGTGTACTAATTTTATGTACTATATAATTGTTATTTTTAATTTTTTTTGTTTTTTTATTATATTATCATTAAATTTAGTAAAAATCATGAATGCATTATTAGTAAATTTAGCATTAAAATTTTATATTCTCATAATCTAAAATCTAAATCCATTATTTTTTTAAATATAAAATTATATATTTATATCCTAAAAGCCTATCATAGATAAACAAAACAAATAACAAGTAATCATTTAGAATGTTGGAGATTTAGGTAAATAACAAGTAATCATTTAGAATGTTGGAGATTTAGGTCTACTCCATAAGGTTGCATGTCATCACTATCCTTTAAGGTACTCTTCATGCATCCTATGTACTCTATGTGTCTATGATGATACGTTTCCACATCCCTATCCTTTAACGTACTCTTCATGCATCATATGTGCTCTAAGTGTCTATGATGATAAGTTTCCACCTCCTTTCCTAGGCTTTTTTGACCTAATATGACTAAGGTTGTAACTAAACAAAATGAAGGGGTTGTCAAAACAACTAACAAGACAACTAAACGCATTCTTTTTTAGCATCAAATGTGTATGTTCTTTTTATTGGTTAAGTTATCACGAACCAAAAGCATCTAAGCCATTAAAATCACTTAGGGATCGCACCCATACCCACCTATATCCCACCACCAAATATTCTACATATGAGAGATTATTTTAATTTTGTTTTTGTTGTACTTTGCAATTTTGTTGGGTTTTCTTTTTTTTTTAACAAAATGTATTTTATTTTAATAGATAAAAGTAAATTTCATAAAAATAATTTCTTTTATGTTAACTAATATTGATAATATTATAAAAAATAAATTATATTGAAATCTAAGTTTTATCTTTATTTTCACTTTACCATGTTTAATAACAATATAGTCATTTTCTTTTATATTTGATCTATATTCTTTTACCTTTTCAATTTAAATTATAAAACAATATTCCATCAATATTTATATCATAATAAATAGTAGTTATATAAAAAAAGAAAATCTAAATAAAAAATATATATTAAAAAGAAGAAAGAAAAACATTTAACTTTTTGTATTTACTACTAATACAATTAGCAATAAGTTACATTTTTTGTGCAAAATTTTGAGTAAATATAAATGAGTTACGTTGTTAATACAATTTAAAACATCTAAATAAGTTAGCACAAGTTTCATATCCTTCCTTGCTCCAAAATTAAGACTAATGTTCCAAACGAAGGACAAGGACATTAAAAATTAGAGTGGTGGTTCCAAGATGTGTGGACGTCCACATCAGATTATATCCAAAGACGGGGTTGGCATGGCCTAAGTTTAAGTTTCATATCCTTCCTTGCTCCAAAATTAAGACTAATGTTCCAAACGAAGGACAAGGACATTAAAAATTGGAGTGGTGGTTCCAAGATGTGTGGACGTCCACATCAGATTATATCCAAAGAGGGGGTTGGCATGGCCTAAGTTTTATAAAATTCCCACATGGGATTATATCCAAACAAGGAGTTACCATGGACTAAGAAGATGTCTCAATTGAATCACGCTTTCATATTCTTATTTTGAGTTGGCATGGACTAAGAAGATGCGTCAATTGAATCATTCTTTCATATTCTTATTTTTTTTCTCTTGTGATCTTTCCATGTAGAAGGATGTGGAAAATTCTACGGACATACTCGTCTAAAATAAGTGAAATCTAAATGTAAAAAGTTACGAAGTACTTTTCCCCATTATTGCATGGGAGTTTGGCTACTCATGTAATTTTATTCAGTTTTAGAATAAATTTCATCCACGTTATCAATGTCCTTTTTAGGGTTTATTGATGTTGAATAACGTGACAACCATTTTTTTGTGAGATTGGATTATAGCACTTTTTAGATTCTATTTTTTTTAAGTTTCGATTGAGATAATACGACTTAAGTTAAAAAGAATAATTATTTAGTTAAGTTAATGTAATTGTGTAAGAAGAGCTATAATTTTATGTAATCTCGTAGTGGCAATCATCAATCTGTGAGTGAATGTGAGGAATGGTTGTAAGCTTAAAGGTTGTTGTAATCTTCATCTTTGAACAATAAGGAATACCGATACTATTTGCTCCGTGGATGTTTCTCTTTCGAGGGTCTTACCATGTAAATATCTGTGTCAAATTCGTGGGATTGCCATTATATTTTCTATGTTTATCTTTGACTTTGTTTAGCTTTCGTTTATAACAAGTGGTATAAGAGCCATGGAAAAGAGAAGAGTCGAGTCTTTGAAGATCGGAGCATCAAACGAGCTGGGTTACCAGAGATCAAAGTCAAATCCTGGGTTCTTTTGTTGAGAGAGATGAATGTTTGAACAAAGCGAAAATACAAAAAAATCCGCACCTTAAGCCCTTATAAGGGAGCGACAATTTTGTGAAAACTCCCCTCAAGAAATTTCCGTGCCTTACCTTCATCGAGAGGCGTGGTAATATTTGCAAAGGTACGGAATTTATCCCTAGATAATTTTTCACGCCCTACCTTCATCAAGAGGCGCGACAATATTTGCGAAGGTAAAATGTCATGGATCATGGAAAACACACACACACACATGCACATGCACACACACACACACACACACACACACACACACACACACACTAGCAATTTCCCCAAGGAGGTNAGCAATTTCCCCAAGGAGGTGCAATAATATGTTGATATGTCGATGTTGGAGGGTGAACTGGCTGGAAAGAGGAAACTAAAACTGAAATTGTGTTTTGTAAAGAAAGAGGAGTTATGTTGAATTGTGAAAAAGTGGTGGATGATCTTATAATGACTATATTTATATTATTTCCTGTCTAAAAAGAAGACAAAAAAAGTCAAAGATAAACTATTGATGGCAGAGGAAGAAGAAGAGGAAGAAAATACACTAAGAAGTGGAAGGAGAGATTTGTATAGAAGGAATAGTTTTCAACACAACAATCATGGGAGGATCGACATGAGCATTAGTTCTTTAAATTATTGCATTGCAACATTAAAGTGTTCGGTGAGTGTCATTGATTCATGTGGAATTATAGAGAATTGAATACCTTAAGAGCCATTTTACAACAACTATATATAGATGGTATGTAGACATAGGTAAACACAAATAGAAGTTGCATTGGAGCAACAAAAAAATTATTCTTAGAGGTGGGGAAGGAAAATTATTATAGAGAAGTTTGAGCATAGAGATTTCCTATTTGTCCTGCATATAATTTGCATCTATGCATAAGTATTTGATATGATTGTTTAGTCTTTCTTGACGTTCCTAGCAATTAAATGTTTCACACATTGAAGACATTAAATGTTAGTAAATTCCAATTTTTATTTCTTATGAACAGATATTTTCTTGTCATTTTCTTTCTTATGAATGGATTTTGAGAGAACAATAATGGCTTGGTAAAGCACCAAGAAAAATTGCATGCTAAACTATGCTTGGATGTAATATTTGAGGAAAGCATTAAAGAGGAGACATTTATTCTCAAAAATATTATATGGACTCTCTTATCTCCTTAAGCATTTAAGTTGAATTGCAAATGAGATATTAATGGCTTTATATTAACAATTGTCAAGGATTGTCATTTCCATATATGATTCACCGAAACATTGATGTTTTTTTACATACAAATTTGTAAAGTATTTTCCAAGGAAATGTTACTCTTTTGTTATAGTTGTGTACTATTGTTGTTTGTAGATACTTCAAGGACTATTTTTTTGTAATGTAGTATTAGTGTTAAGATGTTTTAAGTTTATAGACAAGGTTGATAAGAAGTTGTTTTAAAAGAAATTATTCAAAGTGTAATTTTATATTAGTGCCCCCTGGCACAATACAAAATGTAACTTTTTACTTTTTAAAGACAAAGTTGAGATTTGTTGTGTTGGATTTTCTCTCAGACTTGTATGTATCTCAAAACTTACATCTTTATAAATTTGCTTGTTGCGCCCTCTATTTATTAACGAATAACAAAAGTTGAATATTTAATGTAATCATTTAATTTAAATTGAATCATTAATAGTAAAAATATCTCAATATATCAAACCAAATTCATATTGAGAGTGGCTCATTAATATAATGTTTGATTAGTAGTAAAGTTGATATTTTTTTTGTGCATTTTTGTTGGGTTTAGTGTTGTTGTTGTTATAAACAATAAAGTTGGATACACCATAACAATATTTTGACCAAGTAAATGTATGTACGTGAATAATAAAATTGGATACTTCATAAAATAACCTCTAGAAATTGTTATTATGACTATAAAATCCTTGGTACATTTTTGTATGATCTTTTTATTGGGAAAATGTATACGTGAAAAATAAAGTTGGATACACCATAAATAACATATTATCTAATGAAATGTATGCAGTGAACATCAAAATTTATTCCCCTATACCAAATACAAATCAACAATGTCCATACAAAGAGTTAGTTGCATCGTGGTTGAATGGTAAGCCTATCTAAATTTACTCAATTCTCTGTTTTAGTGATAGTTTTTCATAATTTTACTATATTCTAAGTTGGTAAGAGTCTATTGAGTAAGCCAAATTGGTTTGGTAATTAAAAGACTTATTTTTCAATACTAACCACAAACAATTTTCTCTTAATGAATGTAAAGACCCTCGTCAGAACGACCATCCAATTTATTTATTTTTTATTCTTTTTACAACATTTAGTATATGTATCTCTTAATCCCAATGGGTGGCATCCAATAAAAATTAGTTTTTTATAACGTTAGACCTCGTCCTTGATTATCATTGAACAATAAGACATCACTATATATA
>LPNX010561516.1:185216-195216 GCA_001517045.1 Pseudotsuga menziesii
TGCATCTAGCAATTTGCATAAGTTGACTCGGTACCTAAAGTTCATTCTTAATATTGTAAACCAAATGTATTTCCAATAAAACTACAACACTAATGTGACTACAAAGTTTCATGAACAATAATTTCTAACCCATAAACTTTAAGGATTTAATGCATCTATTCATTTAAGTGATTTTCACATTACTTGGTATGAAACACAAGGTACTTGACTTAAAATTTAGAAATTTATAAAATAAACAACCACATATCACCAATAAGAAGTTTTACAATTCCTAAAATTAACATATCATAGACTCAAGATAAATGTAATTTACTCCAAATTTTACATATTCTATTCTTTAAAAAAAATCCAATTACTAACTAATTTGAAGCATAGATATAAAATAAAGCACTTACAATATATATCTACAAGTGTCTATCTGAAGCTAACCCATATTATATGTAATATCCTGAATTTTGTACCTAACATGTATAGGCATGTGCCTATTGATTATGATGATTATCTTGATGTTTTATTTTTATATTGGGTCGAAGACCCCACTGCATATCAACATGATGATTTGTTTTATATATTGGGTGTAAGCCAATTATTGATGATATATGTATATGATTGCTTGTGTTGGGCGTGGACCCTGGAGCACTTGAGTGATTGATGATTTGTGTTGAGCGTGAAGCTCTGGAGCACATGGGTACTTACCTTTGTGCTGAGCAAGAAGCTCTACAACACATTAAAATATAATTGGATGTGTTGGGCATAAGCCTTGGAGCCTTCCATGTTGATGTTGAGCATAAGCTCTAGAGCATCGAATCCTTGGCCATTGTATCCCTAGGTGTATCATACAAGAACATCCTAGCACTAGTGTTGAGCGAGGAGCTCTGGAATTGCACTGAATTGTAACTCCCTGTTAAAGCGTTGAGTATGGGATCTGGTAAGCGCTAGGGGTTACTAAAAAGAATATAATAACTTCCGAGTGAAAACGACTCGAGAAAAATATTGATCTCATCATACTTATTTATTAGTGATTAAATGAAAATTTCAAATTTCTATATTCTCATCAAAGTATTGAAGAGATACCTCGTTATACGAGGGAAATCCAACATGCAAGGATGTTTAGAGTTTCCTAGCCTAGTAGACCTAAATGATCTACCTACTTGAACTTAATGAAGAAGTGTCATTAAGTCTAGGGATCATGGTATATGATGCCCATATACAAATGTTAACAAAGTGTTATATTATTATGTACTTTATACATGGTATGTATAAAGAAGTAAATATATTAATAATATAAATAAATGTAAGGAAGAAGAGAAGCTCCATAAATTATTATTTATTATTAAAGATTAATAAATAGTATAATGTCTATGAAAGTCCAATTAGGAACTAGTAGAAACTTCATAAGTTAAAATATTAATAATTACCCAAATTAATTGAATGTGAACTATTTCGTTTTCAGCTATGTCTCATTAGCTGTAAGAGCGTTCTAATTTCCTGAACCTATGTTCTTGTCTGAATGTTCTTCAGTACCTTTAGGATGTCTTTTGTCCACCATGAGTAATGGGAGTTTAATTGATGATGAGCTATCTTATCATATATACTTTTATTCGTGTCTGTATGTTTGGTTATAAGAACAGCTATCTGTGATTTTCCATAACACACAAGCAGTATTGCATTATTCATGAATTAATATCCAGCTCTCTAGAGATAGTTTAGTTAGTATTGTATTTTCTTGCACATATATGATTTGGATGCTTGCGCGTTCTAAGACGAGAGGTAAGAACCTGCGCATCACATTGTGACTGCTCTTTGCATCTTTATCACCCTACATTGTTAATTAGGCACGTGCATATCATACATTAAGTCAAAAAATACAAAAACATACGGTGGACCGGGCCGCAACTGGTAAACCCCTTTTGTTACTTGACCTACGGTAGCCGGACTGCAAACTGGATGGATTCCCTACACCAAACAATCACGGGCTAGTTGGGAATGTTGACTGGGGAGAATCCCTTGCTATTGTTTCCTGCAAATTTCCAGGCCTCAACAGTTTCTGGCGCTAGAAGGAGGGCTGCCAGTGCATGGCTGGCCGAGGAAACCCATTTTCCTGAGATTATTCCACCGGTAACAGTTCTGAAAGTAGTGGGATTCATAATCCGATTCCAGAAGAAAGGAGTAAAGAACATTTGTTTTCTATTGACAACGAGGTTGTTAATAACCTAAGAAGACACACCAGGGCATATGTGAAGAAGATTGGAGGATTGCCGATCATCCCTGAATTGCCCAGAAGAGAATATAAAAGAAAAGATCGTCCTATATTGGAAGACTCAGTGCTGGTTGGGGATTGGGAAGAACTTGTGGAAACAGCCTTACAGGAAGTTGTACCGCCTTTGAATCAAGAAGGACCAGATACTCCTCACAGTTCACCTACTCACACTCCTGTTTTCTCACCTCCTCACTCTCCACCCAGACTCATGGCAGGCGTTAATGCCAATCCACCACCAAACCCACTGAATCCACCACCTGCCTGGAGAGCCAGATCACCTTTGAACTTGACACCTCCATTACATGATCTACCTCAAGCCTTTGCAAGATGTTGCCTAAATTCGATCCAAGTGAGAAAATCCTAGTAGACGACAACCTGCAAAGTTTTTACTTAGCCATAGAAGGGTTAAGGGCGGGGGAGCATGAGGATGTAGTTTGCAGACTTTTTTCACACACCCTTAAAGGAGCTGCAGCATCATGGTATTTCGGGTTGCCTGCAAACTCTATCCCTGATTGGGATACCTTCAAGAGAATTTTCAGGAGCAAGTATGCGACTCAAAAGACTCATGCAACCCTCATGAAAGGACTATGCGCCTTGAAGAAAGAGAGAAGGGAGAAGGTGCACAGCTTTACTCAAAGATTTGCAGCATACCTCAAGAATTTTTCTGAAGCTGAAAAACCTTCGGACAAGGTCCTGATTGAATATTATACCTCAGCTTTAGGCCCTGAGTTGGCCATGTTTTCCAAAATAAGAGCCAAGCCTACTTTGGTGGAAACCTATGAAGAGGCGGAAATAGTGGAGGCTGAAAGAGAAAGTATCGAATATTATCCCAAACAGTCACGAGAGAAAGGTGTGGGAAGGAAAGCCTTATTGTTTACTAATCCTAAGGAAGAGAAATCACCATATTTTGAGAACATGGCAAAGATGATGCAGAAGCTTTCTAACAAGATCATAGACTTGGAGAAAGAGAAGGAAACTCAAAAGTTCTACAAACCCTATTACAAGAAAAGAGAGGATAACAATCAGTCCCAACCTCCTCCACACAATTCTGCATCTATGAATTTAATAGAGGTAGGCATGGACAATTTATGCACTTTCCATCAGCAACCACACTCTGAAAAGAATTTCCCTCAATGGATAAACTCGGTGACGTTGGTTATGAATCAGCTGTTGGACTCTAAATTAACAGAAGATGGATATGAAGAAAGAAAAGAGAGTGCCACTTCAACGAAGGAACAAGAAGAGGAGACCATGGTTTTGTGGAATTCTGTTTCGTTATTTGATGCTGAAGAAGAAAAGAATCAGGGTTACAAGGACGTCATGGAAACCAACGTAACAACAAGGAGCCAAGGGTCTAT
This sequence comes from Pseudotsuga menziesii, assembly GCA_001517045.1. NCBI lineage: Eukaryota > Viridiplantae > Streptophyta > Pinopsida > Pinales > Pinaceae > Pseudotsuga > Pseudotsuga menziesii. The sequence goes on from LPNX010561516.1 coordinate 188,835, forward strand.
TAAAGAAGACAGTTTCATACTCCCAAAGATCAAAAGGTTGCAGAAAAATGTTAAGAAATTTCAAAATAATTCCGCAGCTGATAAAATTCCCGAATTCACCATTACCAGCCAAGATCCTAGGTAGAATGATACGCTAGCCAAGCCCAATGAAGAAAAGATGAATGCTGATAAACCGCATCCCATTGAACCGCAGATGGATTATGACATCGCTATTTGAAATGTGTAAAGTGCCGCAGCAAAAAGAAAGATTATTGAAAGCGCTTGAAGCATCGGATGAGAGGCTGCCCACTGACAATCGGCCTGAAGAGGAAGAAGAAATCGGAGAAACCAACATTGGAGGTAAGTCTAAAAGCAAACATCCACCTTTCCTGCTCACTTTCAAAATTTTTAATCACAATGTACATAATTTCCTGGTAGACTCACGGGCATCGGTTAATGTCATGCCAATATCAGTCTGTAAAAAGATAAATGGGAAGCCTAATCCATCCACGTGGAGGGTTGTTCAGTTGGACAAGACGGATGTAAAGGTAATTGGTGAGATGGAGGATGGCCTAGTCTTCCTGGCGTCAAATGATAAAGTGTGCCAAGTTATTAATATTGTGGTGGTCGATATACCAGATGCTTATGGTCTTGTTCTGAGTATATATTGGTCAGCCAAAATAAATGGCTATTTTTCCTCGGATTGGTCGCATCTATGGCTTCCATATAAAGGAATCCCGAACCAAATTAAAATTTTGCAGGAGCCTCACATGAAATACAACGTCACTCAACTGGAAGAGAAGAATGAACCAGTGGATTATGTGTTGGGAAATTATTTTATTGATTTGGAACCGAGAAATTACCAAGCAGAAGAAGCCAGCAACACATTAGACACCTAGCCTGATCTCCTTCAATTTTCACAGGTTGATGAAATCGACTGTAACATAGTAAACTTAGCAGTAGGAGTAGTTTCTCCTGCAGTAGTTAGAGATTTTTGGACATTGTTTTTTGATGGCTCTAAGACGTTAGAAGGGTCAGGGGTCGACTGTGTTCTGATCGACCCTAAGAATAATAAACATTTTCTCTCATGTAGATTAGAGTTTAAGTGTACAAATAACACGACTGAGTATGAAGCGTTGGTGCAGGGTTTAAGGAAAGCAATCGAGCTAAAGGTAAGTAATCTAAAAGTTTTTGGAGACTCTGAAATAATTGTTAAACAGATCCGGAATCAAATACATTGTGTTTCCCCTCACCTGAAAGCTTATCAAAATGAGGTATGGGATCTGCTCAAATGTTTTAACGCATTTAATATTGTTTCAATTCCTAGACTTAAAAATGCAGTAGCTGACTTGTTGGCCACATCAGCCGCTAGGCTTGTACCTACTAATAATCGATGCTCCATTGAATTACTTTTCAGGCCCTTGGTACCTGATATGATCACCAACCTACGAGTATTCGATGACGATCAACACATTATAAAATGCTTAACAAATGACGAGGTATTTAAAGGAGAAATTATAGACGATGAAGAACATCAGGCCGAGATGAAGTATGATAATTTCATCCCTAAAGGAGTCAGAACGTTAGAAAGAATGTTCGATTTAAATGAAAAATTCAGAAGACCAGCCAACGTCAAGACTCACAGCTCATCTCTATAGTTCGAGCTGATAAATTTAGGGACTGAGACGAATCCTAAATATGTGAATCTTGGCAAATGTTGTTCACCAGCAGAAAGAGATAAGTTTGTCAGTTTGTTTAAACAATATAAATGTGTTTTCGCCTGGACATACGAAGATTTGAAGACATATGACACCAGCATCATCAAGCATGTTATCCCCATCAAAGCTGGCATCAAGCCGTATCAACAACCTTTAAGAAAAATGCACCCAAAATTGGAACCGCTAATCCATAGTGAAGTTAAGAAATTGTTGGATGCTAGAATCATTTTTAAGGTCATACACTATGAGTGGGTCTCAAATTTGGTGCCAGTAAGAAAAAAATATGGAGAAATCAAGCTCTGCGTGGATTTCAGGAATTTAAACCTGGCTTCAGACAAAGATAATTACCCTATTCCACCCATGGAGCAGCTACTACAAATGGTCTCAGGATCTGAACTATTTTCTCTACTAGACGGATTCTCGGGCTACAATCAAGTATTAGTAGCTGAAGAAGACAGGTTGAAGACAATAGTCAGGACCAAATGGGGAACTTTCGCTTACGGAAGAATGCCCTTTGGGCTTATAAACGCTGGAGCCACATTCCAGACGGATATGGACATAGCCTTCCGCGGTTTGATTGGACGTAGTGTGGTGATATACCTTGATGATATTAAAATATTCTCAAAGAAGAGAGGAGAACACGCGTTCCATCTAAGGCATATTTTTGAACGCTGTCGGAAATATGTCATCTCACTCAATCCCAAAAAATGTGTGTTTGCTGTTACGGAGGGTAAGTTGCTTGGTCACATAGTTTCAAAGAAGGGAATTTCTATTGATCTGGAAAGGATCAAGGCTATTGAACAGATTCCCTTGCTCCATAATAAAAAAGGGATGCAATCATTTATGGGAACAATTAACTTCGTGCAAAGATTTGTGCCTGATTTTGCTCAGATTGTCAAGCCTCTGCAGCAAATGATGAAGCAAAATGCACAATTCAAGTGGACTGAGATTGAGAAGAATGCATTCAGCAAAATTAAAACTGTTGTTGCGCACGCACCTCCCTGAAAAGCCCAGATTTCGACAAAGATTTTATTCTGTATACCTTTGCATCCGATGATTCACTAGCAGCTGTGCTTACCCAAAAGGAAGATGGGGGGGATGAATTCCCAATATCTTTCATGAGCACTGGTCTACAAGGGGATGAATTAAATTACCCAGCAATTGATAAACAAGCTTACGCAGTATTCAAAGCAGTGAAACAATTCAGACCTTATATATTAAAAAATCGAACCAAGGTGATTGTCCCATACCCAGCTGTAAGGTCCCTTTTTGTATAGAAGGAGTTAGGAGAAAGCAGGGGGAATTGGGTAATGACTCTTCAAGAGTATGACCTTGAGTTCAAACCAACCTCTATAGTCAAAGGGCAGGGGTTGTGCAAACTGATGACTGAAAACAGGAACAATGACAAACACGCCTGGGAAGACGAGGCTGAATTACATTTGATGGATGTATGTTCTTTGTTCACAGCCCTCGATTATTGGTATAGGGACCTCGTGCATTACCTGCAGGTAGGACTATTGCCAGAACATTGGAATTCTAAGAAAAGAAGAGTGTTGCGTCTTAAATCAGCTTCCTATCAAATTGTTGAAGGAATATTATTTAGAAAAAATTATGACGGAGTTTTGCTTAGATTCTTAGAGAAAGAAAATGCGAAGAAAGTCATGAAAGATTTGCATGAAGGGCCTGCTGGGGGACATTATTCAGGAGATACTACAGCCCACAAAATCCTCAGATCCGGTTACTATTGGCCTACGCTCTTCAAAGATGCACACGTACATGTCAGAAAGTGTGATATTTTCCAAAGGTGTAGTGGGAGACAACCTAAAGCAGCAGCACCCCTAAAGCCGGTAATGATCACGGAACCGTTCGAGAAATGGGGGTTGGATATTATTGGAGAAATAAAACTGAATTCCTCCATACAACACAAGTACATTTTGACCGCAACCAATTATTTCACTCGCTGGGTCGAAGCTGTCCCACTGCGCAAAATAAATGAAGACGCGGTCATCAGCTTCCTACAAGATCATATCATGACAAGGTTTGGAGTTCCAGTTTTGTTAGTCTTTGATAATGCTGCTTACTTTTCATCCATTAAATTAACTGCTTTCGCTCATGATAAAGGGATAAAATTGCATTATTCTAATAATTACTATCCACAAGGAAATGGATTGGCTGAATCCTCTAACAAAAATCTGATTAGAATTTTAAAGAAGACTGTAATAGAAAACCAGAGTAGTTGGCACTCAGCGCTACCAAACGCCCTTTGGGCTGATAGAGTCACCCCCAAGTCTTCGATAGGAGCGTCTTCCTATACCCTTGTGTACGGTAAGGAAGCCATTCTTCCTCCCAATATCATTCTACCTTCTTCCATAATAGCTCAAAAGTCTCGAGGGTCGGATGATGAAGTTTTGCAAATAAGGATCTACAATCTCCTGAAAACGGAAGAAGCTCGATCTAAAGCCAGAGAGCGCTTTAAGCAACAGCAAGAGGTAATAAAGAGATGGTTCGACAAACATAAGGCAGGAACAAAAGACTTTGAGGTCGGAGATTTAGTTCTCAAGTGGGATCACCCCCATGATGCGAAAGGAAAACACACGAAATTCCAGCAGTTGTGGGTAGGTCCTTTCCAGATTGCGGAAAAAATTGGCCCTTCCACTTATAAGTTACAAGATCTGCAAGGGTGGGAGGAGAACTTACCAGTAAATGGTTTAGTTCTCAAGCCTTATTTTTCTTGGGTTTCATTTGTTTTCTTCTATCTTGTATATAAATAATTTGGCTTAGCCGTTTTTGAGTTTTTGAGTCATGAAGTTTAGTTTGTTTTAGTTTAGATTTTTCTGTTTGATTTCAATAAAAGAAGCAAGCTTTGGTTGCATGGAGAGCATTAGAATTCTGGACTAACTAAATCCTTGATTATAAGACTGTGTATTATGATTTTATCTGATATAATTTCTTCTAGTTTAGCAGTTTTCCTAAATGGCTATGAACGCATTGAAGTCCTGCTTAATCCCTGTAAAGTAACTCAAGACTAAAGGGTTTGGAATACTATTACGAGGCCCCCATCCATCTCACAATTAAAAATTTCCTAGGGGGTGACAACAAAAGACCCATGGAAATGAATCAGGGTAAACAGTATATTATATATAAATGATCCCATGCCAAGAATTGAAAGTTAAAAGGCTATGAAGAGTCAAAACTCCTAAGAAAGCAATGTGTATCAAAACAAAGTACTAAATCATATGAGTATAAAATTGCCAAAAGTTCCTCTTCGTCCGTGAGATGAAAACTAAATACATCTCTCACACAAAAGGACACTATGGATAGAGGAGCCTGAATAAAAAATTCAGAAAGAAAGGCATGAGGAGGACTCAAAAGGACAAAAGTCCAAAAGCACAAAAAAGTGCAAAATGGCATGGGAATGAGGAACAAATGAATATTTTTTTTTACCATATGTTACGATCCTATGGTGTCCAAGATGGAAGCTGCCCGAAGACAGATGAAAAAATGAAACTCATATTTCTGGCCTCAAGAGAGTTATCTTGACTTTAAAATCTTGGTTTCCATTTTCCTAATTGGACTACCCTCAATGATTCAAAGTTCATATATCTGCCATTTGGGAAATCCATATATCTAAAAGAATTCAACATGATTGTTTTTATTGTTAAACATTCTGTTACTTAAGGAGGAAATTCTCCAAATATCTAGTTCCACCAAGTAGTCGCCAATTGTTGCAGCTGCAACTGTTTTCCCCAAATTTCTTAAAATTGTGGTCCCCTCCTCATGATTTAGCATGGTTTTTAACTGATTGGATCCTTGAACCTTTTGGTCATACTTGAATTTTGATGGTTTGTTTTTGAATATTATCTTTCGTCCTGGTCTTCAGAAATTGCTTATGTTTGGAATTGTTGCAGATCGCAGATTTAGAGTTTGTTTTGCTAAGTTGAAGTGGGTTAGGCCTTTTGTCTTTTGTAAAACACTGTTGCAGAAGCGAAACATTTTCAATCGCTGCCAAATTTAAAGTTTTGTCACTCAGATCGGAGGTTGTTGTCCTTTTTTCTTCTGCCATTGCGGCTCCCAAAATAGCTAGGCACCCGAAGTATAAAACGCTCCACCCTCCGATTCATGTCGCATGGCTATAACCTTTTGATCCTCCGCCATGGCGGCTCGCTTGTTCGTAGTCTTTTTCTTTCCATCGTTGCGGCTCCCAAAGTGGCTAAGCACCCGAAGTGAAAAGCGTTCCGCTGTCGATGAAGGTCGCTTGTCCGTAGTCTTTTTCTTTCCACCGTTGCGGCTGTGCGAATCACTTGTTTTCCGATGTCGTTGTCCTTTCGATTGCCGATTTGAAGTTTTCCCGCTCATAGCTTAAGTCTTAAATTTTCTGACTCCAACGTGCTTAATCCTTTCACAGCACTCATCGCCTGTTAGGTCCGCCTATATGGCTGTGGATAAGTCTACCCTACCATGTCAGCAGTAATGCAACGCAGGATCTTTCTTGTTGAGCAGCCATTTGATTGATAGAATTTGACGTTTTGTTTTAGAATGTAATCTGAGTGAATGATACACTTTGATGAACCGCAAGTGGGCTCAAAGGAATTTTCACACTACCGCGGCACGAAGGCATAGCGGGGCGTTTTTTGGAAAAGGTCGAACCGTGGCCAGCAGGATTGTAAGAAGGACAAACAAAGGAA
>LPNX010561537.1:0-53864 GCA_001517045.1 Pseudotsuga menziesii
CGCTTAAAAATCAGATCTAGCTGTCGCAAATGCGACGACTCTTCTTCATATCCGTCGCTTAATCGACAGATATATCTGTCATTTTTGCGACGCCTTGTCATGCTATCCGTCACTTAAGCGACAGCTATATCTGTCATTTATGCGATGCTTACTCTCTAAAGCAATGGTTTAAGCGACGGTTATACCTGTCGCTTATCCGACGGTTGACATTTAACCGACGGTTAGTTAAGTGTTGCTTAACCGACGGTTAGTTAAGTGTCGGATAACCGACGCCACATTTTCGACGCTTAAGAAAAAATCAAAGTGTCGTACATGCGACAGGAAAGTGTCGAAAATCCGACATGACGGCCGTCGGATTTTGGGTCGAAATGTAGTAGTGTTAAAATCTTTAAGGCTTTGGTTGAAAACCAGTCTGGAAGGAAACTCAAGGCCCTCAGATATGACAATGGTGGTGAGTATGTCAAGTTTGAGTTTATTAACTATTGTGCAGATGTAGGTATTCATATGCAGCATTCTATCCCTTACACACCACAGCAAAATGGTGTTGCTGAGAGGAAGAACAGATCACTGAAGGAGATGGCAACATGCATGATGGAGGCCAAAACTTTTCCACCAAAGTACTGGGCCAAAGCTATCAACTGTGCAGCCTATATTCAGAATAGGGTGCCTCATAAACAGCTTGATGGTATGACTCCCTTCGAATCATGGAGTGGGCACAAGCCAGATGTGACCCATTTTAGGATTTTTGGCTCAAAGGCATGGGATAGAATCTTGACAGAGAAGAGGAAGGCTTTGCAGCCCCAAATCCAAGAGTGTATTTTTGTTGGATACTCTGAATATTCAAAAGGGTACAAGTTGATAAATTTGAGCACAAATAAATCCCTCATCGAAAGGTGTGTTCAGTTTGAAGAAGAACCCCTTGCAGAAGTGGAAGTTGGTGAAGCCTCTTCACCACCTGAACCTCAAGAAGTAAGTAAAGAGTTTGTTGAACATGCTGATTATGATTTTTCTAATGGAGATGAGTTTATTGCAGACCCTAATATCCCCACAAGGCCAAAATGGGCAGCCAAGACACTACATGCAGCAGGTGAGCTAGCTCGGGATCCCAATGACCCAAGGAGGACTAGATCTCAATTTGAGAATGGTCTGTGCATGAAGGATCCTATGTTTGCTGAAAAATGCTATTTGATGGTGGATTCTGATCCTAAAACATATGAATAAGTAGTAGGAGATCCAATATGGCAAACAACCATGAAGGAGGAGTTCAGCTCACTCCAGAAGAGCAACACATGGGAGCTAGTGGATCTCCCCCCAGGGAGAAAACTAGTACAGTGTAAGTGGGTCTATAAGACCAAATTTGCTGCTGATGGTTCACCACTAAAGTACAAGGATATATTGGTATCTAAGGACTACTTACAGGTTCATGGCATAGATTACAATGAGACCTTTGCCCCAGTGGCAAAAATGGACTCCATCAGGCTAGCTCTAGCCATTGCAGCCTCAAGGCAATGGAAGGTACATCACATGGATGTAAAGTGTTCCTTCCTGAATGGAGATTTCACTAAGGAGATATATATGCAGCAGCCTCAAGGTTTTGCTACTAACCCTTCTCTTGTGTGCAGGTTGAGAAAGTCATTGTATAGGCTAAAGCAAGCCCCCATGGCTTGGTATGCCAAGATTGATAGCTTCTTGCTATCACTGAATTTTGTTCAGTGCAAATCACATCCAAATGTCTATTTGAAGTTAGTTAATGGTTCATTAATGATCATTGTGTTATATGTTGATGACCTCCTCATTACAGGAAGCTCAGAGGCTAAGATTGCTTCCTTAAAAGGAGCTATGAACCAAGCCTTCTCCATGACAGATTTGGGGCTCTTAAGTCAATTTTTGGGGCTTGAGATCTCTCAAACCAAAGATGGAATCAAGGTGCACCAGTACAAATGTGCCTTGGAATTGCTGAACAAATTCAGAATGAAGGATTGCAAAGCAAGAAAAACTCCTTTCCTTTCAGGGGTAAAGCTGGAAGAAGCTGATTCTTCACAGATGGTAAACAATACACTGTATAGGCAATTGATTGGCTGTTTGTTGTATCTGACACATAATAGACCTGATATTTGTTATGCAGTAAGTGTGGCTTCTAGATTCATGGATCAGCCTAAAGAGATCCATTGGAAAGAAGCCAAAAGGATCCTTAACTTTGTTCAGGGAACAAGGACACATGGGATCTTTTATAAAGCAAAATCTGATCTTGATTGATTGGATTTACTGACAGTGATTGGGTAGGTGATAGCACAGATAGAAAGTCTACATCAAGATATGTGTTCATACTTGCAGAAGGTCCAATCATCTGGTCAATCAAGAAACAGAGTGCCATTGCACTCTCATCTACAGAAGCAGAGTATAGAGAAGTTGTTAATGCAACAACTCAATGTTTATGGTTGCAGGGTTTACTTGGAGAGTGTGGCTTCGAACCTGAGTACTCAACTACCATCTACTATGATAACCAGAGTACCATTCAAATCTACAAGGATCCAGTTCAGAAGCAGAGAGCCAGACACATTGAGATCCATATGCACTACATCAGAGAACTTGTGCATGATGGAACCATTCATCTACTCTTCTGTTCATCTTTAGAACAAGTAGCTGATAAATTCACCAAAGAATTTTGTGAGAAGACCTTCAGCAATATAAAATCACTGCTAGGGATTGCTGATCATGATTTGAAAGCATGAGTGAAGACAAGATTCTACAATTTTGTTTTACAGTCCATGTTTAATGGAGGATTTTCCCAAGTTAGTTTTGCCTCTTTCCTTGTTTAAATGGATTTGCAGTATGTAAAGGGTGACTAAGCCTTGTTGCTAGGCCCTATAATTTTCTTATATATTACTCATAATTCAGGCTTAAGGGGGGGTGTTAGAATAATCAACCCATAGTTTACCCACTTAGACATTAATTCCATTATTTTTGTCTTATTTGCCTAGTTCATGTGTCCCACCTTGTGCAAGTTGCTATTTTCCTATCTATAATGGTCAAACTTGCCTTATTTGACTCATGGAGTGCATGGGAGAGATAAATGAATCAATTCTTCTTTATTCCTATCCTCCTAGGTGCCCTTCTACTTTTTCTGCTTTAGTGCTTGCTTTTTCAGTGTTTTAAGGCAAAAGGAAAAGCTAGACTAGGTGAGGTTGACTTGTTTTTTGTCCTACACATCCTCCTCTCTTTTCTCCATGAAAAATAATGTATGGGCTGCCATTCCACCACTATTTATCTTTCCTATGCCTTTTTTCCAATTAGTGAGCTCCATGACAGGTTTGGGATCAGCTTTTTACACCTATGGGGGATTTGCTTATTTTTGGTAAGCCTGCTTTATGCTAGATTTGGATGCATCATCATGCATTCGATTCCTTGATGTATTCTATTTATTCAGAAGCCTATGTTATTATAGGGTTGGATATTGTACACTTAGTTAATACAATTTAGTGTTACAGCTCCATATTCAGTCTCTTTTGTGAGCAATTTTGCATGATCAATTGATAATTGTTGTGAGTAAAATTAATCTATTGCTGGCCTTAATTTCCACAACTACCAATATCCAATAAAAAGGTAGTGGGGAATCCTCCTATAGGTTAGACTCTAGAAATTATATGAAAATGAAGGAAGTATTGTTTGTACCAGTAATCAAGAAGAACCTCCTCTCCATATCTACATTAGATGCAAAAGGAATGAGATTTTCATTCATAGATGGTCAAGTCATCATGTGGCCAAAAGGAAAGACTATCGATGATGTGGTGGTGATTGGAGAACAAGAAGGAGGATTGTACAAATTGAAGGGCCATCCAGAACAAGCCTTGGTCCATGACATAGTAGAGCCAAATGAACTTTGGCATAGAAGGCTTGCACATGTGCATTACAAGGACTACCTATTGCAAGAAAAGCTGTTGAAGGTCTTCTAGAAATCCAAGGAAAACATGATGGGGTCTTCAAAGGATGTGCAAAAGGAAAGAATACAAATAAGACATTTCCAAGTAGCTGTTAGTTTTTCAACATTTAAGCTAGCATTATGATAAGATCTTTTCACTGAGAGAATAACAAGCACATCAATCACATAAGCACATCACAAGAGACAAGAGACACAAAGATTTTAGGAGGGGAAACCATAAATGGAGAAAACCCCTCAACTTCCTCTAAGATAGTATCACCACAAGATGTGATCCCAAAACAGTAAGATGACCTCCCAACACAATAGCAGCCTTTTGTCTTCTGTCAAGCCAAAGATTTCCTTCTCCAAAAGTGCGCCACACTTGAGAGAGCAAGTGATGTAATTCACAAGTGATAAATAGAGAGACTCTCACTCTCTATTTATATTCTTCCGTTGACTTGAAGTGCACTCAACCTAATAATTACTACTCGAGCCTACACCTTAATTAGTGTATAATAACTCAAGTGCCCCTAAACTGTGGGGACTTACCCAATGACTTGATATGACTTGTTTACATTATAATCCTCCCGATCGGAACATCGGGGCATGACCACATGACTCAAATACATAATAGAAACATCCCGGAATAAACATCGGGTTACAATAATATAAAATACATAGAAGAATAGATTCTGAAGTTACATATACATCAACAGTAGCGAATGAAAAGCAAAAGGAATCTTGGAAATCATCCACTCCGATGTATGCGGTCCTATGTCATCAAGCTCACTAAGCGGGTATGCATATTCTGTTTCTTTTATTGATGACTTTTCTAGGAAGACATGGGTTTACTTCATGAAGAACAAAGATGAAGTATTCAGCAAGTTCAAGGAATTCAAAGCCTTGATCAATAATCATACTGAAAAGAAGATGAAGACCTTTTGATCAGATAATGGCAAAGAATTCAATTCAAATGAATTCAAAGAGCTATGCGAAGACTCATGGATTAAGAGGGAGTTGTCCACTCCTTATAATCCACAACAAAATGGGATTGCAGAAAGGAAGAATAGAACTATCATGGAAGCTGCAAGAGCAATGCTTCATGATCAATATCTTCCTATGCACCTTTGGGCAGAAGCTGCCAGAACAACGGTGTATGTACAGAACCGTACTCCACATAGAGTTCTCGAGAATAAGAATCCTGAAGAAGTCTTCTCCAATAAGAAACCAGAAGTCAACCATCTCAGAATATTCAGCTATCCAGTGTACATACACATTCCAAAAGAGAAGGAGACTAAATTAGATCCTTCAGGAAAGAAGGGTATATTTGTGGGATACTTTGAAAGCTTGAAGGCTTATAGAATATACTTCCTAGGATTCAAGAAGATTGATATCAGTAGGGATGTGACATTTGATGAAGACACGACTTACAAAAAATCCATAAAGAAACCTACTGAAGAATCTGAAGAAACAGAAGCACCTAGAATTCATGATACAACCATGAATGAAGAAGCTCAAAAACAAGATCGAGAATTTGAAGAACCACAAAGACCTGTAGATCCACCTCAAGAAAAGAATCCTCACAAGAGGAAACCTGATTAGGTATGAGAAATTATCCAAGGTGCAAAAAGGTATGGGGCTCCAAAAGAGAATCACAGAGAAAGAAAAAGAACCAGATCATACTCCGGGTATGTAGCATTACTATGTGATTTTATTGATAAAGAACCTTCCAGTTATGAAGAAGTGGCAGAACGAAAAGAATGGATAGATACTATGATCAAAGAGTACCAATCGATCATGAAGAATGATGTTTGGGATGTTGTCCCAATACCAAAAGGGAAGTTAGTTGAAACTTCCAAATGGATCTACAAGATCAAGCATGCTACAGACGGTAGCATTGAAAAATATAAGGCAAGATTTGTCGCTCGTGGTTTCTCTCAGAAAGAAGGAATAGATTATGAAGAAACCTTTGCACCTATAGCCAGATACACTTCCATTAGATCAGTATTTTCATTGGCTACAGTAATGAAATAGAAGATACACCAAATGGATGTCAAGACTTCCTTCTTGAATGGTGTAGTGGAAGAGGAAGTGTATATAGAAGAGCCACTCAATTTTGAGACACATGACAGGGAGTCTCATGTCTATAGATTGAAGAAAGCCCCGCATGGTTTGAAACAGGAACCTAGGACATGGTACGGTAGAATTGACAACTTTCTATCCAGTTTGGGCTTTACCAAGAGTAAAGAATATTCCAACCTTTACTACAAGGTTGAAGATGGCAACCCAGTGATGCTTCTGCTATATGTAGATGACCTATTTGTGATAGGTATGGATGGGTTGATTGCTGATATGAAGAGAAAACTTGCTGCCGAGTTCGAAATGAAGGACTTGGGTATGATGCATTATTTTCTAGGTATGGAGGTGTGGGCAGAGTGTGGATAGAATCTTCCTTGGACAAGGGAAGTATGCAGTAGAGATCCTAAAGAGGTTTGGGATGATGGACTGCAAGACTATGGCCGCACCTATGGCATCAAACCTGAAGCTATTGAGCGATGCTTCATTAGAGTCGATTGATGTTATGATGTATCATCAGATGATTGGTTCCTTGATGTACCTGATGAACATGAGACTAGACCTTTGCTTTGCTGTGAACACCTTGAGCCAGTTCTTGATAGATCTGAGAAATGGTCACTTGATTGTTGCAAACCATATTCTGAGGTACCTAAGGGGTACAATTGACTGTACGATGTGAATCAGAAGATTAACCTGGAGGGTTATGTTGATTCATATTGGGAAGTCAGTGCCATCGATAGGAAGATCACTTCAAGGTGTTGCTTCAGTATGGGATCAGGTGTGATCTCTTGGTTTAGTAGGAAGCAATCCTGTGTGGAACTGAATATAGCTAAAGCAGAGTATGTCGCAGCTTGTTCAGCTATTTGTGAGGAAGTATGGCTGAGGAATCTACTGTCTGATTTATTTGATCTCTAGTTGGATGTTACTTGTATACATTGTGAAAACTAGAGTTGTGTGAAGTTGTCAGAGAATCCAGTGTTCCATGACAAGTCGAAGCATATCAAGATCAAGTATCACTATATCATGGATATGGTACAGAGGGGAGTAGTGAAGCTCCAGTATGTTGCGACGAATGATCAGATAGTTGATGTGTTGACGAAGCCATTGGACAGACTGAAGTTTGAGTACTTCAGCGAGAAGCTTGGTGTTCTCCAGATCGAGGTCCCTGCCAAGGGGAAGTGACGAGTCTAGAAGCCATTTTGATGAGTAGGTCAGATATAAGGGTTGAGCCATTCTATCATGGTGATAGGATTTGGTTCCTTCCATGTCAGATATGAGTGCCGAATGCCATTCTAGGAATGGAGGTACCTGGTCAGTTACCAGGAACACTCAGTCTGGGACTGAGAGAGCCATTCTCATGAGCAGGTCAAATATAAGGGATGAGCCATTCTATCATAGTTAAAGGATAATTTTCCTCACATGTCAAATGTGAGTGTTGGCCATTCTGGCGAGTAGGTTAGATGTAAGCGCAACTTCCACTCTCCAGGAGAGTGGAGGCACCTGGTCAGTTACCAGGTAGCTCAGTCCCAGACTGGGGTCCATTCTGATGTGAATTTAGGATTGGTTCCTACAATATCAAATGTGAGTGCATTCCCTTCTGGCGAGTAGGTCAGATGTAAGTGCTGGGCCATTCTGGCGAGTAGGTCAAATGTAAGGGCAATTGCCATTCTCCGAGAGAATGGAGGCACCTGGTCAGTTACCAGGTAGCTCAGTCTGGGACTGGGGGCCATTCTGATGTGACTATAGGATTGGTTCCTACAAGATCAGATTTGAGTGCATGCCTTTCTGATGAGTAGGTAAGATGTACATGCTGAGCCTTTTCACAGATGATAGTAGTTGTGTCCTATCATGCTGGTGAATGTGAGTGATGGGCCTTTCTGATGTGATTATAGGATTGATCATATATGATCATATGTGAGTGTTGGGCATGCCTTTCTGACGAGTAGGTTAGATGTAAGTGCTGGGCGTGCCTTTCTGATGAGTAGGTCAGATGTAAGTGTTGGGCATGCCTTTCTGACGAGTAGGTCAGATGTAAGTGCTATGCGGGCCATTCTGATGAGTAGGTCAGATATAAGAGCTGAAGAAGACCTACATGGTGGCTAGGCCTACAACCAGCATGAAAGAAGTTTGGCTCTGTAGAAATTCCTGTGATGAGAAGAATCATGATATAGCACATATGATGATGACCAGAGAAGATCCAGATCTAGTTATGATGTCTCCGAGATGATCCAGATCGATTGATGATCCAGATCCAGCAATGATGATCTAGATTGAGTGATGATGCAGATCGAGTGATGATCTAGATTGAGTGATGATCCAGATCCAGCAGTGATGATCCATATTGAGTGATGATCTAGATCTAGTGATGATGTCTAGTAATGATCTAGATCGAGTGATGATCCAGATCTATTGATGATGTCCAGTAATGATCAAGATCGAGTGATGATCCATATCTAGTGATGATGTCTAGTGATGATCCAGATCCAGAAATGAAGATGACTTGAAGACGAAGATGAGTTGAATACAAAGATGACTTGAATATGCAAATGATGAGAAGATCCAGACAAGAAGGCCAGTGATTAAAATTGTGTTGAGAGAATACCTTCCTATTTAAGAGGGACTGTTGATGTAATTGTAACTTCAGAATGTATTCACTTGTATTTCTTATCTATTGTAACCCGATGTTATTCTGGGATGTTCTTGTGTCATGTCATGCCCCGATGTTCTCATCTGGAAGATCTATAATGTAAATAAGTCATGTCAAGTCATTGTGGGTAACCGTCCTATTGTCTAAGGGTTAAAGTTCCCGCAGTTTTGGGGCACTAGGGTTATTAGAATCACCTAGTGAAGTCAGCCCTAGTAGGGTTTTAGTCATGTCGGGAATTAGTATAAATAGAGAGGTGACCTCGCTATTTATCACACACTCATCCACACTCAGTTATAGTGCATAGTTGAGGAAGAGAAAGACACTAGGGAAAGGAAGAAAAAGGTTACTGCTATTGGGATATTATCTTACTATTTTGGGGTTTTACCTATTGTGTTGATTCTATCTCTGAGGAAGTTGCAGGGTTTTCTCCATTTATGGTTTCCTCAAGGAAAAATACTGTGTTCATTGTCTATTGTGTTTGATTGCTGTACTTTTTTTTCTCTTAGTTAAATATCCTGAAATAATGCTACCTTGAATGATTAAAAACTAACAGTTGGATTAGATGTGTAGCCTGATATATCCAACAGTGTATTGGCTTGTATGCCTGCATCCTGATAAACTCAATTGCGCATTGGCTTGGTTGGACAGTCTGATAAACCCAACTATAGGTTGTCTTGACTATGTTTGATGTTTGTTGGATATCTATGAGCCTGCTTTTCCCTAGTTCCTTGTGGAAGTCATGCCTTGCTCACGGGTGGAAGTTGTGTTGAGAGATTAATGAACACAACTAACCTATGGTTGGGTGGAACGCTACAGTGACATAGCTAGTTGTGGGACAAATTCATCTTCAAGATAAGTTTTCTCTTTTGTTTTAATTATG
Organism: Pseudotsuga menziesii; assembly: GCA_001517045.1. Taxonomy (NCBI): domain Eukaryota; kingdom Viridiplantae; phylum Streptophyta; class Pinopsida; order Pinales; family Pinaceae; genus Pseudotsuga; species Pseudotsuga menziesii. The sequence goes on from LPNX010561537.1 coordinate 9,523, forward strand.
TAATATATTTGCTTATGAATGTGATGATTATGTTGAATGCTTATTCAAGATTTAAGCAGGATTTACTGTTGTTAAATGTCCTTTAATTTTTCATATGTTTATGCCTTGTATTTTTGACTCCATTTGCTTATGATCATGGAGGCTAAAAGCATGGTTATAGGATCAGAAATGCAATTATCTTAAGGTAAGATGTATTTTTTCACACTCCAGGATCATTCTGTGGGAGGTGGATGTTGGGAGTCAGAAGGAGGAAAATTGGAGAAAAGAACAAGGCAGCATGTTGGTTTTCCACAATCCGTAATTCACCTGTAGAAGGTGGAAGTCAGAAGACAAAAAGGAGCCTAGAATTCTAAGGTAAAACTGTGTTTTCCACACACTGGAATCCTCCTACAGAAGGAGAGAGGCACAAAATGGGAAAAAGGTTAAGGAAAAAAATGCTTTTCCGATTTCTGAGGTCTGCAGCAGAAGGAGGAAAGCCGGAAATAGAAAGGCAAAACGTCAAAAGACAAAGTGATCGTTTCATGGGTTTTCTAATTTCTGAGGTCTGCAACGGAAGGCGGAAAGCCGAAATTCAAAGAGTAGAAAGTCGAAAGACAAATTGATCATTTCATAGGTTTTTCGATTTCTGAGGTTCACAGCGGAATGCAGAAAGAAGAAAGTTAGAAGGCAGAAATCCGAAAGACAAGATGATTGTTCCATGTATTTTCTAACTTTTGAGGTCCGCACGAGAAGTCGTAAAGGTGGAAAGTCAAAAGACAAGGTGGTCATTTTGGGGAGTTTTTGATTCCTGAAATATGCAGAAAAAGGCGGAAGGGCAGAATGCAGAAAGCAAAACAGTTAGGTTCAGTGCATAATGACTTTTCTTCTTATAGAATGGACCTATGAGATGCAAAATGGTTGATACAGTGATTTTTATGCTTAAGCATGAATGTAAAAGGACAAAAATGATCCATTACTATGGTTTAAGAGAAAGAAGTAATAAGTTTTAAATTATTTTACATATCAGTCAGGTGTATGGGCACCAGGTTCATGGAAATCGTGCTATATTAGAGCAGTGGTAGAGTAGCAGGGGCGCTACATTGTGGTATCAGAGCAATATTATGGTCACATTCTCCTTTGAGGTGGGAAGGAACATGACATTGTGGTATCAGAGCTATTAGTTACAACATTGGTCCTAGATGGGCCAAGTGGATAGTTTTCAGAGCTAATGGTTACAACATTGGGCCTAGATGGGCGAAGTAAATAGTTTTCAGAGCTATTGGTTGCAACATTGTAGATAAAAACAGTTTTGAAACTTTTTACACAGCTAACAATATGTTTATTAGCACATTTTTGTAGAGTAAGCTAAACACAACCATGCTACAAAGTTTTACAGACATCCAAAGGTGGATGAAATTTGGGCATCGAGCAGTAAATACGGAAGGAAATAGAAGCAGTGCCAGAAGAAGAAAAAGGTCTTCTAGTGGATCATGAGACTCTAAAGGATCTTGTTATAGCTGATTTTACCAGACATGGTGAATCACACTTTTATGGCCTTCCCTATCCCTCTGTAGACTCCTTAGACCCCATGGACCATTTTTGTACCTTTGATGTTTCTAATATCATCCCTAAAAACATGCAATAAATTCCATACATGGCGTTTAATCCCTTTCTCACGTATATACACGGGTTTGACCCTTAAAACCATGTACATTGGGATGTGTGCAAAAGGCCAAATGATTTTGGAGTTTTCCTTGATGTCGATCCAAGTCACTTGTCTCTTTACCTTCCATATGCCTTGAGATCACTCGGATTGGACCTTACATTATGCCATTGAAGAGATATATAAGGAACCCTTTGGATACATTGAAGGGGGAGGAATTGAAGAGCAAGAAAACTATAGTCCATTATTATCGGAGCTTATACTCGAGTTTGCATCCCTTTGTCCCTTGGAGCACTTTGTGTTCTTCCCAATCTTGCCTTTTGCTTATGAGCTTGCTATCGAGAGATGGAGGATTGAAGTGGTGGAGGCCCAAGTGGGGGAGTCTCAGTTTCTCCAATTCGCAGACGTGTCGACAAAGGTTGCCACTAGTGTAATCTCTATTTTATATCAATAGAAATATATTTTCCTATCCGATAATGTGTATTTAAATGAGTATTTGATCCATGGATGATTTTAAATGCTTATATGTTATTGATTATATATGCTAGAGTAGGTCTAACACAATTATNTTAAGATAGCAAATTATCAATACAAGCTGGAGTTGGAAAGCTCAACGGGGATCTACATCAACCGTCCAGAAAAAGTACGAATTGAGATCCTTTAGTGTTAGATATTTGGTTTCTCTTGCATATAGGAAAGGATTGATTTCTGGAGTTAAGCTGTCTATTGTGGTACCCCAAGCCATAGGAATTTCTCTCCGTAATAGAATTGGTGACTCCACTAGGGAGCTCCTAGTAATTGTCCTTTGGAGGTTTTTATTAGCATTTGATGTTCTTGAATTGCTTTGATTTCTCTATTTCTAAGTCGGGTCTCATGGAATGTTTTCCTAGTAGTGTCTCATAGGTGTGAATTTTGTCTCAGCTTATCTGTTTTCCATCATTTTTATCTCTTTTTCCTCCTGTACATGAGTTTTTTCCTCATAGTCGTGTGTACACGCAGTTTTGACTGAGATATCAGCGTATATACACGGGTTTTCTGCACACAGTCGCGTATGCCCTGAGTTTTTCGTTTTAGAGGAAGATTGAGTGTTGCTGGGTGAGTTTTGATGATTTCCAAGTCTCCTTTGATGCTTCTAGAATCTGTATACACCTCTGTTTTTTGCCAGAGGTGATTTTTAGGGTAATTTTTTTTTTTAAATGTTCTTGTCATTGCATTTTTTATTTTTTGTTTTGGGATTAGTGCATTAGGTCTCTTTTACCTTAGTGCTTTGTGTGGGTGCTGTTTGATAGTTCTTGCAGAGTCTAGGGCTGGTAGAGTCATTCTTTTTCTTTACTATATCATTTTTATTCAAAAAATCCAAAAATATTTGCTTCTTTTACATCATGATGCATCATTGCACTTTGCATTTTGCATGGTACTTGCACTAGGTTTGCTTAGATAAGTACTAGTTAGGCTTTCATATAGGAATGGTTGCATTTGTCATTTGAAGAAAATTTTGCATTTCATGTAGTAGCATGCCCTATTTTTCATTCGACACAATGCATTTTCATTGATTTTTAGGTGTGTATTTTACTTCATGTTTGCGTCATAACACCATTGGTTGCACGATCATATACCTTTTTTGAGTAATAAAGCCAATAAAATCAACACTTAATTAAAATGGATTAAACTATTTTCTTTGATAGGGTACACCAACAAGATTAGGTTTTAGGGTCTTGGAATAGTTCATTGTGAGTAAATTCTCCAAGACCACTAAACAACAACATGTATGTGTCTGTCTAGGTGAGAGTGTGAAATTACTTGGTATAATTAGTGTTTCTCATTATCCTCTTCTTACAAGGGAGTTAAGCACAAGGCCGTGTGAGCGGTTATTGATTGGGATGACCCCTAGTCATAACTGAGTAGCACCGGAGATATTTCCAGGATTGTATTCGTATCTGGGGGCTCTTTCGAGAGTTTTGGGATTTTCTACCCTACCCATATGGTCAATCCCACTTGCGACTGTCCGCGTGAGCATTGATTATATTGAGGTGACCTTAGTTTCCTTACCTAGGTTATCGAGGGGGTACTCTGAAGGGGTTATTCTGTAGGTGTCCCGGCCAGGTTGGGGTCAGAAAACACAGTCGCTATATTGTTGAAGCTGAGGGCCACAATAATTGATTATGAACCTCCACTTGTTGTGTATGGGAGTCTCAACCCTCTCCTAGGTGAGACATACCTACTTCATTCGGGAGCTCACATATCCTACCCTTGTTTGCTTGTGATTGGCTTTAGATTATATAGGTGTATGCTCTGTGCACGGTAGCTTGTTTAGGATTTTCATAATTAGAAGAGTCTTTTTCATTTTTTGAGTCATTGTGGATTCAGGTGCGGCACTTCGCCGTTCTGGTCGTTTAGCAGGACTTCCGCCTTCTACATATCCTCCTCCTTTGGGAGAGAGAAACATACAGTCTAGGTAGACTACTTCTCACATTGATTCACACATGATGGGAGATCATTTCCTGAGTTGTATTCTCCACCTTATGAGGTTGGGGAAGAAGATCCTACTCCTGTATATGATCCTTCACCTGATATACCTACACACTCTGGGTATGATCCTTCAACTGATATACCTGTACACTTGAGGTATGATCCCTCATTCACATGTCACCAGTATTGGATGATGGGAAATGAGACTCATCATGAACCTGCAAGCACTAGTTATGTCCTCCCTAAAATCGAAGTTAGGGATCAAATTCAAATCAATTGGTCGGACAGAACTCCAGAAAAGAAAAACCCTAATTTGCTCTTGAACCAGCTCTACAGGATTTCAACTCCAAATCCAGATCCAACATCTTGACCTGGTAAGATATAAATCTTGTGTATTTCCATTTGAGGTTCTCAGTTAAGATGTCTCATCATACCAAGCTTGACGAAAAGCTTGAGGGGGCTAATAACTTCTGAGCTTGGAAGTATAGGGTCTCCCTGGTCCTAGAAGAAAATGACTTGGACTCCTATATCAATGAGGAGGTTCCAGTTCCAGAGGGAGATGAGGCAAAGGCCTTACATAAGAAGAAGTTAGTTATGGAAAAGAGGATCATTGTTGATTCTATCAAGGATCACCTCATACCATAGGTGTCCTCCCTAAAGACACCTAAAGCTATGTTTGATGCCCTAACCAAATTGTTTGAAGGGAAGAACATAAACCAAAAGATGACTTTGAGAAACCAACTGAATAATGTGAAGATTCAGAATGCAGAAACAATCCAGTCTTACTTCACCAAAGTTTGTTCAATCAAGGAACAACTGGAAGCAATATATGAAGAAGTGGAAAATGCAGAGATTGTAATGACTACCTTGAATGGTCTCCCTATATCATGGGACTCCTTTATTCAAGGGATCTGTGCTAGAAAGGAGTTAGTCAAGTTCAGCAGAATATGGGAAGAGTGTTCTCAAGAATAAGCTCAGATATCAGCTCGAGAAGAGAAGATGGGAAGTGAAGATCAAGCTCTCACGGTACACTCCAATTCAACCAAAAGAAGATCTCATCACTCCAGAGGTAAGCACTCTCACAAAGATAACACTAGAAAATATTTGTCTAAAATTAGATGTTATACATGTGATGAAGTGGAACACTTTGCAAGAAATTGTCGTAAGAGACATAATAAAAAAAAGAGCAACAAAAGAAGACACCATGCTCATGCTGCAGAGGATGATGAACCATCCATGAAAAGAACCAGATATGAAAGTGAAGATTCTTCAAGCGAGGATGAATATGTTTTGATTTTCTCTCTCATAGGGAACATTAATCATGGAAGCAATGATTGGCTCATAAATAGCGGGGATTCCAAACATATGAAAGGATTCAAGGAATCCTTTGTGACACTATTAGAACATGAATCACCTCACAAGGTGAAACCAGGAGATGAATACCAATATCCAATAAAAGGTAGTGGGGAATCCTCCTATAGGTTAGACTCTGGAAAGTCTATGACAATGAAGGAAGTATTTTTTGTACCAGGATTCAAGAAGAAAATCCTCTCCATATATGCATTAGATTCAAAAGGAATGAGAGTTGCATTCATAGATGGCTAAGTCATCATGTGGCCAAAAGGGAAGACTATCGATGATGCGATGGTGATTGGAGAACAAGAAGGAGGATTGTACAAATTGAAGGGCCATCCAGAACAAGCCTTGGTCCATGACACAGTAGAGCCAAATTAACTTTGGCATAGAAGGCTTGCACATGTGCATTACAGAGCACTACCTCTTGCAAGCAAAGCTATTGAAGGTCTTCCAGAAATCCAAGCAAAACATGATGGGGTCTACAAAGGATGTGCGAAAGGAAAGAATACAAAGAATACATTTCTAAGTAGCGAAATAAAAGCAAATGGAATTTTGGAAATGATGCACTCTGATGTATGCGGTCCTATGTCATCAAGCTCACTAACTGGGTATGCATATTATGTTTCTTTTATTGATGGCTTTTCTAGGAAGACATGGGTTTACTTCATGAAGAACAAAGACGAAGTATTCGGCAAGTTCAAGGAATTCAAAGCCTTGATTGAGAATCACACTGAAAATAAGATCAAGACCTTTCGATCAAATAATGGCAAAGAATTCACTTCAAATGAATTCAAAGAGCTATGCAAAGACTCATGGATTAAGAGGGACTTGTCCACTCCTTATAATCCACAACAAAATGGGATTGCAAAAAAGAAGAATAGGACTGTCAGGGAAGATGCAAGAGCAATGTTTCATGATCAAGATATTCCTATTCACCTTTAGGCAGAAGCTACCAAAACAACGGTGTATGTACAGAATTGTACTCCACACAGAGTACTCGAGAATAAGACTCCTGAAGAAGTCTTCTCCGACAAGAAACCAGAAGTCAACCATCTCAGAATATTCGGTTGTCCAATGTACATACACATTCCAAAAGAGAAGAAGACTAAATTAGATCCTTTAGGAAATAAGGGTATATTTGTGGGATACTCTGAAAGCTCAAAGGCTTATAGAATATACTTCTTAGGATTCAAGAATATGGATATCAGTAGGGATGTGACATTTGATTGAGACACGGCTTACAAAAAATCCAGAAAGAAACCTACTGAAGAATCTGAAGAAACAGAAGCACCCATAATTCATGATACAACCATGAATGAAGAAGCTCAAGAAGAAGATCGAGAATTTGAAGAACCACAAAGACCTGTAGATCCACGTCAGGAAAATAATCCTCACAAGAGGAAACCTGCTTGGGTATGAGAAATTATCCAAGGTGCAAAAAGGTATGGGGCTCCATAAGAGAATCACAGAGAAAGAAAAAGGACCAGATCCTACTCCAGGTATGTAGCATTACTATGTGATTTTATTGATAAAGAACCTTCCAATTATGAAGAAGCGGCATAATGGAAAGAATGGAAGGCTGTTATGATCGAAAAGCACCAATCGATCATGAAGAATGATGTTTGGGATTTTTCCCAAGACCAGAAGGGAAGTCAGTTACAAATTCCAAATGGATCTACAAGATCAAGCATGTTGCAGACGGTAGCATTGAAAAATATAAGGCAAGATTTGTCGCTCGTGGTTTCTCTCAGAAAGAAGGAATATATTATGAAGAAACCTTTGCACCTGTATCCAGATACACTTCCATCAGATCAGTACTTGCTCTCGCAACAGTAATGAAATGGAAGATACACCAAATGGATGTCAAGACTACCTTCTTGAATGGTGTAGTGGAAGAGGAAGTGTATATAGAACAACCACTCGGTTTTGAGACAAATGACATGGATTCTCATGTGTGTAGATTGAAGAAAGCCCTGTATGGTTTGAAACAAGCACCTAGGACATGGTACGACATAATTGACAACTTTATATCTAGTTTGGGCTTTACCAAGAGTAAAGAATATTCCAACCTTGACTACAAGGTTGAAGATGGCAACCTAGTGATGCTTCTACTATATGTAGATGATCTGTTTGTGACAGGTATGGATGGGTTGATTGTTGATATGAAGAGAAAGCTTGCTGCCGAGTTTGAAATGAATTAATTGGGTATGATGCATTATTTTCTAGCTATGGAGGTGTGGCAGAGTGAGAATGGAATCTTCCTTGGAAAAGGGAAGTATGAAGTAGAGATCCTTAAGAGGTTGGGATGATGGACTGCAAGACTATGGCCAGACCTATGGCATCGAACTTGAAGCTATTGAGTGATGCTTCATCAGAGTTGATTGATGCTATGATGTATTGTCATATGATTGGGTCCTTGATGTACCTGATGAACACAAGACCAGACATTTGCTTTGCTGTGAACACCTTCAGCCAGTTCTTGACAAATCCGAGAATTGTTCACTTGATTGCTGCAAAGCATATTCTGAGGTACCTGAGGGGTGCAATTGATTATGGGATCAAGTACGATGCAAATCAGAAGATTAACCTGGAGGGCTATGTTGATTCAGATTGGGTAGGCATGGCCATCAATAGGAAGAGCACTTTAGGGTGTTGCTTCAGTATGGGATCAGGTGTGATCTCTTGGTTTAGTAGGAAGTAATCCTGTGTGGCACTGAGTACAGCTGAAGCAGAGTATGTCGCAGCTTGTTCAGCTAGTTGTGAGGCAATATGGCTGAGGAAGCTACTGTTTGATTTATTTGATCTCTAGTTGGATTCTACTTATATACATTGTGACAACCAGAGTTGTGTGAAGTTGTCAGAGAATCCAATGTTCCATGACAAGTTGAAGCATATTGAGATCAAGTATCACTATATCAGGGATATGGTACAAAGGGGAGTAGTGAAGCTCCAATATGTTGCGACGTACGATCAGATAGCTGATGTGTTGATGAATCCATTGGACAGAGTGAAGTTTGAGTACTTCAGGGAGAAGCTTGGTGTTCTTCAGATTGAGGTCCCTTCCAAGGGGAAGTGACAAGTCTGAAAGCCATTCTGACAAACAGGTCAGATATAAGGGCTGAGCCATTCTGTCATGGTGAGAGGGTTTGGTTCCTTCCATGTCAAATATGAGTGCTGAATGCCATTCTTGGAATGGAGGTACCTGGTCAGATGTGAGTGATGGCCATTCTAGTGATTAGGTCAGATGTAAGGGCAGCTGCCACTCTCTGGGAGAGTGGAGGCACCTGTGCAGTTACTAGGTAGCTCAGTCCCAGATTGGGGGCCATTCTGATGTGACTGTAGGATTGGTTCCTACAAGATAAAATGTGAGTGCATGCCCTTCTGGCGAGTAGGTTATATGTAAGTGCTGGGCCATTCTGGAGACTAGGTCAGATGTAAGGGCTATTGCCATTCTTCGGGAAAATGGAGGCACCTGGTCAGTTACTAGGTAGCTCAGTTTGGGACTGCGGGCCATTCTAATGTGACTGTAGGATTGGTTCCTACAAGATCAGATGTGAGTGCATTCCTTTCTGACAAGTAGGTCAAATGTAAGTGTTGATCCTTTTCACAGATGATAGTAGTTATGTCCTATCATACTGGTGAATGTGAGTGATGGGCCTTTCTGATGTGATTATAGGATTGATCCTATATGATCAGATGTGAGTGTTGGGCGTGCATTTCCGACGAGTAGTTCAGATGTAAGTGATGGGTATGCATTTCTGATGAGTAGGTTAGATGTAAGTGTTGGGCGGGCCATTCTGACAAGTAGGTAAGATATAAGCGCTGAAGAAGACCTACATGGTGGCTACGCCTACAAGCAGCATGAAAGAAGGTTTTCTGTACAACTTCCTGTGATGAGAAGAATCATGAGATAGCACATATGATGATGAGCAGAGAAGATCCAGATCAAGCTATGATCTAGATCCAGTTATGATGTCTCTGAGATGATCCAAACCGAGTGATGATCTAGATCCAACAGTGATGATCGAGATCCAGCAGTGATGATCCAGATCCAATGATGATCCAGATCCAGTGATGATGTCTAGTAATGATCTAGATTGAGCGATGATCTAGATCCAGTGATGATGTCCAGTAATGATCCATATCGAGTGATGATCCATATCCAGTGATGATCTAGATCCAGAAATGAAGATGACTTGAAGATGAAGATGACTTGAAGACAAAAATGACTTGAATATGCAGATGATGAGAAGATCCAGAGAAGAAGACCAGTGATGAAAATTTTGTCGAGAGTATACCTTCCTAGTTAAGAGGGAGTGTTGATGTAATTGTAACTTCAGAATGTATTCACTTGTATTTGTTATCTATTGTAACCCAATGTGATTCCAGGATGTTCTTGTGTCATGTCATGCCCCGATGTTCCAATCAAGAAGATCTATAATGTAAACAAGTCATGTCAAGTCATTGCAGGTAACCCTCCTATTGTCTAAGGGTTAAAATCCCCGCAGTTGTAGGGCACTAGGGTTATTAGACTCACCTAGTGAATTCGGCCCTAGTAGGGTTTTAGCCATGTCAAGAATTAGTATAAATAGAGAAGTGACCTCTCTATTGATCACACACTCATTTTTAGCCCATAGATGAGGAAGAGAAAGACACTGGGGTAAGGAAGAAAGAGGTTACTATTGTTGGGAGATCATCTTACTGTTTTGAGGTTTTACCTTTTGTGCTAATTCTATCTCTGAGGAAGTTGCAGGGTTTTCTCCATTTATGGTTTCCTTGAGGAAAAACATTGTGTTCATTATCTCTTGTGTTTGATTGTTGTACTTATTTTTCTCTTAGTTAAAGATCCTAACATAATGCTAGCTTGAATGATTAAAAAATAACAGTTGGCTTGGATGTGTACCCTGATAAATCCAACAGTGTATTGCCTTGTATGACTACATCCTGATAAACCCAATTGTGTATTGGCTTGGATGGACAATCTGATAAAACCAACTATAGGTTGTCTTAACTATGTTTGATGTTTGTTGGATATCTGTGAGCCTACTTTTCCCTAGTTCCTTGTGGAAGTCATGCCTTGCTCACAGTTGGAAGTTGTGTTGAGAGATTAATGAACACAACTGACCTATGGTTGGGTGGAACGCTACAGTGACATAGCTAGTTGGAAGAAAACTTCATCTTCAAGATAAGTTTTCTCTTTTGAATTTTATTTATGTAATATATTTTCTTATGAATGTGATGGTTATGTTGAATGCTTATTTAAGATTTAAGTAGGATTGATTGTTGTTAAATGTCCCTACATTTTTCATATGTTTATGCCTTGTAGTTTTGACTCCATTTGCTTATGATCATGGAGGCTAGAAGCATGGTTACAGGATCAGAAATGCAACTATATTAAGGTAATATGTATTTTTTTGCACTCCAGGATCCTCCTGTGCGAGGCAGATGTTGGGAGTTGGAAGGAGGAAAATTGGAGAAAAGAACAAGGCAGAATGCTGGTTTTCCACAATCCGGAATTCACCTGTAGAAGGTGGAAGTTAGAAGAGGAAAAAGATCCTAGAATTCTAAGGTAAAAGTGTGTTTTTCGCACACTGGAATCCTCCTACGGAAGGAGAGAGGCACAAAATGGGAAAAAGGTTAAGGAAAAAAATGCTTTTTCGATTTCTGAGGTCTGTGGCAAAAGGAGAAAAGCCAAAAATAGAAAGGTGATTCTTTCACAGGTTTTCTAATTTTTGAGGTCCACAACGGAAGGAGGAAAGATTAAAGTTAGAAGGCAAAAAGTCGAAAGACAAAGTGATAATTTCGTAGGTTTTTCGATTTCCGAGGTTTGTAGCGGAAGGCGGAAAGAAGAAAGTTAGAAGGAAGAAATCTTAAAGACAAGATGATTGTTCCATGTATTTTCTGACTCCTGAGGTCCGGAAGAGAAGGCGTAAAGGTGGAAAGTCAAAATACAAGGTGGTCGCTTTGGAGAGTTTTCTATTCCTGAAATCCGCAGCAAAAGGCGGAAGGGAAGAATGCGGAAAGCAGAAAAGTCAAGTTCAGTGTAGAATGACTTTTCTGCTTACAGAATGGACCTGCAAGATGCAAAATGGTTGATACAGTGATTTTTATGCTTAAGCCTGAATGTAAAAGGATGAACATGACCCATTATTGTGGTTTAAGAGAAAGAAGTAATAAGTTTTAAATTATTCCACATATCAGTCAGGTGTATGGGCACCAGGTTCATGGAAATCGTGCTATATTAGAGCAGTGGTAGAGTAGCAGGGATGCTACATTGCAGTATCAGAGCAATATTATGGTCACATTCTCCTTTGAGGCAAAAAGGGACGTGACATTGTGGTATCAGAGCTATCGGTTACAACATTGGGCCTAGATGGGCCAAGTGGATAGTTTTCAGATCTAATGGTTACAACATTGGGCCTAGATGGGTGAAGTGAATAGTTTTCAGAGCTATTGGTTGCATCATTGCAGCTAAAAATGGTTTTGAAATGGTTACACAGTGAACAATATGTTTATTAGCACATTTTTGCAGAGTCATAGTTCAGTTTGGAAAAGTTGGTTTGTGGCTCGGCCATGAGAACCTATAGCATGAATGCTGAACAAGACTCCTATGGGCTCGAGGCAGATGCTATGGGTGAGACCATACGGATCAAAAATGCTGAGACAAAATCTAATGGGAGGAGATATCAGGAGAGTTCCCCAAATATTGCAGCCATCATGAGAAGCCTAAGGGTGGAGTTGCAAAGTTACAGAGAAGATAATGAAAGAATGATTAAATATCAGGAAGAGAAGAATCAGCTAAACACGACCATGCTGCAAAGTTTGACAGACATCCAAAGGTGGATGAAATTTGGGCATCAGGTAGTAAATCCGGAAGGAAGTAGAAGCGGTGCTAGAAGAAGAAAAAGGTCTTCTAGTGGATCATCAGACTCTAAAGGATCCTGTTACAGCTGATTTTACCACACATGGTGAATCACACTTTTATGGCCTTCCATGTCCCTCTGCAGACTCCTTAGACCCCATGGACCATTTTTGTACCTTTGATGTTTTCAAGATCATCCCTAAAAACATGCAATAAATTCCATACGTGACTTTTAATCCCTTTCTCATGTATATACACGGGTTTGACCCTTAAAACCACGTACATTGGGATGCGTGCAAAAGGCCAAATGATTTTGGAGTTTTCCTTGATGTGGATCTAAGTCACTTGTCTCTTGACCTTCCATATGCCTTGAGATCGCTTGGATTGGACCTTCCATTACTCCATTGAAGAGATATATAAGGAACACTTTGGATACATTGAAGGGGGAGGAATTGAAGAGAAAGAAAACTATAGTCCATTATTGCGAGAGCTTATACTTCAGTCTACATCCCTTTGTCCCTTGGAGCACTTTGTGTTCTTCCCAAGCTTTCCTTTTTCTTGTGAGCTTGCTATCGAGAGATGGAGGATTGAAGTGGTGGAGGCCCAAGTGTGGGACTCAGTTTCTCTGATTCTCAGGCGTGTAGAAAAAGGTTGTCACTAGTGTAATCTCTGTTTTATATCAATGGAAATAAATTTTCCTGTCCGATAATGTGTATTTAAATGAGTATTTGATCCATGGATGCTTTTAAATTCTTATATGTTATTTATTATATATGCTAGAGTAGGTCTAGCAAAATTATATATAGCATGCATGTCTTGTTTGCTGAGTGTTGAGATAGCAATTTATCAATACAAGATGGAGTTGGAAAGATCAATGGGGATCTACATCAACTGTCTGGAATAAAGTACGAATTGAGATCCTTCAGTGTTAGATATTTGGTTTCTCTTGCATATAGGAAAGGATTTATTTATGGAGTCAAGTTGTCTATTGTGGTACCCCAAGCCATAGGAATTTCTCTCCATAACAGAATTGCCGACTCCACTGGGGAGCTCCTAGTAATTGTCCTTTGGGGGTTTTTATCGGCATTCGATGTTCTTGCATTGTTCTGATTTCTCTGTTTCTGAGTCGGGTGTTGGGGCATGTTTTCTTGGTAGTGTCTGATAGGTGTGAATTTTGTCTCAGTCTATCTGTTTTCCTTCATTTTTATCTCTTTTTCTTCCTGTACGTGAGTTTTTGCCTCACAGTCGCGTGTACACGCAGTTTTGACTGAGATATCCTCGTATATACGTGGGTTTTCTGCACATAGTCACGTATGCCCAGATTTTTTCCTTTTAGAGGAAGATTGAGTGTTGCTAGGTGAGTTTTGATGATTTCTTAGTCTCCTTTGATGATTCTAGAATCTATATACACCTCTGTTTCTGACCAAAGGCACTTTTTAGGGTAATTTTTTTTTAAGAATGTTCTTGTGATTGCATTTTGGATTATTTTTTTTGAGATTAGTGCATTAGGTCTCTTTTACCTTACTGCTTTGCATGGGTGATGTTTGATAGTTCTTGCAGAGTCTGGGGCTAGTAGAGTCATTCTTTTTCTTTATTATCTCATTTTTATTCAAAAAATCCAAAAGTATTTGCTTCTTTTACATCATGATGCATCATTGCACTTTGCATTTCACATGGTACTTACAGTAGGTTTGCTTAGATAAGTACTAGTTAGGATTTCATATAGGAATGGTTGCATTTGTCATTTGAAGAAAATTTTGCATTTCACGTGGTAGCATGTCCTGTTTTTCATTCGACACAATGCATTTGCATTGATTGTTAGGTGTGTATTTGACTTCATGTTTGCGTCATAACACCATTGGTTGCATGATCATATACCTTTTTTGAGTAATAAAGCCAATAAAACAAACGCTTAATTAGAATGGATTAAACTATTTTCTTTGATAGGGTACACCAACAAGATTAGGTTTTAGGGTCTTCGAATGGTTCATTGTGAGTAAATTCTCCAAGACCACTAAACAAGAACATGTATGTGTCTGTCCAGGTGATAGTGTAAAATTCCTTGGTATAATTAGTGTTTCTCAGGATCCTCCTCTTACAAGGGAGTTAAGCACGAGGAAGTGTGAGCGGTTATTGATTGGGATGACCCCTAGTCATAACTGAGTAGCACCAGATATATTTCCAGGATTGTATTCGTATCTGGGGGCTGTTTTGAGAGTTTTAGGATTTGCTACCCTATGCATACGGTCAATCCCGCTTGTGACTGTCCACCTGAGCATTGATTGTATTGAAGTGACCTTAGTTGCCTTACCTAGGTTATTGAGGGGACACTTTGTAGGGGTTATTCTACAGGTGTCCCGAACCAGGTTGGGGTCAGACAACACAGTCACTATATGCGTTGAAGCTGAGGGCCACAATAATTGATTATGAACCTCCACTTGTTGTGTATGGGAGTCTCAAGCCTCTCCTAGGAAAGACATACCTGCTTCATTCAGGAGCTCACATATCCTACCCTTGTTTGCTTGTGATTGGATTTAGATTATATAGGTGTATGCTCTGTGTATGGTAGCTTGCTTAGGGTTTGTGTAATTAGAAGAGACATTTTCATTTTTTGAGTCAACGTGGATTCGAGTGCAGCACTTCGTCATTCTGGTCATTTAGCAGGACTTCTGCCTTCTGCATATCCTCCTCCTTTGGGAGAGAGAAACAGATAGTCTAGGTGGATTACTTCTCACATTGGTTAAAACAATGGGAGATCATGAAGATGAAATTCCTGAGTTGTCTTCTCCACCTTATGAGGTTGGGGAAGAAGATCCTACTCATGTATATGATCCTTCACCTGATATACCAACACACTCTGGGTATCGTCCTTCAGCTGATATACCTGCACACTTGAGGTATGATCCCTCATTCACAGGTCACCAGTATTGGATGTCGGGTGACGAGGCTCATCATGAACCTGTAAGCACTAGTTATGTTAGTTATGGCATGTCTAGTATCCCTACACATGATCCAGCACACCATGTTGATTCGGAGTTTGATCCTAACACTATGCGTGGGGGAACTCCTATTCCTTTCCACGTGGAGAGATTTGGGAACACGAATCACATTGTACCCTCCATCCCAGTGGTGGAGGCTACATCACACGTTCGTCTTAGACCTAGTGTTAGTAGTCCTATTAGGATACCAGAACCAAGACGAGTGACTATAAGAAACACCACTTACATCACTTCACATATCCCTTCGTCCTTTATCCCTAGTTCTTTGAATGCTATTCCTCTCCCTCATTCACGTGGTCCTTCAGGCTGAAATGTGGCTACTAGTCATGTCCATATTGCTACTACTCGCATGGTTGTGTCTCAAATTCAAGTACCTCCTATTGTCTTGGGAGTTCACATTCCTACTTCTAGAACGTCCTATGGTCTATCGCAGGGAATTCCTCATATTCCTACTTACAAAGTCTCTCATGGGACATCCCATGGGACATCTTATGGAGCTTCTCATGGACAATATTATGGACCGAAGTATGCACAGAGTTATTCACCTTATGGGTACGGGTATCAACAACCCGCTTACTCCACAAATTATGGCTTTGTAGCTCTAAATAGTCAAGGTACAACACATTATAGTGCTTCCATGACACCCTACATGGGTCAAATGGAAGGAGGGCACTATGGCCATGTCCATGGTGGTTACGGTAATCAGTCTTATGTGAACCAAAACGATCAGGGAGCGTGGCATCAACCTGCTCAACCTAGGCTCCCTTTCCTCGCAACATTAAATTTTCCTGACTTGTCGAGCCTAACGAATGATGCGGTATCTTATGACCCAGATTGGTAGGCTCTCCCTACCAAGCTTCCCTCGGACATTCCCAAATTTGAGGGCAAACCAGGAGAAGATCCTAGTGAACATGTTACTACATTTCACCTTTGGTGCTCTTCTAATTCCTTACATGAATATTCGATCTGTTTAAGGCTATTTTAACGCACCCTCACCTCGCCTGCAGTGAAATGGTACATAGATTTACCTAGGGGGGCATTCATTTTGTTCAATGACCTAGCTATGAATTTTCTCAACCACTTCCAGCTACCAGTGCGTTATGATATTGGTACGGAACTCTTGTCGACATTCTGGCAAGACAAATCCACGAATATCTTGGACCATATCCAAGAGTGGCGTAGACGGAAGAGATTTATTAAGGCCTTCATACCGATAGAGTTTCTCCTCGAATGGTTCCTTAAATATTTACTTCCTTATATAGCAAAGGATGTTTCTACATCCGGGGTTCAGAACGAGGAACAAGACATTTTTAGGGCGCAGTAATTGGATTTGATTTATGCTCAATCAAGTTTGTTATATGAGATCATTCCTAACACTCCACGTTCTAGTTTCAACCCTAAGGTCAAACCTGGACCACATGTCGATGGCATTGTTGGCTGTACGAGTACCAAACCTGTGGATTCGGTTGTGAAACAGGTGAGTCAATTGTCTATCAGCCAATCTGCCTTGGGACAAGCCACAACTTTGTCTCAACCCACCCAAACAGCGAATGTGCTTTTAGTGCAATTGTCGAACCTGAAGGGTAACCAGAAACTCGAAAGGAATAAGAAGAAGGGTAAAAAAAATCGTAAGGGTGGGAATAGGAATCAAAATTTCAATTCTAATGACAAGAATTCCCACAATGCTAGGGGGAACAAGCAGTCTAAACATAAGGTTAAGTTTCCTTGAAAATTGTGTGAGGATGACCACCTCACTCACTTGTTCCCTCATATAGAAGAAGCCTCGAGGTTCATAGCACAGGGCCCAATTGTGCTAACCAACCCTTTACCCCATAATCAAAACATGAACTCGAGGGTCCATGATCAGTCTGGTGGAGATCAAGATCCGTCGGAAGGTATTAGTGGTCATGGTTGCATCAATATGGTGCGTGTTACTAAGGCTGTGACTTGTGCAAAGGACTATGGTTCGTCACAACCTGACCTTAGAAAGGAACCCGGTCCACCCAAGACTCCTTTACATATTGAAAACCCTGTGGATAAACCTGAATTTGCACCTCACATTCCTAAGGGGGTCCTTAAGCGTTTGGGGAACAATCCTAATGCCTGAGCTACCCAAAATTATTCAGTTGTCAAGGATTTGGGCCACACTCCTTATGTGATGTCTGCACTCAAGGTACTTCAGAGTTGTCCTTTGCAAAGGAAGGCTTTGCTTTCTGCTCTTGGTGTTAACGATGATAACTCTTCCTCCGTCATCAAATTTGAAACCACGGGACTACAGCCTCACTTTCGTTACTATGTGTCTCTCTTGATTCATGTAGAACATCTTAACATGATCGTCAAACGCACTGTGATTGACGAAGGTGCTCTTGCTTTCGTGATGTCTCTGGCGTGTTGGAAGGGTTTGGGTTCCCCTGAGTTGTCTAAATCCGCTACCATGTTGACTGCTTTTGATGGTGGATCATTTCGGCTGCATGAAATTCTTCCTTCTCTTAAGGTCCATTTGGGAGGGAAGACCATCACGATCTAGGTTAAGGTGGTTGATGTGCCCCTTGACTACAATCTTTTACTCGGTAGGAATTGGATGTGTAGTATGCAAGCCGTAGCTTCTTATCTATTTTGAGTTGTATGCTTTCCTTTTAATGGGAATATAGTTACGATTGATCAAACATCATTCAATAATTCATGTGTTACTGTATCTTTGGGAGCTTCTATACCAATTGTCGAGCACTCTCGTCCGGCAACTGGGAGTGTGGGTGTGGGAAAGTATCCATCCCTTATGGGAAGCTTTAGTTGTCCTGCACCTGCTCTTATGATCGGGTCTAGTTTTGGTGGGGCTTCTTCTTCATTGAGATCGATGTCTTTTCGCACTACCCATATGGAAGATCCTTGGATTTTTCCTACATCGAGTCCTTCATGTAAGCCTATCGGAATGGACATGCCATTTCCTGCAGCAATGCTAGCATATCAAGCGAATCTTGAATGTGTTGTAAAGCCTAGTCCTTCCCCTTCGCGGATGGAGGAGGAGGACCCATATGTGCTGTCGGCATGGTAAGTTGAGTCTTCTCACACACATGACTACCTTGATAGTGTTTTTCCTTCAGATGAAGCTATTATTGAGGCCAAGTCTGGAGTTGAGCCACCTTGGGAAGAGTTGCATCGTAGATCTTATTTTCTTCCCGAGCTTGACCATTTGGAGTGTGAAGACTTTAGGGAGATTATTAGTGAGAGAATTGGTAGTCCTATGGTTCCATTAAGCTCTCCTGGTCCGATAACTAATGGAAACATGGTGAATATATCTCCTACCATTCCTATCAATATCTCTCGTTATCCTAGCAAGATTGAAAATGTCTATATTGGGGCAGAATGTTCCCATGCTAAGATTCAAGAGTATACCGAGCTGTTCAAAGAGTTTCATGATGTATTTTCTTGGTCATATGAGGAAATGCCAAGTATCAACCCTCACATTGTTGAACATGAAATTAAAACTTATCCCAATGCTAAGCTTGTTTGACAATGCTTGGGTGCGATGAATCCTACAAAAGCACCCAAGATTAAGACTGAGATAGAAAAGTTGTTGAATGTCGGTTTTATGTATCTTGTTCCCTTGATGGAGTGGGTTTCAAACCCTATTCCGGTGGATAAGAAACAGGGAGCGATCCGTATATGCAGTGATTTCCATGACTTGAATCGTACCTATCCAAAGGATAATTTTCCCACACCATTTATTGTTCAAATTTTGGATGAGTGTGCGGGAAGCGAGGTATTTTCCTTTATGGACGGCTTTTTCGGATACAATCAAATATAGATCAAACCCGAGGACCAACATAAGACTGCATTTATTTGTCCTTGGGGTACGTTTGCATATCGAAAGATGCCTTTAGGCCTTAAAAACATTGGAGCCACATTTCAGCAGGCTATGACCTTGATCTTCCATGATCTCAAATCGATTATTGAAGTCTTTTTGGATGACCTTGCTGCTCATTCTCGGATGAGAATGCATCATTCCTACCATTTGATATTATTTTTTGAAAGATGCCGCCATTACTTGGTTAGGTTAAATCCTCATAAGTGCATCTTTTGCATGAAGCCTGGTCGCTTGTTAGGGCTCATTGTCTCCAAGGAGGGTATAAGAGTCGACCCTTTAAAGGTTGAGGCAATAATTCAATTTTCTCCCCCGAGAAACATTAGACATTTTCAATGTTTGCAAGGCATGGCAAATTTCTTGCGGAGATTTGTCATCAAATTTTCCAATTTGACTAGAGGCTTTATGCATCTTTTGAAGAAGGACACTACCTTTTGCTGGGATGAGCGAGCTGAGGAGTCCTATGATGCACTTAAGCGAGCCTTAGCATCGACCCCGATGATTAGCCCACCCAACTATAGCCGTGACTTTTTAGTTTATGTGGCCGCGTCCATGGAGATGATTGGTATAGTTTTGGTTCAGTAGGATGAGGAGCTCCAAGAGCATGTCATATATTATTTGAGTTGAAACCTTATAGATGTAGAGATTCATTATTTCCATGTGGAGAAACTTGCCTTAGCTATCGTTCATGCGGTTCAAATATTGAGACACTATATTCTCCTCCGTGAGACCTTGGTGATAACCCATGTCAATCGATTTCATTTCATCCTCACTAGAAGGATGATAGGGGGAAAGTATAATAAGTGGATTGTCATCTTGCAAGAATTCGATCTCGATTTTGTTTCGGCAAAATTGAAAAAATCGTTGATTTTTGTGGAGCTTATATTGGATTTCCCAACCGAGTAGGAGGAGGAAGTTTGTGAAGATATGTTTATCAATGAACACATTTTCCTAATCTCAACTTTGGATCCATGGTATGGGGATATCATCATATATTTACAAACATTGAAGGTCCCTACTCACCTTTCATGGGATGAACGATGACAGTTACATCACGTATCCAAGAACTACCTTATAGTGGATAACACATTGTACCGCCATGGGGTAGATTCCATTTTACGTCATTGTTTAAATCATGAGGAGGCTAAGCTTGTGCTAAATTATTTCCACAGAGGGGCATGTGGTGGTCATTTATATGGGCTTTCTACAGCCCAAAAAATCTTGAGAGGAGGTTATTTCTGTCCATCGATCTTTAAAGATTGTGTCAATGAGGTTAAGAAGTGTCACCCTTGCCAGGTGTTTGCATGCAATATGTGCTCACGTCCTACCTCGTTACATCCAATTATCACCACCGGTCCATTCACTAAGTGGGGGATTGATTTCATGGATTGCAACACAGCTTCAGCTGGGGGGCATCATCATATTATTATGGCTGTTGACTATTTCACAAAATGGGCTGAGGCTATGCCCATGGTTAAATTCAATGGTGAGACAGCTGCACATTTCGTATTCAACCAGATCATTACTCGATTCGGTATTCTAAAGGATCTTGTCACTCGCCATGGTAAGCATTTTTAGAATTGGATGATGGAAGAGTTGGCCTCAAAGTTAGGGTATAAGCAAGAGAATTCCTCTTCTTATTACCCTCAGGCGAATGGACATGTTGAAGCAATGAACAAATCATTTAATTCAATTCTCCAATGAGCCATCGCACAAAGCAAGACCAATTGGAATATCATGTTATATCCTGCTTTGTGGGCTTATAGGACTACGGTTAAGACTGCCATCAGTTCTTCTCCATATCAGCTTGTACATGGAGTGGAGCCTGTCTTGCCGATTGAATGCAAAATCCCTTCATTGAAGCTAGCCATAGAGCTATTACTAGACACTTTCCCATTGGAGGAATGTTTGGTCCACTTAGAGCAGCTTGATGAGCAGTGCCGAGATGCCTTGGTGGCTCTATAGGTGAATAAGCGTCACGTCAAGGTCGAGTATGATAAATCTATCTGTTCAAGGAGGTTTAGTGAAGGAGATTTGGCCCTTTTGTGGGATCAAGCTAAAGAAACCTTGTGGGTAGGAAAGTTTAATCCTATGTGGCATGGTCATTACATTGTCAAACGTGTGTTACAGAAGGGCGCATATGATCTAGTAGACTATGAGAGGACAAACTTGACAGGGCCTAGAAATGGGCTCTATCTTAAAAAGTACTATGCATGATTCTCATCCAGGGCTGACTATTGTATATTATTGTACATTATTTTGCATACTTAGGATTTTTTTATGGTGATTTCATTTGTGATTAGCTTTCTTTTCTTATGGCAGATGTCAATGGAGCCTTCCACCTTCATAGGATTCGTTGATGGTGCTAGCTGTCACACTCAACACTCAACCTCTACTGCTTGGGTGATTTATACTCCTATGGGTCAGGTATTGTCTTCATGAGGTGTGTGTTTACAGCCCTCTTCAAAAAATGTTGTTGAATATAGTGCCGTTATCAAGCTTCTACGGGATGTCATTTCACATGGTATTCTCTCTCTTGAGATACGTCTTGATTCGCAGTTAGTAGTGTCACAACTTAATGGCTTGCATCATGCTATGGATCCAACATTATTATGAATATTCCTACATGTGAGATTGTTAGAACTGCAATTTGACAACATAACATACATACATGTTCCAAGAATTTATAATCAAGTTGCTGACTCATATGCTAACTATGTGTTAGATTGGCATTTGTTTCATAGACAATAAGCTCATAAAAAACATACATTTTTACACATGTAAATAAATAAATCGATCATTATAAAAAAACTTCATTAAACATCCAAAATATGATAATACATAAGTGTCATAATACAAAAATGGGGCTTTCGAGCCACCAAAATATAAATACACGGTAGTACAAAAATGTATCACTCCCAGGTATCTAAGCCTGGGGAGGTGGAGGCGGGTTCTGATCGTGGAAAGTCACCATTAATATAGCTAGCCATCGAAACAACCGCACCCATGCTTGTGTTATACCCACTACCTAATGCTGCATGGCCTCAGGCAGGTCCTCGATCTGCGCCATAGCTACCCTATGTGTCAGCCACACAAAGTTGGTGTGGATGCTTTGGAGTGTTCGTTCCGCATCCACACCCATGATGTCATCTCCTCTTCCCCTCCGTCTATGATGAGGGAAACTGTCAGGCCACCGTGGTCCTACATCTGCATACATATGACAGGCTATCACTATGTGTTGTCACACAAAACCATGTCTTTTGAGTCTATATATCAATAAACACAAAAAAAATAATAATTCAAAAAACTTTAAAAAGGGTTGGGATTCGTTGCCAATGTCACTGTATGCTGACCCTGGTGGTAGAGGCATATTAGGATCTCCTTGAAAATATATCCCCACATAGGGGTAATCATTGATGGCAACTATCTGCCACCGCCACCATGGAAGGAAGTCGGCTCGATAGGGGTTGGACACCCTACCTCCACCCAATCTACGCATCGCATCTGCCCAATGTCATTGGGTCAGATATCGAACCCCGTGAAGAGGAATGTCAACTCTAGGGATGAGTCTCGGAACATGCTCAAAGAAGAACGTGCTCAGTATACTACTTAAACCAAAGTTTCATACCCTGCCCATCTTGTAGTCGCTGAGTTGTTGCTTCATGTTACTCAACAACACAGTACTCCAATCGTAAACTGTGGGTCTCATGCACTCCACTGCATAGAACATCAAGGGCCGCGAGGCCTGGTTGAGTGATGCTAGCCCTGTTATCTTGCTGAGTGTTAGTAGTATGGCCTTCAGGCCCAGTACCTGTGTAATGTTCCCGACCCTCCGACCGGTGAAGAGGAAGCTACCAAACCATCAAACAGACCAGGAAAATAGCCCCATGAACATGAACATGCATATAATGATGAAATAAAATTATTAACACATAAAACATACTAAGATTCATAGTCATTCACATACACAATGGAAGCAAACATACATTCAGGAATTCAACATGTTCATCATAGTTCATTAGCCATCAAATATAATTACAGATATGAAATAGACAAGGATACTTATCTCATGAAGGACTTGCCCCGCAACCAGCTATGTTGCTACAATGTTCCACCCAACCATAGGCCAGCATGCTCATCAATCTCTCAACAACACTACCACCCCCGAGCTGGGCATGAATCCCCAAGGAATAAGGGACTAAGCAGGATTACACATAGCCAAGGTACACAAATCAGCCAAGCCCACACAGTAGGGCTTATCAGGCTATCAAGGAGCTGGGAGAAGCTAAATGCTAAGCTAGTGAGCTCATGGAAGAGCTAAGGATGCCTACACCAGAGCTAGCCTAACCTATAAGACACCCCCACACACTCGACACCAGGAATCAGTCCCTTCTCTGCTTCACAATCCCTCAGGCCCTGACTTCCCTTGCCAGTGCTCTTATGGGGTTGTGGAGAAGAACGCCAGCCATCTAACTCTGTCTATGTGGCTCCCAAAACCTAGGTTTCTCAAGCATACCCAACCTTCAATCCCACTCCACACAGTCCGAAGACCAACCACTGCATGCATGCAGCAAAATCAACACTTCACAGCTTGGATAGGGGAAGACAATCCCTGACTCATTCTTGGCCCTATTGTGGCCAAATCGACTCCATAACAGCTTACAACAGCCCAAAAATGAAAAGGAAAACACATCCAACAAAATTTCAATGAGACCACAACGAACACAATGTAGGTACTCACAGCAACCCCCGATCAGGGCAAGAACAACAACCCCAATTCTCGATGAAGTAACAGAACATTACACAATCCATACACAACCAACAATGTTGGAAATAATGGTCCTTCCTCAACAACGAAGCCACAACACATTTTCATAGTCAGTAATGGTGGAGTAAACAAAAACTCTCTGCATGAACAGGAGGGAAACATCTCACAAAGAAAACCACAGAAAACATCTCACAGTTTGACAATGGAGAAAAGGAAAACGATTCTCTACCAAGATCAGAGGAAGAACCGATCCATAGACCAGCAATCCATGAGAGAAGAGAGAAAGAACCACCAATCAATGGATCGTGGATCCTTTTAACTCATATCAGCATGAGGAAAATGAACGGGCAACGATGGGGAGAGTGGACAGAAAAAAAATAGTTGGTATACCAAGCAGCGCATGAGGAAACCACTCCCAGCCTGTGCGTTTGACTAAACCAACTGGAGGAGAGTGCATGGGGGTAGTCTACCACCCACCACTACCCAGCATTAACTGCCCAACTAACATAGGAGCTTAAGTGGCTGACACTTGGCTTTTCCCCAATGTCTCATACAGGTTAGAAAATCCCCATCTTAACCTTAGGAAATCATGCCCTTTTCAATTAACGTTGCACCGTCGTAGCGGGTTGTAGGTTTTTTATTCATTTTGCATGTTTACATGATTCCAAAGCTATAATGTGTGAGATGGCATGATATACCATCGACAACAATCCCAATTGCCGAAACATAATACAACCAAATCGATGGCGGGGCTTTTGCCTTTAGCTCCTCGACATGATTAATTACAATATATACATCATGTAACTTTAATGAAAATGGGGTCAAAACCAGGGTGTTACAACCTGTATGGAATTTGTTGCGATCTGACTCCCAACCTTCTCCGTCTTCGGATAATAGTATACAATGATATACTCATCTATGGTGGGGCCACCTCTGGGCCCGCGAGAATGTAGGTTCACTACTTCCCCTCGTCAGGACAATCCGGTAATGAAGTATATGTCCTCCACCTCTATAGTGAGGGACATCCCATCGATCTAGAAATCCTCTCAGTCAGGATCCCAGTAGTGTACTAGCATTTGCAGCAGTCTTGGTTTGGCCCTTAAGCCCCCAAGACACCAAAACTTGTAGAGCCCGCATGCATGAAGAGTTTGTTGAGCCATTAGATCACCCCGTACTGCTTTTTTTACCTCCCCATGCTCTCATTCCCTCCATTCTAGAACCATCCTACACATTTAATTTAAGTTTTGGTCATTACATGTCTTAGAAAAACTTAAATGTGGCCACGTACACGATTGTTTACAAAAAATCCGCGTATGTACATGACTTTGAGCCATTTTTCTGTGTATAGCCAGCCCTATATGCGGAAAAATCCTCGATTTTCGCCTGGGTCAAGGTGCATATCTTATATTGTCCTAGAAATCAATTTTGACCATGGAAATTACAAAAAATTACATGCAAATGAAAGAGAAGGGCATGGGAAGTTACCTGTAGAAAATGGTGTCGAATTCTGCGAGTTGAAACTCATGGAATTCGCGTTTGAAGTTCTGAGCTCAATTGGGTAAAAATTTCAAATGATATATAATGTTTTGAATTTTTTACTATTTATATAAATTTTTCAAAATTTTGAAAATTTTTACCCCCTTTCTACAGTTTTGGACCATTTTTGACCCTTCTGGACCATTTTTTACTAATATGATGATGTAGGAAATCATTTTGAGTGCTGTTTCGACCATTGTTTTGACCCGTTCATGTTGATTTTAAGTATGATATTTAAATTGGCATATAGGTTAGATTTCACCTCCGTTTGCATTTTGCATGACCTTATGGCCATTTCATTATAACGTTAGGTACGAACCCATTCTATCTTGTCAAGTAACCTTCTTACTATTGTAGAAGCGACACAATATGAATGGTAGAGTTTGACCTTACATGGGTGCCCTAGTTAGCTCCTTGTTTGCATTTGGCACCCATGCTAAAACTTTGTCCTTTAGGGTGTGGGAGTCTATTGTATAGTATCGCCATGACATTTCGCAAGAGCCTCATACTCTTGTTGATCTTTTACTGGCCTGTTTCCCCAAGACTCCCTTATGTCAAGTTGTAATTGCATTTTTATGAGCTTTTCCTGCCTCATTGAGCCTTATGCCGGCTTCTCTGACTTCGACTATCAGCCATATATCCCAAGCTTGTCTCATGTCTAGCCACGCAGAGGCATTTTATATATCCTTTGTAGCTTGATTCCCTACTTTTACCAGGAGGGGACTTTCTCCCGAGTGTCGCTATCCTACACATGTGTCCTTGCATTGAGCATAGGTATGTTCCACTACTTGGAACTAGTTTGTTTTCTCATTTGACACTCGTCTCCTCCTAGTTTGTAAATTTAAAGCGATTTTATGATTTTTCAAGCTTTTCAAATATTTGAAAAAGTCCAAAAAAAATTAAAAAACCAAAAATCCGGACAAGAAAAGATGTTACCTTTGGAAGCAGTCAAGTCATGTCACCTTCAAACAGAGCACTGTATATCACATCTGTTGGTTGGGTTAATAGTTTGACTTTAGGATCTGTACTCATTTCTCTGAGTTTATCTCCACTGACTGGTTAAGCTTTCAGTCCCTATGGAGCCTCTATCAATGCCTCCTATGTTGCAGAGATGTCCCATTTTTTTATATCGAGTCTATGCTACCTACATTTAGTCACCATTCACCTTTATGCTCTTGTTCAAAGGAAGTTGAAACCTGAGTCATCCATTCCTCAGTTATCTTGACTTTTCATGTTGGACATTCCTGGTACAGTTACTGGTTCGTGCACCTTATGATCGAGTCCTTCCACATTATACAACTTTGCTGAGTACCTCGTGTTGGATTATGGGGGATGCCTTAATGCCCTCCTTCTAGTGTATTTTACCCCATCAAATTCATATCATTTATTTTGGGATAGGAATCTAGAGTCATTTTTGAGTGCCTTGAGACTTGTAGTCATCGATGGCAGGTTCTCTCACCATCGATAGTTTCTTGGGAATACATCAATATCCCCTGATCGATGGATTCTCTCAAGTGTTCGACCTCAACACATTTATTCACACTTGTCATTTTGCACTCTAGTACCTTGATTCCCATTATAATTATTGGTGGGTGATCTCATGTCTATTAATGGTATACATCAATGACCGGTAATCAGATGATGGACTACTATGTTCGACCCCGAGACCTCTATTCACATAGTAGGACATGTACTCATAGTAGTTTGTGTAGAAGAACTTCCAGATTGGTGGCATCTCATATATGCTACCTCCTTGATCGTGCCAGTGTTCATGAGATTTCAGCTCTCGTGACTTGATTCCAGTATATGTCAGATATTTCCAGCCATCATGGAGATCAGGATCCTTTGTATATCTTCATCATGGAGATTCTGAGCTATTTATATTGTACATGGCGATGACCACACATGTCATATTTTGTATCATACCTGTTCATGGCCATTGTACTCTTATGTATCTGGGACTCCTACATCTACTTGCAGTTATGTGTAGAGTTTGATCATTACATTGTACTGATTGGATGGTTGGTTCTTCCACTGGGTTCTTCATCACTCCACTTTTGGGATGGACTTATAATGTATTTCGGCCATCGTATGACCCCTCTGACCTCACACATTATGGGGCATCTGTTAGAGTTGATTTTAACACACATGGTGAATCACACTTTTATGTCCTTCCCTATCCCTCTGCAGACTCCTTGGATGCCATGGACCATTTTTGTACCTTTGATGTTTCCAAGATCATCCCTAAAAACATGCAATAATTGCGATACATGACTTTTAATCCCTTTCTCTCGTATATACGCGGGTTTGACCCTTAAAACCGTGTACATCGGGATGTGTGCAAAAGGCCAAATTATTTTGGAGTTTTCCTTGATTTCGATCTGAGTAACTTGTCTCTTGACCTTCCATATGCCTTGAGATCACTCGGATTTGACCTTCCATTACCCCATTGAAGAGCTATATAAGGAACCCTTTGGATACATTGAAGGGGGAGGAATTGAAGAGAAAGAAAACTATAGTCCATTGTTGGTGGAGCTTATACTTGAGTCTGCATCCCTTTGTCCCTTGGAGCACTTTGTGTTCTTCCCAAGATTGCCTTTTGCTTGTGAGCTTGCTATCGAGAGATGGAGGATTGAAGTGGTGGAGGCCCAAGTGGGGGACTCAGTTTCTACAATTCGCATACGTGCCGATAGAGGTTGTCACTAGTGTAATCTATGTTTTATATCAATAGAAATATCTTTTCCTGTCCAATAATGTGTATTTAAATGAGTATTTGATCCATGGATACTTTTAAATGCTTATATGTTATTGATTATATATGCTAGAGTAGGTCTAACACAATTATATATAGTATTCTTGTATTGTTTGTTGAGTGTTGAGATAGCAATTTATCAATACAAGCTGGAGTTGGAAAGCTCAACGGGGATCTACATCAACCATCCAGAATAAGGTACGAATTGAGATCCTTTAGTGTTAGATATTTGGTTTCTCTTGGATATAGGAAAGTATTGATTTCTGGAGTCAAGCTGTCTATTGGGGTACCCCAAGCCATAGGAATTTCTCTCCGTAATAGATCCACTAGGGGATCAATCTCTTCATCTCCATTGAGTTTGATGAACCTCAAAATCTAGAAGAGGATATAACAAAGGCCAAGTATTGCTATGATAAGAACAAAAGGAAACCTGATATCCATAAGGCATTGAAGGACAAGAGGAATGAGAAGTATGACCAAAGGAAGAAAGGTTTCAAACCTTCTCACTTTCAAAATCAGCAAAGGAAACCATCACAAGCTATGACTAAGCTAGGCATAGTGATGGGAGACAGGCCAAGAGATCCAAAGGAGATAAGAGAACCAATCAAATGTTGGGGATGTGGAGGAAAACATATCCGCAGGAACTGCCCGCATGAGAATTGGTATGTAAGGAAAGCTCACAATGTCCAAGGAGCTGAAATTGTGGGTCAAGTGGCAAGGACTATCCCTAGAATATATGCAGCGCTAGGGGAGCTCTAGGAAGATCATTAATCAACTATGGTTGAATTTGAAGGTAAGATTGATGAGCAATCTGTTTTTTTATTGACCCTAGATATACTCACAGTTATATTACTCCTAGAATTGTTGAGATTTGTGCTTTCAAGAAGTTAAAGCATAGCAAATCATGGTTAGTTCAACTAGCCATTGGAACCAAGAGAAAAGTTAGTGAAGTGGTAGAAAGATGCCCATTAGTCATGGATGGGTTAGTCACTTGTGCAGACTTGAATGTTTTTTTACTTGGTTCCTATGATATTCTCATTGGAATGGACTGATTAGAAGTGCACACAGTTAAGCTTGATTGTCACAATAAGACTTTTGAATGGTTGGCTGAAAAAGGGAACACAAGGGTTGTGAAATACATTCCAAAAGTGATTTCTGTTAGGCATATTTAAATAGTGTAGCTCAAGAAGTTTAGTAGGAAAGGTTGCACATTGTATGCAGCTCATATTTTGGAGGAAGCAACGAATGAAACTCCTAGGTTGGAGGGATTTCATGTATTGCAGGAATTTAGGGATGTTTTTCCTAATGAGATTTGAGGTCTTCCTCCAAAGAGAGACATTGATTTTACAATTGACCTTGTTCCTAGAGAGCACCAATGTCTAAGACACCCTACAAGATGAGCGCACCAGAATTGCTAGAGCTAAATATGCAGCTACAAGAGTTGTTGGAAAAGAAGTATATCAGGCCAAGTGTGTCCCCTTGGGGAGCACCATTTCTGTTTGTGAAAAATAAAGATGGAACACTCATGTTATGTATTGATTACAGTTAGTTTAATAAATTCACTGTGAAAAATAAATACCCTTTACCTCAAATTGATGACCGTTTTGATCAAATGAGAGGAGAAAAGGTATTTTTCAAGGTTGACTTGAGGTATGGTTACCATCAGGTAAGAATAAAAGATGAACATATTCATAAGAAAACCTTCAAAACAAGGTATGGACACTATGAGTTTGTATTGGTACCATTTGGTCTCACTAATGCGCCAGCTACATTCATGTGTCTCATGAATAGTGTTTTCAACAAGTATCTAGACAAGTTTGGTCTTGTCTTCCTAGATGACATTCTCATTTATTATAAGAAAGAAGAAGAGCATGGGGAACATCTGAGACTGGCATTGCAATTGCTAAGGAAGCATAATTTGTATGCAAAGTTGAGCAAGTGTGACTTTTATAAAGATAAAATTCATTATTTGGGTCACATTATCTCAGATGAAGGAATATGTGTGGACCCCGAGAAGATTGAGGCCATCATGAATTGGCCAACCCGAGAAATGTGACAGATGTGAGATATTTTATGGGACTTGCATGATACTACATGAGATTCATTGAAGGATTCTCCAAGGTTGCACATTCAAGCACTTCTTTGGAAAAGAAGGAAATAAAGTTTGAATGGACACCAAGATGTGAAGAAAGCTTCCACCAGTTGAAGAATATTCTTACAAGTGCACCAATTCTGAAAATTGCAGATCTAGAAGAAGACCCTATGGTGTGTACTGATGCATGCAATCAAGGACTTGGAGAAGTTCTCATGCAATACAACCACATGGTATGTTATGAGTCAAGAAAGTTGAAGGAGCATGATAAGAACTATGCTACTCATGATCTAGAACTTGCAGCTATAGTACATTCTCTCAAGATGTGGAGGCATTACTTAATGGGAATAAAATTTGAGCTAAGGACAAACCACTGTGGTCTGAAATATTTGTTTGATCAGCCAACTCTAAATGTTAAGCAAGCTAGTTGGCTGGATTTTTTGTGTGAGTTTTATTTTGAAATCAAACACATAAAAGGAAAAGAAAATAAATTGGTTGATGCACTCAGTAGGAAAGTGCATGAAATGCATGTGGCATCTCTTAGTATTTTTCAACCAGATTTGAGGAAACAGATTGTTAATCATGCTGCTGAGGATGAGATGTATGTGCAGATAAAAGACAAGTTGGAGTAGAAAAGCCTTGAAAATAGGTCTGAGATATATAAATTGGAAGAAGATGAAATTCTTACTTATAAGAACATAATTTATATTCCAAATGTAGAATACTTGAAGAGAAATGTTATGGATGAGATCCATTAAGCTACGTGTTCTGGTCACCCAAGATATCATAAAACAATTGTTACATCCACAAAGCCGTATTTTTTGCCAGGAATGAAAAAGGACATTGCTGAGGATATTTCTAAGTGCATGAAATGTCAACAGGTGAAGGATAAGCATCAACACCCAACAGGTTTATTGTATCCTTTTCCAGTCCTAGAATGGAAATGGGAAGTCATTTCCATGGATTTCATTACAGGATCTCGAATGACTATGAGACAAAATGATTCCATCATAGTTGTGGTGGAAAAGTTGACAAATGAATCACATTTTATACTAATTAAGTCCACAAATAAGGCTGATGCCATTGAAAAACTCTTCATGCAAGAAATTTTCATATTGCATGGATTTCCCAAGGCAATAATTTCTGACAGAGATACCAAGTTCACTTCCAGTTTTCGGAAGGGCTTGTTTTCAGATTTGGGCACAAAGTTGAACTTCATCACTTCCTACCTTCCTCAAACCGATGGATAAACAAGGAGAGTGAATTAGGTTCTTGAAGACATGCTTTTCATGTATGTGATGGACAAACCATCCAAGTGGGAAGATTATATAAACTTGGTATAATTTTCATATAATAATGGACAGCAAGAATCATTGGGAATGAGTCCATATGAAGCTCTGTATGGGAGAAGGTGTAGGACACCAGTGACTTGGGATAATCCAGTGAACAAGATTGTGTTTGGTCCAAAATTTATCAAGGAAATAGAGCAATAGGTTGTAAAAATTAGGTGGAAGTAGAAAGCATCCCAAGATAGACAAAAAAGCTATGAAGATAAGCATAGAGTGCATAGAGAGTTTAGTGTTGGGGATCATGTTAACCCTAGAGTGAGGCCAATGAATATTTTATTGAATCTTGGAAGTTGTGCCAAGCTGTCACCTAAATATTGTGGGCCTTTTGAAGTGCTTGAAATAATAGGGCCAGATGCATATGGACTTGCATTTTTTTCTAACACTAGAGCTCATAATGTTTTTTCATGTTTCTTTACTTAAGAAATATGTACATGATCCTAACCATGTGATAAATTGGGATTTGATTCAAGTGTAACCCAAGGGAGAGTTCCAAACCAAGCCATTGCGCATCCTCGACAAGAAGGTCACAATGCTCCAGAATTGAGCCGTTGGACATGTGAAGGTGCAATGGAAGCACTACGGTCTTGATGAGGCTACATGGGAGGTGGAGGATTCCATGCGATTAGCACATCCATTTTTGTTCAATTTTGTAAAGCACTGAGGATAGTGCTAACGAAGGGGGAGGGGAATGTAACACACCAGTTTTGACCCCATGGTATTGAAATTGTACAAGATGTATATATTGTATGTGAATCATGGTGAGGAGCTAAAGGCTAAGGCCCTACCATTGATTTGGTGTTTTGTGTATCAACGATCAAGGTTGATGCTGATGGTTATACTATTAAGTCAGGAACATTATATTTTGAATTCATCATGTAAATATATAATTTAATAAAATACCGCAACTAGCTATGCACTACAACATAATATATGGGGTCATGATTTCACAAGGAATAGGGAAGGAAGTTAGTCAAACCCTTGAGCCAATAGGGTGAGACCAGATGTCCATGGGGAAACCCATGAAACCTTAGCTACCTTTTTGTCCTCTACACTCAATCATTCAATTTTTCTAGAAGACCGGTTGAGGCAGTTAATGCCTTGGGAAGAGTAAGGCATGTCAATCAAATTTGGTGTCTAAGAAATCCTGCAAACCTACAACCTACGGTCTAGGGAATCCACATTCTTACTTCTCAAGAAAGTAATCATGAGGACACATGCCCATCTACCATTTTCAGAGTTTCCCAGTATTTCTTGGTCATTCTCGATTCCCCAATGGCATTCTATTGATCCATTATGAATTGTTCACTATCCTGGGTCACGAAAGGGGATTGTTGTTCATGGTTGTTCAATGTGGTTCATTGTTCTCAGATGCATCATGAGCTAGTAGATTATTGATACACGTTCAACAGTGATTTTCTGTGTTACCAAGTGGTCTAGAACCATGGCTATCTATGTTACAGTGTGGATCCATGTGTTGCTAAGTTATCTTGTGGTTTGTTGTTATGTGTACGCTCATTTGGGTCTGAACTGTATGCAAGACATAGGAGTGGAAGAGATGCCGAATGGGCTTGGTAAACCTAGTGCAAAGAGGAACCTAATGAAAAGATAAGAGTGGCTGGGGAATCTTCTATGTACACCCTAAAGAGAACTAGAGGGGAAGGCATAGCCCGAGGGACTTTGTATTAGAGAAGAGGGTGCTTCCTTGTGTTGAATGTGTAGGTATTGTGGATGCCAGGCCAGATAGATATTGTGGAGGTGTCCCTATCTCTTGAATGACACACTAGCTTAGAAATCATTCCTTTCCACTACCTTAGCAGCCTGATAATCCCAAAGGTAGATTTCCTTGGATGAAAGCTTGATCAACCCAATTGGATATTGGCTTGGTTGGGAAGCTTGATAAACCCAATCATATATTGGCTTGGCTAAGCATCCTGATAAACAAAATGGTGTGTTGGATTGGCTATGTCTTGTTGTGCATTTGTCCATGTGTGACCCTTAGCTAGACAATGTGATCAACCCAGCTATAAGCTAGCTTGGCTGAGTATCCTGATAAATCGAGTAGTGTGATGGCTTGGCTGAGTAGCCTGATAAACCAACTTGTTAGTTGGCTTGGATGGTCCTTTATATGAATGTTGGATTGAATGTTTACAGTCGAATAAACCCAACTGTTGCTGGTTTGGATGTGTAGCTTGACAAAACCCAACATGGTATTGACTTGTATGCTTGCAGCTTGATAATCCCAATTGTGTATTGGCTTGGATGGATAGTATGATAAACCCAAATGTAGGTCGGATAGACTTTTTTTTATGATTGTTGGCTATGTGTGAGCCTGATGTTCCCTAGTTCCTTGTTCAATTCATGCCCAAATCGAGGGTGGAAGTTGTGTTGAGAGATTAATGAACACAACTGGCCTATGGTTTGATGGCCGTTGCAACGAGATAGCTATTTGCGGGACAAATTCATCTTCAAGATAAGTATTCTCTGTTGTGTTGTTTCTACAATGTATTTTCTTATGAATGTGTTGATTATGTTGAATTCTTATTGAATATTTAAGTAGGATTTACTGTTGTTAAATGTACCTTCATTTTCCATCTCTTTATGCATTGTATTTTCCACTGCATTTGCTTATGATTAGGGAGGATAGAATCCTAGTTACAGGATTAGAAATTTGGCTATATTAAGGTAAGATGTCTTTTTACAAACTCCGAGATCAACCTGCAGGAGGAAAAAGTTGAGAGTCGAAAGGAGGAAAATTGAAGAAAATAACGAGGCATAATGTTGGTTTTCCATACCCGAAAATCTGCATGTGGAAGGGGAAAGTCGGAAATGGAAAAAGAGCCGAGAATTCAAAGGTAAAAGTG
This sequence comes from Pseudotsuga menziesii, assembly GCA_001517045.1. NCBI lineage: Eukaryota > Viridiplantae > Streptophyta > Pinopsida > Pinales > Pinaceae > Pseudotsuga > Pseudotsuga menziesii. The sequence continues at coordinate 44,071 of LPNX010561537.1, forward strand.
CATTTTACGCACCCTAGAATCCGCTTGTGAAACACGAAAGGTGGGAGGAAGAATATGGGAAAAGGGTTAAGGAAAAAATTTGTTTTCCTGATTTCAGAGGTCCACAGCAGAAGGTGAAAAGTCGGAAGTCGAAAGGTAGAAATTCAAAATACAAAGTGATCGTTTCATGGGTTTTCTAATTTTCGATGTCCATAGTGGAAGGCCAAAGGACAGAAGTCGAAAGGTGAAAATTCAAAAGAAAAAGTGATTGTTTCACGGGTTTTTCGATTTTGGAGGTCCGCAGTGGAAGGTGGAAAGATGAAAGTCAAAAGACAAAATAATCGTTCATGTAGTTTTAGACATCCGAGGTCCGCAATGAAAGTTATAAAGGTGTAAGTTGGAAGGAGAAAATTCTAAATATAAGGTGGTTGTTTTGGGGAGTTTTCGATTCTCGAATACCGCATGGGAAGGCGGAAAGGCATAATGCGGAAGGTGGAAAAGTCAGGTTCAATGCAAAATGAATTTTCTCCTTACAGAATGGATCTGTGAGATACAGAATGATTGTTACAGTGATGTTTATGCTTAATCATGAATGTAAAAGGATGAACATGACCCATTATTGTGGTTTAAGAGAAAGAGATAATAAGTTTTAAATTATTCTGCATATTAGTCAGGTGTATGGGAACGGGGTTCATGGACATTGTGGTATATTGGATTAGTGGTAGTGTAGTGGTAGAGTAGCAGGGATGCTACATTGTGGTATCAGAGAAGGATTAGTGGTTTCATTCTCCTCGGAGGCGGGAGGGCACATGACAGGGTTGGATTTTTTGAGGAAACTATGGACCAATGAAGAGAAACATCTTCCTTCTGTTGTGTGGGGCATTTGAAAGGAGTTCCATGGATATGATTTCTTAGTAAGATCCCTATAGATCTCTATATAATTTTTTCGCTAAGAACAGTGAGAAAAATTGGTTGTGGGTTGAGCGAGAGAAGTTTGAAGTTGTTATTTTCACCTTGGTGGATTTATAACCCAACTTTGCGGTGGCCTCTAAGTATAAAGAGTATATGTTGGATAGAGTTCCTATGGTTTGATGGAAAATCGCTTTTACACAGATAGTTTCTTGGATATTCTTCATTTAATATAATAATTTGTTGAAATATTATAACTTCGAAGAATATTCTAAATGTATTTTATTGTTGTAATCTATCGAAGATGTTTTATTCCTCTGTTAGGATGTTATTATTGTATTTGGTCATCATAGAGTCATGAGGTAAAACCTCCATTGTAATTTGGGTCAATAGAACCCTCCAAAAAGTAATATTATATTATTTTGTGTCTTCTTAGGTAAGTCAACCCAGTAACTTTGTTGGGGTCAACCTAGTTAGGGAAAAAGTTAAGTGGAAGATAAAGTATAAATATAAGTGGTGTGCTCCTCATTTGGACACTCACTCACTTGTGTATTACATATAAGAGAGAGAGACATATCTACGAGGAGAAGGAGCACCTGTTTGATTTTTTATCTTTGTACTTTTGATACATCTATATAGAGGAAGTTTTGTTGGGTTTTCTTCTCCTAGAGGGTTTCCAAGGATGAAATCAGTGTCTATCTTGTGATGTTGTTTCGTTTAGTGATCATGTATATTATATTGTTGTGAAATTGAATCAAATGCTAATGATATATATCTTATGATATCAAATCTTAACATGGTATTAGAAATAGCCTAAATAGGACAACTTTCATAAGGTGAAACTCTCTCTCTTCTCCCTCCGAGAAGAAATTAGACTTTCTGTCAAAATTTGAATTTTTGAGATCTAATTGCATAGAAAGTTGTGCCTCCCTATAGCACATCTGTTGAGCCCTAGATCAATTTTTTTGAGTGGGTAGATATCCGAAAAAGTCAAACTGTCATTTAACTTTGGACCAGAAAACTGCAAATAACCAAAAAAGTGGAGAAATTGCATATGAGAACTTCAAAAGTTAATTTTGAGAGGTGAAGATTTGTAATCTCCAGAAACCAAGTGTACGAGTCAATTCTCCTCATTCAAGTACATCTCTTGGTAAGGCCAGTTTTTCATTTTGATAAATTTCATTTTTTAGTGACCTCATAAATAAGATGGCCACTAGCACTAAGCTTGAGCATAAGCTAGAAGGAATAGAGAATTTACTAGCATGGAAATATAGGATTGGCCTCATTCATAGAGAGAATGATCATGAAAAATACATCAAGAAAGAAGTTGCAAAACCTGAAGAGGATGAGGCTAAGGAGAAGCATAAGAAGGATGTGATCAAGGAAATGATGATCATTGTTGATTCTATCAAAGACCACTTGATTCCTAAAGTGTCATACAATGAGACCTCAAAGGATATGTATGATTCACTATCCAAAATGTATGAAGGAAGGAACACCAATAGAAAGATGAATTTGAGATCTCAATTGTAGCGTACCAAGATGAGCCAAGAAGAATCCATCCAAGACTATTTGAAAATGGTCTCCTGGTCCAAGGAGAAACTAGAAGCCATTGGAGAATCCCTTGATGAAGATGATCTAGTAATGACTACTCTCAATGGTCTCACTAGATATTGGGATTCATTCATCCAGAATATGTGTGCCAGAAAGGAAAGCATGAAATTTGACATTGTATGGGAAGATTGCATCCAAGAGGAGGCTAGAGTAGACAATAGAGAATCTCTACTTAAATAAGATGATCAATACCTAGACACCCATACTAAGAGAGGAATAAGTCAATCTAACTTCAAGAAGGAAATCCACACAAAGTATCAAACTCCCAAGAAGTTCCAAAGGACAAGAGGAAACAATCATAGAAGAATACAGGAAGAGGAACAACAACAAAATACATCATGTCCACCTAGCTGAAGATGAAGATGAAGAAGAAGAGGAAGAAGGACCTTGAAGAAAAAAATAAAAGAAGAATATTCAAGGGTGTATGTATTATTCGATACAATATATGGATATATGAGACCTGGAGAAGATACATGGCTTATTGATAGTGGTGCTTCAAAGAACATGAAGGGAAAAAAGAAAACCCTTTCAAAACATGATGAGAAGAACTCTCCTCAGAAGGTATCATTAGGATATGTGTTGGCGAAAACCCACCAACAAATCCTTGTTGATAGGGGTTCCCACTCTATCGACTCCCAACCAACATGATATCCCTGAGCACCAGCCCAGATAGGTTTGACCTGCTCAACAACACCTGCAGAGCGGATGAAGTCTCACCTGAGATGTCGAGGGAGAGATGTTAGAACCAATTTTTTGGTAATAAGAAGGGAGGGAAGGGAATCAACAACTAAACAGCATAATCATCAGATACTTCAAAGACAATTAATCAGAATCGTAGCATTCATTACAGATCTATCATCATAACTAGTGGATCGCTAACAGGTCACATCATTTAATTATTCATCGTAGTAGTAACATTCATTCATATAACAGATTCAGTAAACATTCATCATTGACATCACAACACATAAAGACAAGAAAGAAATAAGAGACAAGATCAATTTAGGGAAACATCCGTCATGTCATATTACTTCTGTACAACAGATCCACATAATATAGTACTTCTCCACAACAGGAGACTAATCACAACCCAAGATTAAAAAACTTCTCAAGAACAAAAAGAAGCGATAAGATCACAATCAAATCGCAAAATAGACTCATCGATTAATATTTCACCTCTATGATGTTACTTCAGGATATGATATGATATCTTCGATATCATATTACAATTGCAATTCTAATTCTATATATAGGCTTGTGCCTTTACATCCAAGGTCCACTTTTAAATAACTTCTAACAAACTAGTGATCTTTATCAACAAAATGTGGTCAAACGATATAAAATTGCATAATAAATTCCAAAAACAATTATTCTTCCGCCTATCACGTGGTTTGGTCCTGCGCGGTGTCGCATGAGCTTGTGTAGCCTTTGCGGTGCTACACAACTCACTTACCCAAACCCTTGCCAACAATATGACTATCAATACCCTTTCAAAGGACTTGGTGAAGCAAGCTACAAGTTTCATTTTGGAACCCCCATGAAGATGAAGGAATTCTTATATGTACCAAGCTTGAAGAAGAACTTACTTTCTATCTCAACATTGGATAAGAATGTTAAGTTTTCTTGATTTGCTTAGATGATATCTTAAAAAAAATTGTCACTATAAGATCACTAAAAGAACAACAAGAACATAAACATAAGAAAACAAGAACAAAAATATTTTCCTCAGGGGAAACACAATAGAGAAAACCTTGCAAAAATTCCTTAGTATAGATCTCAACCAGAGCAGTGTAAAACCCAGACAATTGCTTCTAAATTCCTTGTGGCATGCCATTTCTTCTCTCTCTTGTAAAACAACTTAAGTGTGTGAATACAAATGAAGGGAAGCGCCTCCCTATTTATATTATTTTGTTGACGTGACCTATAACCTAACATGGCCGACTTCTCTAACTGATGGGGCCGACTTGTCCAACTGGACACCGCAAATAACATTTATTATATTGACACTTGGGTACTATTGACTCAACTTACATTCATAGGTTTACATTTATTCTTTCAATGACACTAACAACACCAAACTCATCTCCTGAAGGAGGAATACAACAACACATCTGAAATATCTTTCGAAGTTACAATAATTTAACACCACCTCTCAACTAGGAAGGTATTCAACCGTAGTAACAATTGCTACTACTAAAACTGTACAACTAAATGGTGAGACTCTATACATCATAGGAAGTTTTGGAACATCATCATACATATTCATTATCGATCTTAGATGGGTCATATTCTGTAGTCTCAGTATGTGAATATTGAATCATCTCTTCTACGTGGTCAATCATCTTCTATCATCTTCTGGATAATATTATGTAGCATTAGTATGTAAATACTGAACCATCAGCTGTTACATATTCTGGATCATCTTTTGTAGCATCAATGTGTGAATACTAAATCGTCATCTATCACATATTATGGATCATCTTATATAGCATAAGTGTGAGAATACTAAATCATTGTCTGTCACATCTCTTGGATCATCTTCTATAGCATCAGTACATGAATACTGAGTCATCTTCTACCACATCAACGTTTTCCAACATCAGTGTATAAACACTGAACCATCACCATCTCCAATAGATACTCATCATTTGTATCATCAGTATGTAAATACTAAAACATCATCATCTACGTCATCAATATGTAAATAATAAAACACCAACAACATCATTAGTATGCTAGTGCTAAAACCAAAATCATCTGTAATTCTAGATCATCATCTGCATCACCAACATAGAGATGTTGGAACATCAACATCGTCATCAACATCAAACATCAAAGCACTGAGAAAAACTCATCAATAGTCATCTCAACAATCTTTAGTATCATAATACTGAACCTAAAACATCAGTATAAGAGTACTACAACTATCAATATTCTCATCAGTAAAAAAAAATTAGTACGAGTATATTGAACCTATCTCAAAAATCATAAACGCAACAACACTAAAAGTATCTCAACAATCATCTGAAGCAAACATCTCAACAATCATGAGTATAATAATACTGAACCAAACATCTCAGCAATCATTAGTATAAGATTACTGAACCAAATATCTCAACAATCACATTAGGGGAGTTTTGAGGTCTAAAATGGGCCTCATAAGGTAAATAATAACATAATAATTATAATAATAAAATAAAAGTTCTAAATTTTGGAGAGGAAAAATTAAAACTACTTTTTGTTATTGTATTTTTGACATATCTCCTTATCGGTTCACCCGGATTTTGAGTTTTGGGACACTTTGGATTCATATTTTAATTCCACATCCAACCCATATCCACACAGTATAATTTTAAGGTACCCAAGGTACCCAAAAATAAAAATTTCGATAAAAAACATATTTTAATATTAAAAACAATTTTTATTGAAATTTTCATTTTTGGGTGTCGTGGAAAAAACATTTATTTATTGAAATTTTCATTTTTTGGTGGCGTGGGTACCTCAGAAGGATGCATTGTGGGTATGGGTTGGATGCGGAATCAAAATATGCATCCCATGAGACCCCAAACTCAAAATTTGAGTGAACCCAGAAGGATACATGCCAAAAATATGATAAGAAAATGTAGTTTTTTCTTTTTCCCTCCTTTGTTTTTTACAAACTTTACCCTTATGGTTGGCATCATCATATTCAATCATATTGGTTCTTATTGTTAACACCCAAAAAGTGTTCACTACCTCATCTACCCCACTACATGGCTCATTTGTCCATTTTCCTACCATATTTCCCTGAAAATCGCACTAAAAAGCCTCCACAAGGCCTAAAATGCCTCCAAAAGGCCATAAAACCATCTAAAAAGCCTCCAAAAGGCCAAAAAACCCCTTTTTTCCTCCAAAAATATCCAAAATTCCTCTAAAATAGCAAAAATCCCCAAAAGGGAAGAAAAAATATAAAATAATGAGGAAAAGGAGGAAAAAACCCTAAACAACTGCCCTAAACCATATGGTTTCCAAAACCATGGGCCAGCACTCCACCACTAAAAAACTATAAATAAGTGATGGAGACCCCTTATTTCACATCCACAATCATAAGCATCCTTACTCTGCCAAAGGAGCTCTGGAAACCCTAGCTCACCCTTGAGCTACTTTCACCATTGAGAGCCCCTTTTGGCCCATTTCCACCATCGGAGAAGGAGAAGGAGCAGGCTGGAGCTTGGAGAAACTGTCTTGGATCACTGCAAAGAGCTTCACCAACCTTCACACCAGAGGTAATATCAATATAAAAACTATTATTTACATTTTGTTGTTTTGTTTCATGCATATATTCAGAGTAGTTCGTTTTTCTGTTTAGCATTGTTATTTACATATTTACTAAACTACTAGTAAGGAGTCAGTTATCCTTAGTTTTCCTTTCGGCTGTCCCTTTCGACCGCCGTAAACCACATTTTTTCCTTCTGCAGTCGCGTCCCGACCGCGTCTTTCAGGTCTTTACCTGTGACCCGACCGCGGCTATCGGACTGTCTCCGGCGCCCAGCCGACGGATTCAAGTCTGTTACCTGCGATCCGACTGCGACTATTTAGCCTGTTTGCTGCGATCTGGCTGCGCCTGTCTGCCATTTTCCTGCGTCCCGACCGCGACTTTCATCCCATTTGTTGTGATCCGAACGCGGCTTTCGGCCCCCTAGCTGCATCCGGACCGCGACTTTCAGCCCATTTGCTGCGACCCGAACTCGGCTTTCAGACCCCTAGCTGCGACCCGACTGCGACTGTCAGCCCCTTCCCTATGATCAGACCGCATCTGTCATCCAGAAAGCCGCGACCTGTCTGCACCTATTTCGTTCAAATCCGCGGTCTAACCGCTCCCTTTTGCCTCAAACCCGCGGTCTGCTTTCTGCATATTTTACTGTTTTTGAACCCAGCCCCTTTGCTGCAATATTTTCTGCATCTGCACAGCCATCTGTTCCACCTGCAGCCCTACTTCCTTACATCCTTTTCTGCAACATAATTTCTGTTCCATTTTACAGAATCTGTTTGAAATTTCAGCATTTTTATTTAGAAAATTTTGCATGTTAAAGTTGTGGATTCAATATTATTGATTAGAAGGTTGCCCCTTTGTGTGGCACTTCTATTTCGGGTTCATCACCTCATGAGCACACACTCTGTCACCTAATTTAAGTGATACTTAAAAAACTACTTAACTCAACCAACATTCTAACCCCACTTGGGGAACACAAAATAATCTTTGTAGTTAGGTAGGATCGGGGGGATAGGATTCCAATAACACCCCTCGGTTACTTACACTTGAGACATAGCTGTTGTCCAATTAGGGAACCAAAATCCCCTAGTAATTTTTGGCACGGTCACAACCAGTTTACCAGAGGGCCTCTCCCTGAGTGGAATACCGCACTCCATTCAGTAACTGAAGGGCTACCTTTCGCAGTTCTCGGGATATCCTTGTAATGGGGTATTGCGGTAAAAGGACCAAACGGCAGATTCACCTTTCTAGACGTGTCATGAACGAGGTATCTTAGTTGCCATTCTTCTAGGATTGACTTCCCGGTGTCCCTCCCGGTAGGGGGATATCTTAGCCACTTGGCTTTCCTATTCATATTGTCTGACTTGGATTTCATCACCTTACAGAGGATATGTCTAGTTGAGTCAGAATACTTTTAGTTAGGTGTTTGCATGCTCCCTTACCTCCTTTTTGGTCTAGTGAGTCCACCGTTTTTTATTTTTAGGAAACCTGCTATTTGTTGGTATTCTGACCATTTCTGTTGACACTCCACCTATTGTAGCACAACTGTTACATTGGGTGTTTTGAGTTGGTTGTTGGCCTGAGTGCCCTATTTTTCAAGCTCTCCTTCTGCACACTCGGTTGCATTAGGGTTTTTGAGCTATTTTTTTACTCACCACAACCCACAGAGATTTGACACCATCTGTCACCATTGAGTCTTCGAGACATTCTCGGCGCCTCAGGGGCGAACCCCCACAGCACAGTTCACTTGACACCACCCGTCATCGACACAGATCATCTTCACTTGATACCACTTATCATAGAACTCGAGCCTTGTCACTTGACTCCACTCGTCAGCATCATCGGACTCCTTCACCCGATAGTGACGCCCCTTATTTTACCTTCGATTCTGAGCCAGAGTCTAAGAACCCCATTTACACTGCCCCTACTAGCCCCATGGCTGGCGTGACTTCCACTCCCGTCTTGGTAGAGATTGCTGGTGGCCCATCCACCTCTACACCAGCTACCACTCCTGCTTTGGGTATGCCCTCCATGGGGCCCCCATCTACGGTTCCCCTCACAGCACCTATTCCCGCAGCAGGAATACCTATTCCCACTCCATCATTGGCTCACACTACCCAAGGTGGTGCAGGACCATCCCACATCACCTTAGTTCCCCCACTTGGGGGAAACCTCCCTAACGCTACCCCTCCACTTGGGGGCATTGGCCTCAACTTGGTCCAACCCACTACCGTGTCACATCCTTCTTTCAGTTTTCCATTCATGGCTAGCCTCAACCTTCCTGACCTAGCCAGATTAACTAACGACCCTATCCGACATGACCCTGCGTGGCCTCACCTCACATGCCCACCAAGCTCCCCTCTGACATCCCTAAGTTCGAGGGCAAGGCAGGTGAGGACCCACAAAACCACGTTATGTCTTTCCATCTATGGTGTTCCTCCAACTCCATAGTGGACGACTCTGTCTGCCTCCGTCTCTTACACCACACCTTCACTGGCTCTGCAGCCAAGTGGTATATCAAGCAACCCCATGGAACCCATGCCACCTTTGCTTCCCTTGCATCAACCTTCCTACAGTTCTTCCAGTTACCTGTCCGCTATGATGCAGGCATTGAGATCCTCCTATCGTGCAGACAGAACACGGCTACCCACATCACGGACCACATTCATGAGTGGCGTCGATGCCGTAGCCTATGCAAAATCAAATTAGACGACCGGATCTTCCTAGATTGGTTCCTCAAATCCCTTCTTCCTGTAATTGCTAAGGATGTGGCATCCGAAAGACCCCAGTCTGAAGAAGAGGCCATCCTTAAGGCCCAACAATTCGACCTCATTTACGCCCAGTCGGGTTATCTCTATACCATCATACCTGACGCCCCTCGCGGCGAGTCTTCCCAGCATGATGCGCCGGGGGCATCCCACGCTGCCGACGGCATCATTTGCCGTGTCTCTTCACATCCTCAACCATTTTCCATAGCACATCCTACCCCTGGCCCTGACCTTTCGCAGGCGACCTCCCAGTCTGGAATAACCAACTCGTA
>LPNX010561537.1:53983-66895 GCA_001517045.1 Pseudotsuga menziesii
CTGTTCCACAGCCCTATCAACAACCCCCTCAAATTGCTACCCCTGTGCAGCCTCCACCTACATATCATCCACCGCAACCTCCTCCAGCACCTGCGCAACCTCAGAATCCACCTACTGCCCAAGGGCAAGTTTACGCTCAACAAAACCCTCAGCAAAACCAGAACAACCAACGCAACCAGGGCCAACAAAACCGTGGCAGGGGATGAAATCATGGGAATAACCAACCTGCAGACCAAGCTGGTCAACCCGGTAATCCTCCTGATAATAATAATGCGGCCCCTGCTAACCAAAACCCTGATCGCACACCCAAGCAGGCTAAAAACCCCAATTTGCGAACAAACCATCCTTGTTCTATTTGCGGGGTCTATGGCCACTACACACATTTTTACCCACACATGGAGCAAGTTCAGCAGCTTTGGGCTGAAGATTCCCACCGCCAAGGGCAGGCGGCTCCTCAAGCACCACCCAACCCCCCACAACCTCAGCAGCCACCTTTGGTGATGCAAAACCCCTTACCAAACCAAGGGGTAGTAAACACTCAACCGTTGGCTCCCCCTCAAGCCAACGCGCCAACCCAACAACAAATCACTTATGTTGCTCCTGATCAACCCATGCATGACTCAGGTACCCACCACTTGTTGATGATGTCCTCCGATGAGGTCAACCTCCAGGCCCGACAGACCCAATATGGCACCACTCCTGAAGCCCCTCCCGCCGATAAACCCACTAATGCTCATCCCACTGATCAGGCGTTACGTATACCTCCACCTCCACTAGATGTCGTTCCCAAAGCACCTTGTTTCCCGCTTCGTCGTATCAACAATAACCCCAATGCACGGGCTGCGTCCAACTACAACATTGTCGATGACTTAGCCCAATCCCCCGCAGCCATGTCTGCGTTAGAAGTCTTAAAAAACTGCCCTTCGCAACACAAAACTTTACTCTCAGCCATTGGGGCTATCGATCCAAATGATTCAAGTTTAATGGCATTTGATTTGGACCAATCCGAACCCCGCATGCCTTCCACTTTAGCGTTCCAAGTCTGTGTTTCCATTCGGAATTTTGTCATCCATCGATGCATCATTGATGAAGGTGCCTCTACATGTGTCATGTCCACCCTCATCTGGCAAAAATTGGGATCCCCCCCTCTCTAGCCTTCCACTACTGCGTTGCGAGCCTACGACGGCCGTTCGGCTCAACCACAAGGCCGATTAAATAACGTCCCCGTCTAGCTAGCTGGAAAAACCGTCCTCATCGACATCGAGGTTATTAATGCACAGCTTGATTATAACCTTTTACTTGGCCGCAGCTACATGTACGCCATACGGGAGGTTGCTTCTTCCATTTTTCGTACCATGATGTTCCCCCACGAGGGACGCATGGTCAAGGTCGACCAACTCACCTACTATGATCCCAATGCCCCTGCAGCACCTGAAAATGTTCTCCCCATGGTTGAACAACCTGTTTCGAGTGCCACCACTTCAGTTGTTTCCTCTATGGGGCCCGGAGTTTACTCAGATGCACCTATGACCTCGACCTTCCAATCTATTCCACCCCCGTCACCCGCCACTGACGTGTCTGACCTGTGTACCCTGTCCCATAATACGTGAACTCCTACTAATCAACCGCCCTTGTTGCCTAAACCCCCTTTAGTACCTAGCCACATTGGTGCTACCCCCATCCATACCATCCCTTTCCTCTTCCCTCCATCAGGAGTAGTTAGCGCCCCGATCATGGCTACCCTCAGCCTCCCTGGTTTAAACTTAGGATTACCCATTTGGTATCTTTCACCTCGCATTCCCCCACCGACACCAGATGTCGTCCTGCAACCAGTGCAACCCATTGTCACTACTAGTCAACGACCTCCTGGTGTCGCTACCCCGTCGTCCTCCACGAACCCCCCCCCTCCTGCTACCAAGCCAATTGGGGGCAGAGGCCCTCAACCTTACTCTGCTGTCCCACCTCCCAAGACAGTTAAAAACCCCCCTGTGTTTCATGCTCCTCCCAAATGCTCACTGTGCGATGAGTTGGGCCATGCGACTCACCAATGTCCTCAGTTACCGGCATTATAGGAACACATGGAACTGCTTGACGACGACCCCACTATCCCGGTTGTCCACCTTGTCCCAACCCCCAAGCCTCGCGACAAATCCCTACGCACTAACCACCCTTGTGCCATATGCGGTATTTACGGGCATTACACAAATCATTGTCCTGATCTCCCTGATTACAGAGTAGCTCTCTTTGAGATGAACAATCTGGATCTTGAGACCGCACCACCCACCATTGAGGAGATCCACCCCCCGCGTTCTCCCCCTTCTGGAGAGGTTAATACCATTTATATGATCTCTTCCGCCGCTACTCCCTCGTCAACCGATTTGATGACACAAACTTTCTGCACTGATGAGGAGATCCTCGAGGCTCTCACTGCCCTAGAGTATCCCTGGGATGACATGCACCATCGTTCCTACTTTCTCCCAGATGAATCCTTTTCTAACACTGCTACCCAATTTGCAGTTGAATCCAAAGACTTCCTTCCCCCCAAAATCGACTGGTTCAAGGACCCTATTCCTGCTTCTGACGCCTTCGAGGAGGGTAATATGGCCAACATCTCACCTGTCATCCAAATTGATATCGCTTCCCCAGGAAGCTCCCCCGAACTCATCACTTTAGGGGCCTCTTGTAGTGAGCCAGAGATTGAGGAATACAACAAACTCTTCAGAGAATTCCGTGATGTCTTTGCCTGGTCCTATACCGAAATGCCTGGTCTTGACCCTACATTATAGAGCACCACATTGACACATGGCCTGATGTACCCCCCATTCGTCAGAAACAACGTCCCATTCATCCCTCAAAACTCCCAACTGTCAAAGCAGAGATTGAGAAACTTCGCCAGGCAGGATTCATTTATCCCATTGCCTATACCACCTGGGTTTCAAACCCGGTTCCCGTTAACAAAAAACAAGGCACCATTAGAGTATGCACTGACTTTCGAGATTTAAACCGCACCTGTCCCAAAGACAATTTCCCCACGCCATTCATTGACCAGCTCATCGATGCGTGTACGGGGCATGAAGTCCTCTCGTTCATGGATGGTTTTTCCAGATACAATCAGATCCAAATCCGAAAGGAAGAGTAGTACAAAACTGCCTTTACTACCCCATGGGGTACCTTTGCCTATCGTGTCATGCCATTTGGCCTCAAAAATGTTGGTGCCACATTCTAGCGGGCCATGAATTATTGCTTTCATGATTTGGTCCACATCCTGCTCGTTTACCTTGATGACCTTACAGCTCGTTCCTAGAAACGATCAGACCACCTTAACGACCTTCGGCAAGTTTTTCTGTGTTGTCGCAAATATCAGATCCGCTTGAACCCACACAAGTGTGTCTTTTGCGTTCCGGCAGGCCGATTGTTGGGTTTCATTTTTTCCCAGAAAGGAATTACTGTTGATCCCTTGAAAGTCCAAGCCATCTTAGACCTTCCCTCTCCTCGCACGCTCCGAAAACTCCAAATCTTGCAAGGGCGATCCAATTTCCTTCGACGCTTCGTTCCTGATTACGCCACAACCGTTCATGGTTTCTTGTACCTGCTCCGTACCCACATCCCCTTTGTCTGGGATGATCAAGCAGAAGCTGCATTCGAAGCCCTCAAGAAAGCTCTCACACAAGCCCCCTTGATCTCCCCTCCGGATTTTTCTCAGGATTTCATTTTCTACATCTCAGCTTTCGAGCATGCTGTGTCCGGAGTCTTGGTTCAAGAAGAAACCTCACACCAAGAGCATGTCATTTACTACGTCAGCCAGACCTTGTCCGGCCCACCCCTACGTTACCCATATTAGGAGATACTAGCCCTAGCAGTGGTCTTTTCTATCCAAAAATTGCGACACTACATTTTACTTAGTCATACCACAGTCGTCGCCGACTCCAACCCCATGGTATATCTCCTAAACCGGCGGCTCCTGCAAGGTCGTGTGGCTAAATGGATCATTATCCTCCAAGAATATGACCTCACATTCCGAACACCTAAGAGCACTAAATCCCTTGCGCTTGCCCAGCTCATCATTGATCTCCCTTCCTTTTTTCTGGCCCCACCCATCTCCGATGAGTTACCTGACAATCACCTATTCACTATCTCGTCTTATGACCCATGGTACGGTGATATCTTGTTATACTTACGCACGCAGAATTTACGACCCACAATCACTCGTAATGGACGTCGTCGTATCCATCACCATGCCTCTCGCTACCTCCTCTTAGGAGATGTCCTTTACCGACGAGGGGTCGACACAATTCTTCGTCATTTCCTTACACATGAGGAAGCTGAGCACGTCCTTAATGATTGTCATAGCGGTGCCTGCGGCGGCCATTTCTCAGGGATGGCCACTGCCCAAAAGGTCATCCGCGCCAGATACTTCTAGCCCACACTTTTCACCGACTGCATCACTGCGGTCAAGCATTGCCATAACTGCCAACTTTTTGACCCTAAGGCCCAGACACCATCTGCTCCTTTACACCCGGTCATCACCGTTGGTCCCTTTTGTAAGTGGGCCATCGACTTCATGGAGTGTAGACCCCCATATGCGAACGGTCATAGGTACATTGTCGTCGCCGTCAATTACTTCACCAAATGCGCGGAAGCCATGCCCACCTTCAATTGTAGCGCTGACACTGCTGCCCGTTTCTTTTTTAACCATGTTATCACTCGATTCGGGGTCCCTAAACAGTTGGTCTCAGACCATGGATCACACTTTGAAGATTCCGTGTGGTGCGAGTTATCCACCCTCCTCAAGTTTGAACACCAATTTTCCTCTGCTTACTACCCTCAAGGGAACGGTCAAGTAGAAGCTGTTAACAAAATCCTAAAAACCATACTCCAACGCACTGTTGACCGGCATAAGTCCAATTGGCACCATATGCTTTTCCCTGCCTTATGGGCTTATCGTACCTCCACCAAGACCGCCACTGGTTTTACCTCGTTTCATCTCGTTCACGGTGTAGAGTCTGTCCTCCCCATCGAGTGTCAGATACCCGCCTTGCATATCGTTGTTGAGCTCCTCCCCGATACCTCCCCCCTTGAGCAACGTTTTCTATCCCTCTAACAAGAAAATGAAGATCGTCGTGCCACTCTCTAGAACATCGAAGCGGCCAAAAACTGCTCCAAAGCCAGTTATGACAAACATGTCCACCCTCGAACTTTCCACGAAGGGGACCTTGTCCTCGCCTATGACCAAGCCCACGACAAAACCGGTAAAGGAAAGTTTGAATCGATGTGGCAAGGCCCTTACATTGTGCAGACCTGCCTCGACAAGGGGGCATACATTTTAGCTGACTCTGAAGGCCACCCTTTACGCAATCCCCGTAATGGGTTGTATCTTAAACGCTTTTACCCATAACTGAAACCGCGACCTCATTGGTCCGCATTGTACAGTTTGCTCTCTTTTTTGTTTTTCACCTTCTTTACCATAATCTTACATTCATCATTCTTTTTGCATGGCCACAGATGGACCATCTTCCACCTCGTTACACTGGCTTTGTTGATGGCGCAAGCCACTGGTCTCCTAACCTGGCTTCTGCAGCATGGGTCTTATATTCCCCTTCCAACGAACTGATCCACCTTGACGGAATATGTATAGGTGCCGCTACCAATAACCAGGCAAAGTATGATGCTGTGACCGGTCTCCTGACTGCTGCCCTCCAGATGGGCATATGTCACCTTCATGTGTTTCTGGACTCCCAGCTACTTGTCTCCCAGCTCAACAACTGCTACTAGGTGCGTGATCCTTGCTTATTTAGAAAATTCCTGCGTACAAAACACCTCAGCCGACAGTTTGAATCCATCACATTCACACATGTCCCAAGAGCTTACAATAGTGTCGCAGATCAAATGGCCAATAACATCCTAGATTGGCATATCAATCACACCATGTAACACCTCCATCCTGCATAGCATCTCATCAAAATATATAAAAACCCAAAAAGATTGCAGTGCATCCACATTTGCATCCATGTACATAAACCATAAAAAAACATAAAATACACAAGGGGCATCCACGTTCCCAAACATTCTAGACTACTTGCATCCACGTGCAATACAAACATATCACACATCATAAAGCGCATCCACGTGCATACAACTAAAACAACATCACAAAAAGGTGCATCCATGTGCATATATATATACATAAAAAAATACATGTCACAGTGCTATACATGCCCTGAGTACCCCTGTACTCAGCTATACAAAAAATGCCTATACATCCCTACATCTCATAAAATACACGCCATAGCTACAAAAATCGGGGGGAGTCCCCTGCACTCCCTAATGAGATTCGTACCTCACGTCACTGCCGGTATCCGCTGCCTCTGAATCCTCCCCTCGCTCCTCCTCCGGGAAATCCACATCTCGTCTGGGCTCCGGTGCCCATGCCCTATCCGCCAAGATAGCCACCCGGATCGCAATCGATCTGAATTCGTGGTGTGCCCTCATGCAATCCTGAATCATGTCCGGATCGATGTCCCGCCACCCCTCGTCAGTCACCCCCACCAGCAAACGATCGAGCAGGGACCGTACAGACTCCAGCATCCCCTCTACATCCCGGTGACGCACCTCCCCCCGCCCAGGCAGCGCTGGAACGGCCACAATCCCCCTCCGTTCCACATGCCTTGGCGGTGGCCTCGGGCCCTCATCTGCAAATCACCCATTTGTCAGTAACAATATATCAATCAACTATCATATCTATAAAACTTGACAATAAAATCAAACCATACATACCATCAGGTCCCCATGCCTGTCCAGGAGGCCGTGGTGCCTCTGGATCTCCTGTGTAATCCATATCTCTATATGGATAATCATCCAGCATCAATGGTAGCTGGAGCCACTGTAGGTACAACTCCTGTGTGAAGTACCTGCCAACATCGCCGCCACCACGGCGGCACATCATCTCGCCCCACCGCACCATCCATGGCTCCCTCAAGCCTCCTGCTCTGACCGGCACCCTCGGCCTTAGTGTGGGTACCCTCTCCATAAAGCATGCACATAAAAAGGAACCATAGCAAAACCCCTTGCCAGATTCCTTCGTTGTTGTCAACTTCCGCTGCACGCAGGTCAGGAACATCTGGCCCCACGCATAATACATACTGGCCAGTATGCACTCCACTAGCTGCATCTGACCCCCAGACACCTTCTCCGGTGACTGGGATCCCAAAACACGCACCACACAAGCTGCCATGGCCCATACTGCTGGCTCCTGTAGGTCTCTCACCAGAAGTGCATTCCTATGCACCCGAGCCTCTGGCCCACAGAACCGCTCCAACATGTCATCCATATCAATGTTTGCAGACACCTGCAGCTGTGTGTCTGCTACCCTCCCCAGGCATGGCAACCCCGTCAAGAAGTATACATCAGTTAGGGTGAGGTCCACCCTCTCACCCTGCACTCGGAAAGCCTGTATGTCTGGCTCCCAGAAACCAACCAGTCGGTTCAGCAGCAATGCTATTGACCGCATCATAGGTACCTCAGCAAACTTCAGCAGTCCGAATAACCCCAGCATCGACCGCACCCGTCGGTCCTCTCGGATGATGGCCATAATCTCCTCTGGTATCTCCCGCTCTCTCCACAACACATGCGGCATCCTTTCAATCATGCAAAGGAGGAGCCTCATCAGACTCATGTCAAACAAATCGTCCTTCCCCTTCCCCTTCCAAAAAAAAAAAAAAAAAAACCCGACCGCGGCTGTTAGGCATACAGCCACAGTCCCAAACCGCGGCTGTCGGGCCTAAACCCGCGGTCCTTCACCGCGACTGTCGGGCCTAAACCCGCGGTCCCAAACCGCAACTGTCAGGCCTAAACCCACAGTCTCTAATTGCGACTGTCGGACCTAAACCCATGGTCCCTAACCGCAATTCCGACCCGCTAACCCGCGGTCAACCCCATGTGGACCATACAAGTAGTACCCTGGGACCCACTACCCCCCCCCGAACCCAATGACAATGCAGGTATGAGTTTAACGGAATACCTGTATCTCCCGGATCTGAAATCGGTCGGTCGGATCGTACGGAAATGCCACCCTAGCTCTGGTCCACTCTAGTCGCTCGTCAAAGTCAAATAGTACAAATGACACTTGTCATGTTGGGCCCACTTACTATTTATAGTCAGTTGAATTTTTTCTTGTTTTGGCCATTCTGAACCCATGCAAAGTCCATTTTTTGAACCGTTTCCACCATTGGAATCAGAGCAACGAGCCCGTCACGTCGGTCACCTCGTCGCATTCTTTTTCTACGTCAATTTTTCACCCATTTTTTGACACCACTAGTCGCCTCGGCTTGCGCGCCACATCGGCCGCCATCAGAATGTTCCACACTTTTTACTTGAGCCATCCACTCCTGTCATACTGCAAATGTTTCGTTATTTTTCCACCATTCATTCACCCCGCAAGGAGGCCCACCAGTGTTCCCCCCCACCCTCGTTCTTGGTCATCATAAATGTTCCTTGATTGAACACTTCCTCCTTGCCTGGCCATTCCATTACTTCAGAGTCTTCTTATTGCTTTCAGACTCCTTAAAATTGAAAGCACCCACGAGCATGAACTGTCCTGGGCTCGTAAAAAACCACACGAAAGTACCATTACATCTCTTCAGAGTCTTCTTATTTGCTTTCAGAGTCCTTAAAATTGAAAGCAACCATGAGCATGAATTGTCCTAGGCTCGTAAAATCCGCACAACAGTACCATTCCATCACTTCAGAGTCTTCTTATTTGCTTTCAGACTCCTTAAAATTGAAAGCAACCATGAGCATGAACTGTCCTGGGCTTGTATAAATCCACATGACTGTACCATTTTATATACACACTTCTTCTAGTTCCCTAACCCATGAAGAAGTCCACCCGTGCCTCTTGGCGCTATGATCGATCCTCTCGGCAGCACCCCCAATTAGGTCACCTTTGTTCAGAGTATTCTGCAATCTCCTGCCATTCTACCACAGCTTGAATCTCCCTCAGTCTAGTTCATCTCCCAGATCCAATACAGCTATGACCCCCTTACCACCAGTTAGTTTCATATGCTTCCCAATCCTCCCCGCCCTCATACTTTGAACAAAGGAAGTTTGAGTCCCCCACTCTACTTGCCCAGTTATTCCCCCCAGTTTATCCATCCTGCCATCAGTACTATCACATTTCAGTTTTCCACCTCGCGCTCCTGTCAAGGAACCATCATTGCCTTGATAGTTGCAGGTCTCCCTCTGTCGACGACAGGCCCTCTATTCTAGAGGATAGACCTAGAGGCCCCTGCGCCTTGGACCCATCACCATCTGTGGTGAGTGCCTACGGACCATTTTGGGAGGAGTCATCATTGCCTCTCCAAATGGTTGTTTCTCACATGCTCGACTTCAGCACCTTGATCGCATCGTTGAGAATCACGCAGGATTTATATCCCTTCCATTATTTGTCGAAGACCCTGGATTTCCCTCGACTCTAGCACATTGGTGAGTCACTTCGGAACGCCCAGTTATATGTGGATGTCTGGGCTGCGTTGGTAATTGTATTCGGGAGCCATTCAGTTCGGCGCTTCATTGAGTACCCAGTTTAGTTTCAGTTCAGTGTACCATTGTGAGTGTGACCCTTGTCACTCTGATCTAGTAGCTCATCAGTTCCTTTGGTACCATATTTAGTAGCACTGCTGTCATTCCAATGCATCAGTTTTTCAACTCAGATATGGTCAGCCCAGCAGTATGTCCCAGATTTGTGTCCCTTCTGGACCCTTATGATATACACAGTGGTTGTTTTTGTATCCTATAGGTCCCCCTTTTTGGGCCTCACAGTTATGTTTATGTATCTTGATACGAGCATGGGTATTCCTGCCTCATCCATATATTGAGATTCTTCCTCATTCAGTATTTGAGGCCATGTAGATGTCAGGTCCCCATATTTTGGACCCCATTGTTATTTTTATGATATATCCTGATACGAGCATGGGAATGCCCGCCTCGTCCATATGATCAGATGGTTCCTCATCCATTATTGAGGTTATGTACTTTTTGTTCTTGCAGTTGGTTCGGGATCATTGTTCCAGGATTCAGTTTGTTTCTTCTCTTCTCCACACCCCAAGCAAACCATATATGACTTATGATGTCCATCGGCCATACGATGAGCTCCTTCCCTCACACATCAGGGGGCAATCTGTTAACACCCAAAAAGTGTTCACTACCTCATCTACCCCACTACATGGCTCATTTGTCCATTTTCCTACCATATTTCACTGAAAATCCCATGAAAAAGCCTCTACAAGGCCTAAAATGCCTCCAAAAGGCCATAAAACCATCTAAAAAGCCTCCAAAAGGCCAAAAAACACCTTTTTCCTCGAAAAATATCTAAAATTCCTCTAAAATAGCAAAAATCCCCAAAAGGGAAGAAAAAATATAAAATAATGAGGAAAAGGAGTAAAAAACCTTAAACAGCTGCCCTAAACCATATGGTTTCCAAAACCATGGGCCAGCACTCCACCACTAAAAAACTATAAATAAGTGATGGAGACCCCTTATTTCACATCCACAATCATAAGCATCCTTACTCTGCCAAAACAACTCTGGAAACCCTAGCTCACCCTTGAGCTACTTTCACCATTGAGAGCCCCTTTTGGCCCATTTCCACCATCGGAGAAGGAGAAGGAGCAGGCTGGAGCTTGGAGCAACCGTCTTGGATCACTGTGAAGAGCTTCACCAACCTTCACACCGGAGGTAATATCAATATAAAAACTATTATTTACATTTTGTTGTTTTGTTTCATGCATATATTCAGAGTAGTTCATTTTTCTGTTTAGCATTGTTATTTACATTTTTGCTAAACTGCTACTAAGGAGTCAGTTATCCTTAGTAGGTTCTTATTCGCACAAGCTAGGGATAAAACTCTAGGCACACTTATAAAGTTAATTTTAATGGCACAATGTTTGTTTTGAGGCCCATTTTTTACCTCAAAACTCCCCTAATGTCAGTATAACAATATTGAACCAAACATCTTAGCAAACATCACTATAACAATACTGAACCAAACAATCATATCAACAATAAAAAATATAGAAATACTGTGACCATCATCTCAACTATCATCAGTATAACAATACTATAACTATCATATCAAATATCATCATTATAATAATACTAAAGCACACATCTTTCCCTCTAACTATCTCGGAGCAGCATCATGGTAAGGTCTTTGGTAGATCCAACACGACCTATTTTCTAAATTACTAACCCTTTCGAGCCAACAAGCCTAGTTAGACAAATGGATATTCCTAGGGACCAACAAGCATTTTCATGGATTAGAAACCCACTTGGGTTAAACCGATCTATCCAGACATACTAATCTACCTAGGATGAATAGGCCTCATCTGACTAACCCTTTGAGGACAATAGTCCTAGCTAGAATTACCCTGCTCTAGAATGAGCTACCACCACTGGACCCTTCTTCCATCTACCCTCACTCTCTGTTTCGAGAGAGGTCCTTTCGAGATACAACAAACTTGTCTTGAAAGTATTTCAACTTTACACAAGCCAAAGGCTTAGTCAACGCATATGCCACTTGTTCCTCTTTAGGAACATACTTGATATTTACAACTCCTTTCTGAACCATGTCCCGAATGAAATGATATCTAACTTCAATATGATTTGAATTATCATGAAACACCAAGTTTTCTGTCATCTTGATACAACTCTGATTATCACAAAGAATATCAGTAACCTCTATCTATGCATCAAATAATCTTTCCAACATCTTTCGAAGCCATACTACTTCGATACAGTCTGAACATGCTGCAATGTATTTGGCCTCCTCCATGCTAAGTGCAATACCGATCTGCTTTCTATTGAGCCATGAGATAATTCCTGATCCTAAACTAAAACAATATCCCGAAGTTCTCTTCATATATTTAGCACTTCCTTCCTAATATGAGTCTGTGAACCCATACAATCTAATCTCACCATTCGATGCATATCTAAGCCCATAATCTAAAGTTCCCTTTAGATACCTCATCACATGTTTTTATCCTATCAGGTGCATATGTATGGGTTTCACCATATACTGAATTAGCATGTTTACAACAAAACACATATCTGATCTTGTATTGGTTAGGTATAATAATGAACCAATAATATGTTTGTACAAGGTGGCATCGACAACTTCCAAAGTATCATCATTTAATAGTTTCAAATTTGTTGTCATCGGAGCAGTCATAGCATTGCAATCTATCATCCCAAATATTTTTAGGATTTATACTGCATATGTTCCTTGGTTCTGGAAAATCTCATCTGAATATTGCCATACTTCACCTAGAAATTAGTGCATCATTCCAAGGTCTTTCATCTCAAATTCTGCAACGAGCTTCTTCTTACATTCATTGATGGGATTATATTCTCATGTCTAGAATTAATCATCCACATATAGTAGTAGTATCATACGTCCACCACCCTCAATCTTATAGTAGAGGTTAGAGTCTTCTTTACTCTTCGTACAGCCTAAAATCACCAAGAATCCATCCATTCTTCCATACCATGATATGGGAGCTTTCTTAGTCCATACAATGCTTTCTTGAGATTACATACATAAGCTTCCTGATCATCAGTCTCGAAACCTTGTAGTTGTTTGATGTAAACTTCTTGTTGGGCTATAGAGCAGACCTGGGGTTTATACCTTTAACTTAGCACCAACAAAAGACCCACAGTGTTGGCCCTTTCGGCAACAACCTGCGAACAGGCTGCAGTCTCACCCGAAACAGCTATGGGATGCCACAGAATCAGGTTTCTGCAAGCAGAAGAGGGATATTACTGTACCTTTATCTTTTATCAATATATAATCAATTAACACGGAGCTTAATAATTCATATATATATATATATATATATATATATATATATATATATATAT
>LPNX010561537.1:66957-190345 GCA_001517045.1 Pseudotsuga menziesii
GATCTTACTTATCAAATATATCTATACTTATCAATGCATAAAAGAACATAACAGAAATCACACAAGAACCACAACACCAGATATAACGTAGTTCACCCCCAGTGTAGGGGTTACGTCCACAGAACTATGTTTTATTCAACTTCTCTACAAAATCACAGTTCTGATCTGCGCACTCAGCTGCAGATCCCTTCATTCCTCAAGCCGCGCACACAGTAGCAGGCCTCTACGTACACAGCTGCAGATTTCCTTATCACTTACAAACCCTCTGCGCACACAGCTGCAGAGGTCGTCCACGCACTCAGCTGGGAATTATCCTTCACTTACAAAATAGCCTTAGCTTCGCCTTAACTTTCTTACCTTCAAAAACCTAACCTCACTTCTTTACACAAGTGCATACTTATACAACGCACTATTACAAAACCATGGTCTTAAACCATGGGTATCCCAAACCCTAAACCCTACTTAAACCATGGGTTTATTACAACAGAATCCTTTGACTCAACCCCGATGCCCCTAAGACTATTTTGGGCTGTAACTCCGCTTACAAGCTTTCCCCAAAACCGCAGAGTTACCAAACTCTAGGGTCATTAGCACTGGAGCCCCAACACTTCTTCAAATTAGAAAGGTTGTCTTTACATCCATTTCTTCATTTTGAATATCGATTTAGAGGATACCACTGACTTGTGTTTTGGTCTTGGTACTATTTCCCCTACATCATTATTCATAATGGATTGGTATTCCTCGATCGTTGCATCAACCCATTTATTCTGCTTTGTTTCTTCTTCAAAACACGTTGGTTCTTTATCGTCTATATCACTCATCAAAGCCATATAACTAGGGTATGACATTGTCTTCTTCCTTTCTCTAGTGGTTCCATATGCGACAACATGTCTTTTTTCTTCTTCAATTACTTCACGAGCCCAACTAGGTTTTCTCTTTCAAGAAATCATTTCAATGGATAATTATTCCAATAACTGAGGTTCTGTCATATCATGATTGTTGGACCTTGAAATTGTCTTTTATAATGGCTTTATTCACATTATTTTCCTGGCGTATTCACCGAAATTTAACACATCTATCTTTAATTTTTCTATCTTTTACTATGTTTTCATCAATTATAACTTATACATGTAAAAAAAGTTTAATTCATCATTTTTGATGTGTTATTGCATTTAGTGCACATTTCGGTACTCCATTCGACACTTCTTTTGGTACTCCTACATGAGACTTAATGATAAATCGATTCACTCATTAAGTCGACCACCTCTTGCTAAAAATAGAGGTTCTTCAATGCTGTAACAACTACCCATGAATTCAGAAAACGGCTAACCATAATTTATGGGAAAGTTGGTTTCAATTTTTTTAATTTTTTAAGTTTTTATTTTTTTTTAATTTTTCCACAAAACTTAGGCTATTTTTTAATAGTCTAATTGAAAAAAATGGTTTTGTAATAAAAGTGGGCTCGAAAATCAGTTTCAGTCATGAGGGTGCTCATTTTCAAGCTCATAACACCATGTAAACCCATAAACCCACTTTTCCTAAGTTTTGAGTGATTTGTCCATCACTTAGGTCAAAAATCCCAAAAAATCAAATATTGATTATTTTAATTAATAAATTAATTAAATAATGGAGAAAACCCCAAATCCTAAATCAGTGGGATTTGCTCCGATTTGATTGAAATCAGTCTCATCGGCTATAGATTGACTGGAGATGACCATTCCTTGACTGAAGGAGGTGAAATGGACTAAACTGAGAGTGCAACACAACATGCAATCATGGGAATGGTGCCCTCTCTCACTCATCCACATGTGTGGGCCCATCTAGATGAGTTTTGGTTGATGTTTCAATTAACAGGTTGAGGTGTCAGTCCGATCAGCTCTTCAATTGATAGTTGCACTCAGTGAGACTCATACCAATATTAGTTAGACATAGATCAGGCCCAGATTGACTCCACATGCAGCTGCAGTCTCTCTCTCCTTGGGAATTGTGCCCCCTGGGCTAGATTTCCAGTTTTTGTTATAAATAAAGCTCGGTTTTCCTCTTCCAATCTAGTTACAACTGGATTGAAGAGCTATTGCTATTGTATTGTGTACTATTTTGGAATACTGAGGTATAATCTGTATTATTGATCTTTTCTTTTTGCTGGTTAATTATTGTCCTTGAAGGAGAGAGCTCCCTCCTGTTAGGGTAAGAGATAATCCTAGTTTGATTTATGCTCTTACTGTTCGCTTGTTTTAGATCTCTTAGAGCTGCATGTATTTTAATTTTAATTGCATGCTTTCTAATGGTCTTTTTCCTGCAGCACCTATGTTTTAACCATCTGTTTGTGCAAGGATTTCTAAGTTGCGGATGATCTCACTTATAGAAGGGGTTGAGCTAGTTTGCATCTTCCTTATCTTCAGGTTCTTTTGGAGGACATAGTCCCTTGGTGTTCCACCAAAGCAAACTCCAAATCCCAACATTCCCAGGCTTCCAACACTCTTTCTCTCTCTTCCTACTTCTAAAAATCAAAATTTTACTTGGTTACTTTGTTTACAAGATTTGATATTATTTAGATCTATTATCTTAAAGTAAAACTTAACATAGATCTATTATCTCAAGGCTCATAATCTAAAACTCATTTCTAAAAAGTTTCATAAAGCATTCTAGATCTAGTTTAGGGAAATCGTCCATTTTGCATGGCAATTTAAAGAGAATCCATAGTTTGCATGCATTAGATTTATGTTTTCTATTTTAAAAGATAAAATCCAGCAATCAGTGCATATCACATTGGCTGCCCCAAAGGCAAGCCAAGACTCCAAGGAAAGATTTCTTTCCTTGGTTCCATTTTTACCATTTTAAGTTAGTTTTTTTGTTTGTTTAAAGTAGGCTGACCCAAAGGTAATTTCAAAGTTATTTTAGGAATATTTGATTCTAATAATCTCACTATTTTTTTAGCACGGATAACAAAAAGAGGAGAAGCTAATGTTCGACATGGATAATTTTAGGGGCGAATTTTATCCCAGTGGGATATTTTTCCATGTTTTTCTCCCAAAAAAGATTCACCATTTTGCATTTTTTGAAGCCCTATTTAACCCAATTTTGATGGGGTAAAATTTTTTCACCCTAAAAATCACCAAATTATTATATAAACGATATAAATTCCTTGGAAATTAATTTTTTTTTCGAAACATATCGCCAATCCTTTTATAGTTGGTGTTTTAAGAATTGGTAATATTCGCCAACATTTATACACTTTTAAATAATTATTGTTCCTTAAAATCATCCCTGCTATTTGAGAGTGGCTTTTGGGCCATCTGAATCCCCCTAGGGGTCTCCCTTTTTTACTGTAATATTTAATTTTGGCATTTTGTAAGGCCTTGGTTTCATCCTGTATAACAAACAAGAGGATTGATATAAGTTTTCTAATATTGTAACAGCTGATAATAAAAATTTTCTCTGAATAGGCTCTTTCGATCCCATTCCCCATCGCCCCTGGGGGATTCGCGTCATTTTTGCAGTTTTTTTGCATTTTCTTATTTATTTTCGCTCTAGATTAGTTTCATTGATGAAAAATAATTTACTTTGATTACTTTATCATATATTCCATATTACAGTATCAAAGTAACTTTAATACTTACCCCACGACTTCCCGATTGACCCGAAAGGGTAAAGAGATGCGTGGTAGGACTAATTAGAAATTATGTGGTTTGATTTCCTTTTGCTTCTTTTGATTAATTTCTGCAAAAAATATTTTAAAATCAACCCCCTCCTTTATTCCTCGATTGAGGTCCACTTGGACCGAAAGAGGTTCCTGGAGGGTTTTTCTTTCTAAAAACACATCCTTTAAAATTTACTAAAATTGACAAGACTCCGATGTGTATGCTCTGCATTTGGCTATGGTTCATCTGATCAGTCAAGATGCATCAAAAGCAACATGAGTGACTAGATTAATTAGAATTCACATTCCCCAATTAACCACCATTAGGTGAAAATCCAACGCCTCGATCAAACCGTAAACGGTGGAAAAATACCCAAAGGAAGTGGGAACTCCTGGATAGTGACCTCAGGGTGCCGATATCCATTACACCTTTGTGTGTATTATGAACAAAGTCTTAGATACTCCATTCAGCCCACACATTCCTTTCCAGTATCCGTGAAGTTTTATTTTTGGACATACTCCAAGTACCCCTCAGGTATATCTGGAGTCCCCGTTCGCCTAATTTAATCCACTCATATTCCATATTAACTTAAAACATACCAAGAGTAAATTGCAAAACATTCACTCCAAGCACATGCAAGTACAGTTGATTATTTTATTACTCCATTTTTAAGGCACTGGTCTCGTGTTTAAATCTTTATATATATATATATATTGTGTGTGTCAGCATTGTGCTTTATTGTGCTCATTTTTCATCTTGTCATCTATGGTTATTTATGGTTAATTTCAAACTCCTAAGAAACTATATCAATTTAAAATCATCATACTAAATTAATTTGCCTTAGTAACCTAATAGGGTCTACCCCCTTTGGCTTCATTATGAGTTAAGCCTAAACAAAGGAGTCAAGAACAAGGTGACAGCCTTGACTTGAGACTTTCCCCCAAGGACACACCGAGTGGCTTGAATATTTCTGCCACGTCCCCCCCTTGGTGTGTGAAAGGAGGAAACAAGACTGTCATCCAGACAGTCTGCTTCTTCTGTTAAACAGGCCTTCATTTCAACCTACTCTTCAGTCTTCCATATAGTCCTCCTGGCCTGTGTTATCTATTTTGATTCTATTTCTCTAATTTGCTCAGTATGTTTCGATTGGGTTAGTTAGATAATGGTTGTATTTCTTTCTAAAAGCCTTTGGTTAAATTGTTTAGAGTACTTATTGAGTTTCATTCTTATTTCTTCCCTCTTTTCACCTCATGTTTAGAAGTATATTCTGTGTCTTGGTTTATTGTGTTGCTTTGTGATTTCTGATTTCTTAACTTGTTGTTGTTCTAAAACTTGTCAATTTCATTCTTATCTTATTTTACTCCATTTTTCTTAAGGTTGATTTTGGATTAAAACTTGGCAATTTCATTTTCAAAAGTGCATTAGTTTTCATGATTTGATCATCTAGCTTAGTTTAAGCATAGGATCTGTTTTTGTCAGTTACATAGTTAATAAAGATGTTCATGGATAGGATTTGATATAGAAATGGAATAACTTTATTTATTTTTCTATTTGTTTCTAGAATTTAATTTATTTCCAAGTCATTTGCATATTCTTAGATTCCCTTAACTTGTAATTTATAAATTATGTTGTATTTAGATTTATGAATTTGTTTCATGGTTTAAGTTTGAAAAGCCTTTTTTCATTTTCAGTAATTGTTAAGTAATTTCCATTTTTCTTGAGTAGCTTACTTTCAATTTAGTCTTGCTTTTCATACTACTATTTTCTTTCATAATTTCCAATTTTGTTTATAAGTTAAAGTAGCATAGTTTAATACCATTCTGATCTATTTGATAGTTGAGAACCCTTACTCAATTTTACGTAGATTACCACCTTCATATTAGCTTAGAGTAGTTCAAGAATTCAATCCTACACATATAGTGTTTTCATCTCACAAGCTCCCTTCCCGGGTTGACAAATTAAGTATTGAATTAAATAGTGCATATTTTCCCAACAATGATCCTTGGGTATCTAATCTTCTTCTTCATTCCTAACTAGTTTAGGACTTTCTGCATCTTTGGGAGTTTCATGCTCCTCTTCATCTTCCTTATCTTTCTTTGAATTTTTGAAGGCTATATCTTCATCAAATGTGACATCTATGCTACGTTAAATTTGGTGGTATCCTTGGATATAGATCCAATAAGATTTTGATTGCTCACTATACCCTACGAATAATCCCTTATTTCCTAAATATATAACTTTGGTACTTTCTTGTTAGGAATGTGAATGTACACAGGAAAACCAAATATGTTTAGGTGACTTACTTTAGTATTTTCTCTAGAGAATATTTCTTCTGGAGTTTTATTCCCAAGGGAACTATTAGAGATTCTATTATGTACATATACTGATGTTCTAGATGCTTCTGCCCATAGGTACATAGGCATATCTTGATCATGTATGATAGCTTCCACATCTTCCATGATTTATATATTGTTTCTTTCTTCCACGCCATTTTGTTGTGGATTATAGGGAATAGTGAGCTCCCTCTTAATCTCATCTTCCTTGCATAAATAATTGAATTCATTTGATGTGAACTCTCCTACATTATCTGGCCTCAATGTCTTTATTTTATTTTCAGAGAGGTTTTCTAACAACGCCTTAAATTCCTTGAACCTTTCAAACACTTCATCCTTCTTTTTCAAGAAGTATATCCAAGACTTGCGATAGTAGTCATCAATAAAAGAAGCATAGTAGACATACCCACTTAATGAGGTGGCTTGCATTGCCTTGCATAGATCCAAGTGGATGATATCTAAGATACCTTTTTCTTTACAGTCACTTTTTGGATAAGGATTCTTAGTATTCTTCCCATGTGCATATCATTTTCACACTCCTTCGTCTTCTATATGAATTTCTGGTAGACCAGTCACAACCTTGCTTACAATTGGTAGATGTTTTTAGTCAATATCAGAAATCCTTCTATGCCATATGTTACAATTGATTTTACCAGACATGGTGGATCACACCTTTATGGCCTTCCGTGTCCGTTTGCAGACTCTTTAGACCCCATGGACCATTTTTGTACCTTTGATGTTTCCAAGATCATCCCTAAAAAAATGCAATAATTGCCATACGCGACTTTTAATCCCTTTCTCGTGTATATACATGGATTTAACACTTAAACCCACGTACATCAAGATGTGTGCAAAAGGCCAAACGGTTTTGGAGTTTTCCTTAATGTGGATCTGAGTCACTTGTCTCTTGGCCTTCCATATGCCCTGAGATCGCTCAGATTCGACCTTCCATTACCCCAATGAAGAGCTATATAAGGAACCCTTTAGATACATTGAAGGGGGAGGAATTGAAGAGCAAGAAAACTATAGTCCATTTTTACTGGAGATTATACTTGAGTCTGCATCCCTTTGTCCCTTGGAGCACTTTGTGTTCTTCCCAAGATTTCATTTTTCTTGTGAGCTTCCTATTGAGAGATGAAGGATTGAAGTGGTGGAGGCCTAAGTGGGGGACTCAGTTTCTATGATTCGCAGACGTGCCGACAGAGGTTGTCACTATTGTAATCTGTGTTTTATATCAATAGAAATATGTTTTCCTGTCCAATAATGTGTATTTAAATGATTATTTGATCCATGGATGATTTTAAATGCTTATATGTTATTGATTATATATGCTAGAGTAGGTCTAACACAATTATATATAGCATGCTTGTATTGTTGGCTGAATGTTGAGGAAGCAAATTGCTAATACAAGAAAGAGTGAAAAAGCTTAACGAGGATCTACATCAACCATCCGGAATAAGGTACGAATCGAGATCCTTTTGTGTTAGATGTTTGGTTTCTCTTGCATATAGGGAAGGATTGATTTCTAGAGTTAATTTATCTATTGTGGTACCCCAAGACATAGGAATTTCTCTTCGTAATAGAATTGGCGACTCCGCTGGGGAGTTCCTAGTGATTTTTTCTTTGGGGGTTTTTATCAGCATTCAATGTTCTTGAATTGCTTTGATTTCTCTGTTTCTGAGTTGGGTATGGGGGTATGTTTGCTTAGTAGTGTCTGATAGGAGTGAATTTTGTCTTAGCTTATCTGTTTTCCTTCACTTTTATCTCTTTTTCTTCCTGTACACAATTTTTTGCCTCACAGTCGCATGCACACACGGTTTTGACTGAGATATCCGCGTATATACGTGGGTTTTCCACACACAGTCACATATGCCCTGAGTTTTTCCTTTTAGAAGAAGATTCAGTGTTGTTGGGTGAGTTTTGATGATTTTTGAGTCTTATTAGATGCTTTTAGAGTCTGTATACACCTCTGTTTCTGACCAGAGATGCTTTTTAGGGTAAATTTTTTTTTAAGAATGTTCTTGTCATTGCATTTTTTATTTTTTGTTTTGGGATTAGTGCATTAGGTATATTTTACCTTAGTGCTTTGCATGGGTGCTGTTTGATAGTGCTTGTGGAGTCTAGGGCTAGTAGAGTCATTATTTTGGTTTATTATCTCATTTTCATTCAAAAAATCCAAAAATATTTGCTTCTTTGCATCACTACGCATCATTGCACTTTGAATTTTGCATGGTACATGCACTAAGTTTGCTTACAGAAGTATTAGTCAGGATTTCATATAGGAATGATTGCATTTGTCATTTGAAGAAAATTTTTCATTTCACGTAGTAGCATGCCCTGTTTTTCATTTGACACAATGCATTTGCATTGATTTTTAGGTGTGCATTTTACTTCATGTTGCATCATAACACCATTGGTTGCACGATCATCTACCTTTTTGAGTAATAAGCCAAATAAAATCAATGCTTAATTAAAATGGATTACACTATTTTCTTTTATAGGGTACACCAACAAGATTAGGTTTTAGGGTCTTGGAATAGTTCATTGTGAGTAAATTCTCCAAGACCACTAAACAACAACATGTATGTGTCTATCCAGGTGAGAGTGTGAAATTGCTTAGTATAATTAGTGTTTCTCAGGATCCTCCTCTTACAAGGGAGTTAAGCACGAGGAAGTGTGAGAAGTTATTGATTGGGATGACCCCTAGTCATAACTGAGTATCACCAAAGATATTTCTAGGATTGTATTCATATATGGGGGCTCTTTCGATAGTTTCAGGCTTTGCTACCCTACCCATATGGTCCATCCCTCCTACGACTATCCACCTAAGCATTGATTATATTGAGGTGAACTTAGTTTTTGTACCTAGATTATCGAGGGGGTACTTTGCAGGGGTTATTCTGTAGGTGTCCCGTCCAAGTTGGGGTCAGAAAGCACAGTCACTATATGCATTGAAGCTGAGGGCCACAATAATTGGTTACGAACCTCCGCTTGTTGTGTATGGGAGTATCAAGCCTCTCCTAGGCGAGACATACCTGCTTCATTCGAGAGCTCACATATCCTACCCTTGTTTGCTTATGATTGGCTTTAGATTATATAGGTGTATGCTCTATTGATGCTAGCTTGCTTAGGGTTTGCATAATTAGAAGAGTCTTTTTCATTTTTTGAGTCATTGTGGATTTGGATGTGGTACTTCACCATTCTCATCATTTAGCAGGACTTCCGCCTTCTACATCTACTCCTCCTTTGGGAGAGAGAAATAGACAATCCAAGGGGACTACTTTTCACATTGATTCACACATGATGGGAGATCATGAAGATGAAATTCCTGAGTTGTCTTCTCTGCCTCATGAGGTTGGGGAAGAAGATCCTACTCCTTTATATGATCCTTCACCTAATATACCTACACACTCTAGGTATGATCCCTCATTCACAAGTCACTGGTATTTGTTTTCGGGTGACAAGACTCACCATGAACCTGCGAGCACTAGTTATGGCATGTATGGTATCCCTACACATGCTCTGGCACAACATGCCGAGTCTAAATTTGAACCTAACACTACGCCTGGGGGCACTCCTATTCCTTTCCATGTGGAGAGATTTGGGAGAACGAGTCACATTGCACCCTCCACCACGACAGTGGAGGATACATCACATGTTCATCCTAGACCTGGTGTTAGTAGTACTGTTTGGATACCAAAACTAAGATGAGTGACTATAGGGAATACCACTTACATCACTTCACATGTCCCTTCATCCTCTATTTCTAGTTCTTTGAATGCTATTCCTCCCCCTCATTCATGTGGTCCTTCACGCCAGAATGTTGCTGCTAGTTATGTTCATACTACTGCTACTGGCGTAGTCATGTCTCAGAGTCAAGTACCTCCTATTGTCTTGGGAGGTCATATTCCTACTTTTGGAACATCCTATGGTCTATCGCAGGGAGTTCCCCATATTCCCACTTATGGAGTTTCTCATGGGACATCCCATGGGACATATTATGGAGCTTCTCATGGATAATATTATGGACAGAGTTATTCACCTTATGGGTGCGGGTATCAACAACCTGCTTACTCCCCGAATTATGGATTTATAGCTCCAAATAGTCAAGGTACACCACATTATGGTGCTTCCATGCCACCCTACATGGGTCAAATGGGAGGAGGATACTATGGCCATGGCCATGGTGGTTACTATAGTCAGTCTTATGTGAACCAAAACTATCAGGGAGCATGGCATCAACCTACTCAACCTAGGCTCCCTTTCCTCGCAACATTAAATATGCCTAACTTGTCGAGACTAACGAACGATCTGGTATCTCATGACCCAACTTGGACGACTGTCCCTACCAAGATTCCCTCGGACATTCACAAATTCGACGGCAAACCAGGAGAAGATCCTAGTGAACATGTTACTACATTTCACCTTTGGTGCTCTTCTAATTCCTTACACAATGATTTGTTTCGTTTAAGGATGTTTCAATGCACCCTCACTGGCCTGCAGCGAAATGGTACATAGAGTTACCTAGGGGCCCGGGCATTCGTGTTGTTCGATGACCTAGCTATGAATTTTCTCAATCACTTCCAACTACCAGTGCGTTACAACATTAGTATAGAACTCTTGTTGACATTTCGGCAAGACAAAGCCACGCATATCTCGGACCATATCCAAGAGTGGCGTAGATGGAAGAGATTCATTAAAGACTTCATACCTCCAGAGTTTCTCCTCGAGTGGTTCCTTAAATCACTACTACCTTATATAGCGAAGGATGTTTCTACGTCCAGGGTTTAGAAGAAGGAGCAAGCCATTTTTAGGGCATAGGAATTGGATTTGATTTATGCTCAATTCGGATTTTTATATGAGATCATTCCTAATGCTCCGCATTCTAGTTTCTACCCTAAGGTTAAACCTGGGCCACATGCCGATGGCATTGTTGGTTGTACGAGTACCAAACCTGTGGATTCGGTTGTGCAACAGGTGAGTCAATTGTCTATCAACCAATGTGCCTCGGGATAAGCCATGACTTCGTCTCAACCCACCCAAATGGCGAATGTTCTTTCGGTGCAATCGTCGAACCAGAAGGGTAACCAACAACCTAGAAGGAATAAGAAAAAGGGTAATAACAATTGTATGGGTGGGAATAGGAATGAAAATGCCAATTTTAATGACAAGAATTTCTGCAATGCTGGGGGGGACAAGCAATCTGAACGTAAGGGTAAGTTTCCTTGCAAGTTGTGTAAGGATAACCACCTCACTCACTTGTGACCTCGTATGGAAGATGCCTCGAGGTTCATAGCACAGGGCCCAGCTGTATTGACCAACCCTTTACCACATAATCAAAACATGAACTCAAGGACCCATGATCAGTCTGGTGGAGATCAAGATCCCTCGGAAGCCAGTAGTGGTCATGGTTGCATCAAAATGGTGCGTGCTACTAAGGTTGTGACTTGTGCGAAGGACTATGGTTCGTCACAACCAGACCTTGGAAAGGAACCTACTCCACCCCAGAGTCCTTTCCGTATTGAAAACCCTATGGATAAACCTGAAGTCACACCTCACATTCCAAAGGGAGTCCTAAAGCGTTCGGGACACAATCCTAATTCCCAAGCCACCTATAACTATTCTGTTGTTGAGGATTTGGGCCATACTCCGTGTGCAATGTCTGCACTTGAAGTACTTCAGATTTGTCCTTGACAAAGGAATGATTTTCTTTCTACTCTTGGTGTTAATGATGATAACTCTTCCTCCATCATCAAATTTGAAACCGTGGGACTATAGCCTCGCTTGCCTTACTATGTGTCTCTCTTGATTCATGTAGAATGTCTTAAAATCACCGTCAAGTGCACTGTGATTGATGAAGGTGATGTTGCTTCTGTGATGTCTTTGTCATGTTTGAAGGGTTTGGGTTCCCCCAAGCTGTCTAAATCCTCTACCATGTTGATTGCTTTTGATGGTAGATCATTTCGGCTGCACAAAATTATTCCTTCTCTTAAGGTCTGTTTGGGAGGGAAGACCATTGCGATCAAGGTCAAGGTGGTTGATGCACCCCTTGGTTACAATCTGTTACTAGGTAGGAATTGGATGTATAGTATGCAAGCCGTAACTTCTTCTCTATTTTGAGTTGTATGCTTTCCATTTAATGGGAATATTGTTACTATTGATCAGACATCATTCAAAAATCTAAGTGTTACTGCATCATTGGGAGCTTCTATCCCAATTATCAATCATTCTCAGCTGGTAATTGGGAGTGTGGGTGTTGGCATGTATCCATCCCTTATGGGAACCTTTGGTTGTCCTACACCTGTTCTTATGATCGGGTCTAGTTTCGGTAGGGATTTATATTCATTGAGTTCAGTGTCTTTTCACACTACCCATATGGAAGATCCTTGGATCCTTCCTACACGGAGTCCTTCGAGTTAGCCTATCGAAATAGATGTGTCGTTTCCTGTAGCAATGATAGCATATCAAGCGAATCTTAAATGTGTTGCAGAGCCTAGTCCTTCCTCTTCGTAGACGGAGGAGGACGAACCATATGTGATGCCTGCAGGGGTAGCTGAGTATTCTCATGCACATGATTGCCTTGATAGTGTTTTTCCATCAGATGAAGCTATTATTGAGCCAATGTCTGGGGTTGAGCCACCTTGGGAAGTGTTACATCATAGATATTATTTTCTTCCTAAGCTTGGCCGTTTGGAGTGTGAAGACTTTAGGGATATTCTTAATGAGAGAATCCCATGGTTCCATTGCACTCTCCTGGTCTGATGGCTGATGGAAACATGGCGAAGATATATCCTACCATCCCTATCAATATCTCTCGCGATCCTGCAAATATTGAGAATGTCTATATTGGGGAAGAATGTTCCCATGCTGAGATTCAAGAGTATACCAAGTTTTTCAAAGAGTATCATGATATATTTGCTTGGTCATATGAGGAAATGCCAGGTATCAACCCTTGCATTGTTGAACATGAAATTAAAACTTATCCCAATGCTAAGCCTATTCGACAACACTTGCATGCGATGAATCCTAGAAAAGAGCCCACAATTAAGGCTAAGATAGAAAAGCTGTTAAATGTCGGTTTTATCTATCCCATTCCCTTGACGAAGTGGGTTTCAAACCCCATTCTAGTTGATAACAAGCAGGGAGTGATCCATATATGCATTGATTTTCGTGACTTGAATCGTTCCTGTCCTAAGGATAATTTTCCCACACCATTTATTGATCAAATTTTGGATGAGTGTGCAGGAAGCAAGGTATTTTCCTTTATGGATGGATTTTCTGAATACAATCAGATACAGATCAAACCTCAGGACCAACATAAAACTGCTTTTATTTGTCCTTGGGGTACCTTTGGATATCAGAAGACGCATTTTGGCCTTAAAAATGTCAGAGCCATATTTAAGTGGGCTATGACCTTGATTTTCCATGATCTCAAATCAATTATTGAATTCGTTTTGGATGACCTTGCTACTCATTCTCGTCAGAGGATGCGTCATTCCTACCATCTGAGATTAGTGTTTGAAAGATGTCGCCATTATTTGGTTAGGTTAAATCCTCATAAATGCATCTTTTGCATGAAGTCTGGTCGCTTGTTAGGGTTCATTGTCTCCAAGGAGGGTATAAGAGTCGATCCCTTAAAGTTTGAGGCAATACTTCCATTGTCTCCGCCGAGAAACATTAGACATATTCAATGTTTGCAAGGCATGGAAAATTTCTTGTGGAGATTCATGGTTAATTTTGTCAATTTGACTAAAGGCTTTATGTGTCTTTTGAAGAAGGACACTACCTTTTCCTAGGATAACCGAGCCCAGGAATCCTTTGATGCACTTAAATGATCCTTAGCATCGGCCCCCATGATTAGTCCACCCAACTATAGCCGTGACTTTTTTCTTTATGTGGCCACGGCCATGGAGATGATTGGTATGGTTTTGGTTCAAGAGGATGAGGAGCTCCATGAGCATGTCGTATATTATTTCAGCCGAAACCTTGTGTTAACACTCTATTAAATTTTGGGCATAAATGATACTCGCGTCCTTCGGCCCTGTTGAGAAGTGTTGAGAAGGTAGCGTAGTATTGATAGAAAGAGATGATGGCATAAACAATATAGCGCTCAGCCTTGGGGTAAGCCTTGGTGGTGAATGTCAAAATCCAATGAGATTGTGTGTAGATCGAGGAAGTGAGGATAAGAAGAAAGCGTTGGGCATCGGAGGCATTAAAGGGGAGTCACGATCAAAGGCTGAGGTTGATCAGATAGCAGATCAACATCATCAAACCATTCTACATGGCGAACATGTCCAACCCAAGCCACTTTTTCATATTTATGAAATAGTTTAAAGAAAGGATGCATCCAATGGTCGAGATTGGGACCCAAGAAGATCTACGGCTGAGAACAATTTTGCATCCCAAACTAGTGAGGACGAAAGCAGCAATTCTAGATAGAGAAAAGTGGTACGGGCCATTTTGATCGACGGTGCATATGAGAATGGAGGGATATTGGTGGTTATAGTTCATTTCACAATATAGAGTAGCACAAAGGAAAACATAACCCCTCTTTATGAAGAATGGTGGGGTCTGTCCGGATCGACGGTTGTGAAGGAAGTCAGTCCCAATTGACGGTTGGGCTGCACAAAAGTGAGGTAAGGAAAGACGTAGCATAAAGAACCCCACATATCTACGATTTAGGTTGCGAAGAGTAAAATCTACGGTGAAAACCACCTAGGAAATGTGCAAAGGATATGATTGGGTGAAAAGCTATAAAGATGCCCACACGAAGTTGCAAAGATTTGTCCTTTCTGAAACCTCGAAGCTATTGAATATCCAACCACATATAAAGCGCCAGCCTGGATCAGCCAAGACACTTTGCTAAAGAACAAGGTAATCCCTTGATACCCCCTTAGTTTTGTTTGAAAATGGATGAAATAGAAGTGGTAGGAGTGAGAGATGATGTAGATTTTGAGGCCGCAGGTTGGAGGACAGAAGAGAGCCTGTTAGACGAAAATGTTGAGATATTTGATACCATCCTGGTGGGAGAAGCTATTGAAACCGCCAGAGGAAAATTGGAAGCTCTTAAGAACCGAGGTAGAGATACCTACGGTGTTTTTAAATCTTACTTCCAATTCTTCTCTGTCGACCAAACCCCCCATTTCCTTGAATTTGTTGAATGGTGTGCAGATAATTTCTCTGTCACCGAAGGCGTTATTATGAATAAGTCTAATTCTAAAATCTTTTGCCCAATTCAATATTCTATCATCCTCAAAACCATGGATATCCCAGATGAATTCACCCATATATCCCAAGACTACCGAGAAGAAGAATTGTGCGTTGTTTTAGAGAGTCTACTGACGAAAGTAAAGAAACCTTCCCGAAGGCCTGTTGTAAACCCAATGGAGAACCCGTCGACCTATCTTACCCTATTGACCTCATCCAATTCAATGAAGAAACTTAGTGGTGTTTATCCCTGGCCAGTCAGTTCCTAGGTATAGATACCGACACGTATTTCCCAGATTCATTGCTGAGTCTTTTGTTCATCTTAAGTACTTGTCAGGGGAACCTAAATTGCCTAGACAATCCAGTCAGTCTTGTATCCTTAAATTTGATGAGTTCCTGGCCAAGAACATCTGTTCTCAGTTAACGAACTTCCATGACACTAGAATGTTCATATTCCGGTCCTTTCTACTGAGGCTTTTCATAGCCTATAATGAGGAGGACCTACAAGTACCATAATTGGAAATCACTACTGATATGGCCATGGATTACTGTAAATTCATGAACCAGTTGATGGCCGAAATATATGAACTCTTCTTTTAGGAAAGGCTACCTAAGCTGTTTCCTGAGATGAGTCAAATGCTGCAACTATCCAATAGCAAGAAGATATGGGACTGGTTCCTCACAGAGTTTGGAATGACAATAAGGTTGTATGGCTTCGTACATCCACCCTACATCCTACCATATTTTCTAACCCCCAGGTTTTTCTCCCTGGAATTAATCCGATAGAAACGCATTGTCGAAGAATAACACTTCTTGAACTTTAACAAAAGTTCAAGTTTGATTTTTCCATCGGAATTAAAACCATACACAGTTAGAAGAAGGGATTCTTTCCCCCTGGTCACCAACTTTCTTAGAGGCATGGAGTTTTCCCCGGGATAAGCAATAAATTATGATCCCTCACCTTGTGATTTCCAAAAGAAGGAAAGCTCACAAATGCAGGTCCTTTGAGCACACTGAGATACATGGAATTAGGGAAGTAGTGAATTGGGACAATTTCCCTAATCCTACCCCAATGGATACCAGCATAGAGTAGGACACTAGCTCACAACTATCGAGGGTAGTTTCTCACCAAAGAGAGTTGGATACAGTAGCTGCGATAGCAAGGGGATTCTCATCACTGGTCATCTATTCGGCAAGTTCAATGAAAAGAGGGGATCCAGAGCCCATGGACACTGAAGAAATGGACACTCCCAGCATGGCCAAGGAACGGAAAGTGGAACTGGGACAATAATTGGTGCATGTCAAAAAGGGATAGGCAAAGAAGAAGAATTTAATAAAATAACAACAACAGGAAGAGCCCGAGGCAGCCGAATTGCAAATACAAGAGTATGTATTTGACAGACAGACTTCGAGAAACCATGCGTCTAAAGAAGAATGGTTGAGATCTTACCGAGAGAGGGATGATAAAACCTTCAAGGAGACAATAAAACTATACAACGAATCCTCGTGGTTTCCCCACCCCAATGTGGCACTGAAAGTTGTAAGGGATCATGCCACTGATACCCTTAGCTTGGCCTTAGTAATGGGAACAAGGTGTCCAAGGTCAGTGTGAACCTATCTAAGGTTCCCACTACTGACATCATAAACCTAAACAAAGAGACAGGAGGTATACTAAATACTAGACTGCTTAAGGCTACCATACAGTTGTCTAAGCTGGAGGAGAGTAGGGTGAAAACTTCAAATCTTCTAAGGAAGGTGAGAGTGGAGAATAAAGCACTCAAAGCCCAAATCAACAACTTACAAAAGGAATATATGCAAATAGAAGGAACTACACAGAAAGGGAGTTTGGCTCAGATATTGCTCGATGAAAAAGAAAAGGAGATCCGAAACTTGAAAAAGAAGTTAAAAATCCCTTCCACCAAACTTGCTCAAGCAGAAGAATTGGTTGGCTTCGAAAGAGAAAAAGAGGCATTGAATGCCGAGCTTACTGAATGCAAGGCTAAGCTACTAGAGCTTGAAGAAAAGGGAAGGCAGTGAGAAGCAAATATCCATCTCTTGAAGAATAGCGAGGCAGAATTGAAAACCAGATTAGCAATGAAGGAAAATGAGCTTCAAAGCAGAAGTATAGAGAATACAGTTTAGTCCACAGGTATGGCTGCAGAGATAGATACCAGCTCCCTCTCCAAAGCAATGTCCCAGATAGGCCTAAAAGATACCGAGCTCATTAAACTGAAACAATAGATTGAGGAACTGGAAAGGGAAATAGTCAAAGAGAAACAAGGAAGAGAAAAGGCAGAGGAGAAATGCCAAGAACTGACTCAACAAAATGATAAATTGAGCCAACAGGTGGTTGGAAAACTTGCCTTACAAGGTGCTAGGCATCTGATATGGGATCAAGTCATCATTAAAGCTGACAAGTTCCGGCCCTACCTATATTTTATTGAAGATCAGGAAATTGCTATGAGAGAAGCCAAGAAAAGAGCCCAGATGGTATCGCCAGAAGTGAACAAAAGGCCCTTAATGACCACAAAAAATTCCATAACCTTCTTGAGCTCTTTGTCAGATGGGTCCACTAGCAAATACGGTATTCAAAACAGGGTCACTGTTGTCTCTAGAGCCATAAAGGTAGTGGCTAAGCACAAGATGATGGAGATGATATGGGCCAAAATAGAGGTTATTGAGCACAAAGTCCAAGAAGCCGTCAAGCTATTCAGGCCACTGGTAAGCATAGGGCTCCCATTTTTTGGGGAAGAAAACGGTCCTTTAATGTCCCATAAAGAGTATCAGGAGTGCCTAGTGCACTACCAATTGGACCACAACAAATTTGGAAATATGCAACAAGAGTTGTTAGGGAAGGTCATCTTTGACAAATTGGCCAGTAATTTCGAATTATTGTTTGATTTTAAAGCCGCATGCTCCAAAGTCCCAAAGACTTCATGCCCAAAAATGATGGAGCTCAGATCATAAGATTACGACATGATAGTTGTGACCCTGTTGGGTTCCGATGTATGGAGAGTCATCCAATAATATGGGTCAACCAAACTCAAAGTGCACTCGTAGAAGTGACAATGATGGTACGTGGGAAATTTTCTTTGCGTTGGTTACCCATCCCAACATTCGCCTTTCTCAGAGCTTTGTACAGTCATCACCCACTAGATGGGAGTATGGGATTCTCTCGTGCCTATTTCATCCTATGTTTCACATTTCATTGTCTGGCCATTTCATGCAAGTCGCAGCAAATGTGCCACCTAAGAGGTTGTTAGAAGATGTTCTCCAATTTTTAACAAATTTTGATTCTCGAATGTCGATTTAGGAAGTTCAAAATACTATAAATTTACCTCGTAAAGAAGGAGAAAAGGTTGAAACCATTATAATTTTTTCTGTGTATGTTTTTCATTTTTTTTTAATATAATTGCAGATCCAAGGTCGGCATTTTCATACAGGGATTCATGTGTCGTTCACATTTACAGTCTATTATTTCCTTTCTTATGTGAATTTTTTTCCAGTTTATCTCTCCTATTTTGGTTTCTTTTATTTCTAAGACTTAGGGTATAAAAGCTCAGAATTCATACTTGCTATGCTCCGTCTGTTGTTTCAGGTATTCACCAAAGTTTTCTTCTAAAGTTGATACAGAATTCATTTTTTGCAATGGTCTGTTCACGTTCCTCCTTTCCACCAGACAATTACGAATCGACTGTGATCGAGTGGCTACCTTGCCCCTGTGTTTAAATCACTTGAATTAAGTTTTGATTATTCCTATTGTATATCTTGACTCCATCGCCCAATGGTGCTGTGTTTTGTTTCAACAAATTTTACAAACAATTTATAGTTTCATTTGTATATATATATTTGGCATTGTTGACATTTGGTGAGAGATTCCTCTTGGAAGAGTAGAAGGCCAGTTCTCTCTTCGAAAGTGGTTTTTCTGTTACCTAGGAGTGAGCCTTTTACAACATTTGGTTCAATTCCAATGCTAACAAATTGGCGCCATTTCCAGGGATGAGATTGAAGATCATCCCTTGGAAGAACGACAAAGATTCAGAGGATAAAGAGTCTATGTGGGAAAGAGAGATTCATACATGTGAAGAAGGTTGTATCATTTACCCTGGTGACTCCACTAAAATATTCTGGAAGTAGACTCCATTGAGGAGACCAGTGATTAGAAAGAAAGATATTTCTGGGGGAAAACAGAAATTTTTGAATTCACTAGAAGGTTGTACGTTTGTCCTGGTGACTCCACACCTGCTTCAACCGGTACCACACAACATATCTTGGCTTCCAAAAAGATCCACACAAGAGGTAACTCTGATACCGAAACATTACTCAGTTTGGATAATCCTGAAAGAATATTTAGGAATAGAAATAAAGAGAAATTGGATTCTCCGTTGTTTGATACTTCATCATCTCATGCTTTGTACGGATTAGCTGAACCCCAATGGGGGGTTGGGGTTGAAAGACTACTAACCAAGTCTAAAAATGAATATGACATAAGAAAAGCTGGGGTTGACCCTAATACGCTACAATCCTATCTGCTTTACTCTTTGTGGGTGAACCTAGAAACCCCACCAAATGCTGAAGAGATAGCCCCTATCTTTCAGAACACCCAGTTGCCTAACCCCCTGTCTGTTCCTAACCGAACTACGCCAATGACGGGGAGGGGAATTTCTTAGCAAGATACGAAGTGGATAAGTTCAATGACTTCATCAAATTGGAAGAGGTGGATAATGAAGATGTCAAAATGTAGTTGTTCACTCAGAGTTTGTCTAGGGAAGCCACAAAATGGTACAAATATTTGCCGTCTATCCACAGCTTTGCTAGCTTTCAAACCATATTCCTAGAAAGGTGGGATGATAAAAAAATCCCATTAGAGGTCTTGTCTCAATACAACAATATCAAGAAAGGAGGTCTTGAATTGGTCCATGAGTTTTCCAGCAGATTCATGCGAGTCTACAAGTCGATACCTGCCAATATCAAACCTTCGCCCGTGGTGGCTAAACTTTATTAGGATGATGCCTTTGACAATTATTTTTCTCTATTATTGAGAGAAATAAATCCAAACACCCTCCCAACCATGTTCACTGACTCCCTAGAAGTAGATTCCAATATGATGGCATGTGGGAAAATTAAACCAAGGGCAGAGATCGACAGAAGGAAAGGTAGAGAAGAGACACACCCCTCTATTTCTGCCTCTTCATCCATTGATATAAAATTTGAGATGATGCTCAAAACTATGGAAAAGTTGATGGACAGTCTAATGGTAGAGGCCAAGCTGGAAAACTAGGAGCAGAACAAACCTTAGATAAGGAATCCCAATTTTAGGAGGCAAGTCCCTCCCCCTCTCCAACCAAATAGACCAAGGGATGTGAGGAATCAGAGAAAACAAGAAGAGTAGCCAATCCAGCCTCCTTTCCCTGAAAACTATGTGGCCGTTGAAGACGAAGCTAAGTTCGTCGAAGATCATATCCATCATTTCGGCGATTTGGACTCTAAGATCTACGTGACTGAAGAGGAACATGATATGTTCACTCAGGTGGATGACAAGACCCTGACTGGGGAATTGGAGCAATATAATAAAGGGTATATGCATGCTATAGACGATGTCAAGAAGATCAAGTTAAGGAGTAGAGATGTCGCTATACATAAAAAGGGTGGTGACTATGCTGGAAATGCTGCTATACATAAGGGAGGTTTAAATACTGACCAGCCTTCTAATAGTCAGATCGGCCCAAGGAAAGGAAATGAAAAACAAAAGGGGCCGATGGCACCTATAGAAGTGGAAAA
Source organism: Pseudotsuga menziesii (assembly GCA_001517045.1). NCBI lineage: Eukaryota > Viridiplantae > Streptophyta > Pinopsida > Pinales > Pinaceae > Pseudotsuga > Pseudotsuga menziesii. Next base: position 87,920 of record LPNX010561537.1, read on the forward strand.
GAGGAATAATAATGTGAGAGAGTTGGAGCCCATGGAACCTATCAAACTGGGCACAACCCCTGCCATGTTTAATGTCCAAAACGAGCTAGCCAAGCTAAAGGTTTTGATTGCTTTCAATGAATTATTGAGGAATCATGAGTATAGGGACACTATAACAACGATGATTTCACATCAAGGAGAATCCCACCCTGATATCTTAGAGCTGACTAAAGACAACCCTACTGATATTATGGGATCCAAGATTGATAGCATGGACATCAATGATGAGGAGGTGCCCCCCTTTTAAATGAGCTTGAATGTGCATGATATGGTGTTACACAATGCTATGCTGGATTCAGGAGCCTCACACAATCTGATTCCAAAGGGAGTGGTGGAAAGCCTAGGGTTAGAGATTACAAGGCCTTATAAATACCTGCATTCCTTTGATTCTAAAAGGGTGAAATGTGTGGGACTGATCAAAGACATGGTGGTATATTTAAATAAGTTTCCATCTAAAATTATGGTCATGGACGTTGTCATGGCCAACATTCCTCCCAAGTTTGGTATTTTGCTGTCAAGATCTTGGACTTCGAAGTTGAAAGGCATCTTGCAAATGGACATGACCTATGCAACAATTCCTATTCGAAATGAAAGAAAAAGGATATACAGCGAGAAGAGGTTTCCTTACATCATGAGCAGTCAGACTCAACCCAACATCCATCATGTTTATGCCGTCGACACGGACCTAGGGTCCTCTATTTTCTTCAATGATATCTCTCCTTGCAACTCAGAAATCGTTCTGCAACAAAAAGATAAAAAAGAGGCTAGCGAGTTAGAAGCTGAAAGGAAGCGAATGTACAAAGGACTGTGGAAGATGTATTTCGATGGCTCGGTGTCTAAAACAAGTGCTGGCACAGGTGTGTGTGTTATCTCCCCCATTAAGGGTACCAAAGCTTACTCTTGCAAGTTGATTTTTGAATTCTCTAACAATGTAGCGGAGTATGAGGCCTTGTTGCTGTGCCTACATGCACTGAAATATTTAGGAGTGATAAGGGTCCAAATTTTTGGGGACTCAGAGCTTGTAGTAAATCAAGTGAATGATATCTATCAGAATAAACATCCAAGAATGAGAGCCTACCAGAATGAGTTATGGGATATGTTCATAAATTTATTTACTGAACATACGGTCCAAGAGATTCCCAGAGATGAGAATGCAGTAGCAGACTCTCTAGCGACTACAGCAGGAAAATTTGAAGCTCCTATGGTAGGCAAAAGGAAATATAAAGTGGATATTTTAAACAGACCTTTCATACCAGATAACACTAAATATTTGCAAGTATTTGAAGGCAATATGCAGATCAAAATATTTATGGACATGTCTGGTGAGTTTGTGAACACTCACATTGATGAAGGTGGTGTTGACACTGAAAACTTCCTAGACGTTGAAGAGGAAGGGGAAGAATCCATAGAGATGGGGAAACTAAAAGACTTCTTGTCAGGAAAGGATATAGTCCAATTGAAAATAAATCATATTCCCAGGGGCTTGATCCCTCTAGAATATATTTTTGACCAAAATGATGTAGCGAGGGATCTAAAGGTTAAGCCTACCATGGATGCTGTCGAAGATGTAGATATTAGCATTGAAGGTGATCCTAAAACTGTAAAATTGTCCAAGAAATTGCCTACTATAGAAAAATAAGGGTATGTGAACCTAATGAAAAAGTACACATATGTGTTTGCATGGAGTTATGAAGATCTCAAAGAATATGACACTTCCATCATACAACATACTATTCCTCTTAAACCCGGAGAAAAACCATTCAGGCAAAAACTGAGGAGGATTAATCCGAAGCTAGTACCTGTTATTGGAAAAGAAGTAAAAAGGTTGTTTGATGCAAAGATAACAGTAACTCCAAGGTTTTCAAAATGGGTAGCCAATTTGGTTGTTGTTTAGAAAAAGAATGGAGAGATAAGAATATGCATAGATTTCAGAAATATGAACAAAATTTCTTTGAAAGATAATTACCCATTGTCGAAAATGGACTAGATCCTGTAGAGGGTGGTAGGCTCAGAGAGGATATCCACTATGGATGGTTTTTTCAGGTACAATCAGGTGAAGGTGCTACGTGAAGACCAAGAAAAAACTGATTTCACCACACCTTAGGGTACATTCATGTACGCAAAGATGCCATTTGGGTTAACGAATGCTGGAGCAACTTTCCAACGTGCCATGGATATTTCTTTTGCAGATAAGAAAGAAAAATTTGTGGTGATATACATGGATAGCATTATTGTGTACTCTAGGTGGGCTAAATATCATATCAGGCACCTGGAAAGATTTTTCATTAAATGCAGAAAGTATGGCATTTCCTTGAACCCTAGAAAGTCGAACTTCGCTTTGGTAGAAGGAAAGTTGTTGGTGGCACATTATTTCAAAGGAAGGGATCAAGATTGATCTAGATAGGGTAAAAGGAATTTCGAAATTAGATGAACCAAGGAGCAATAAATAAATCCAATCTTTCATTGGTCAAGTCAACTTCTTGAGGAGATTCATCCCTAGCTTTGCCGAAATCCTGATGAACATTACTTACATGCTAAGGAAAGATCATGAAATTAGGTGGACAGTGGGAGCCAACAAAGATTTCAAAGATATAAAACTGGACATTTTAGAAGCTCTTGTTCTGATCAGCCTAGATTTGGAAAAGGATTTCTTGATATTCTATTATGCTTTAGAACACACCGTCGCGGCAGTGTTGTTACAAAAGAATGATTGGGGTGAAGAACAACCTATAGCGTTCTTTAGTAATATATTGAGATATGCATAACTGAAATATAGTATAATGGAAAAACATGCCTACACCTTGGTTATAGCCGTGAAGGATTTTAGAATATACATCCCCCATTCCCACATAATTGCCTATGTACCTTGCAGTGTAGTGAAAATCATACTCACACAACTTGACCCCGAAGGAAAGAGAGGTAAATGGGTTGCAGTGCTCCTGGAATATGACATAGAAATCAAGCCCACGAAGTTGATAAAAGGGCAGGGATTGGCTAGGATGATGACAGACTCCCATTGAGAATATCTGCAGCTGAAGTTTCTAGCTTGTCATTCTAGTCAGGAAGAAGCAGGGGTGCGGGTGAAGCCTGATTTCTTTGCATCTCCTTGGTATGATGACATTGTTTTTTCATTACATAATTTACAACCCCTTGCTGGGCTAAGCAAAACCTCAACTAGATCCATAAAAATGAAATCTGCAAAATTTTGTATCATAGAACAATATCTCTACTGGAAAGAACCCGGAGGGATACTGCTGAATTGTATTCTGGAGGACAGTGCTCAACGTATGGCAAAGGAATTTCAAGAAGGAGATTGTGGAGAACACCATTCCTGGAAAGTTACCGCGAAAAAAATTCTGAGAGCAGGGTTTTATTGTCCCATGTTGTTCTCATATTTCTATAAGGAAATGACTAAATGCCATCAGTGTCAAATTTTTTAAGGGAAAAGGAAGGTGGTGTCTCTCCCCCTCAACCCAGTATATGTGGAAGCTCTGTTCCAGCAATGGGGGTTAGATTTCATCGACGAGAATAATCCAAACTCCTTCAGGAAGCATAAGTGTATTCTGACTGTCACTGATTATTTCATGAAGTGGATTGAGGCCACACCCACGAGGCGGGCTACAAAAGAAGTGATAATGGATTTCATAGAAAACAATATTCTAGAAAGGTTCGGATGCCCGAGAAAGATTGTGACCAAAAACGCCCCTGCATTTAAATCCAGAAAGATGATCAATTTTTTCCATAAGTACCATATAATCCTAAATCACTCTACTGCTTATTACCCATAGGGGAATAGGTTGGCTGAATCTTGTAACAAAAGGCTTGTGAGTATCATTAAGAAGTTGTTGGAGGATAACAAGAAATCTTGGCACACTAAATTGAAATATGCCTTGTGGGACAATAGAATCAGCACCAAAAGGGCCATTGGTATGTCACCGTTTCAGATAGTACATGGAGCTAAAGTATTTTTCCATTCCTCTTTAGGCATTCTAGTCATGAAGTTATTACGGGAGCTATTGGACGAGCCTAATCCCATTCAAATAAGGATCAACCAGATCATTGAGCTTAATGAAGTAAGGGACAAGGCTTATGATAAAGTCCAGATACACCAGGATAAAATGAAGAATACCTTCGACAAGAGAGTAAAAGAATATGTTTTCTAGGTCGATGACTTGGTGTTAAAATGGGATGCTCCTCATGAAGACAAAGGGAAGCACAAAAAATTCGACCATTTGTGGGTAGGTCCTTATCTTATTGCAGTGCATAGAGGGGAAAACGCCCTCATTTTTTAGTATCCAGATGGGTCGCAGTATGAAGGAGGCATGGTGAATGTGAGGTTCTTGAAGCATTACTTGGAATAAAGGCCCTAAGATTAGAAGAGGCAACCATTCTTTCGAATTTTTTTTTTTTCAGATAGTAAAATAATAGGAGATTTTCAATGGATAAGGAGACTAGTCTACGGGTTCTTTGCTACCTCACTGGGAGGATAGCATCCCTCGTGGAGCCGGTTGTTAACACTTTGTTAAATTTTGGGCATAAATGATACTCGCGTCCTTCGGCCCCGTCGAGAAGTGTTGAGAAGGCAGCGTAGTATTCGCAGAAAGAGCTAATGGCACACACAAGATAGCGCTCAGCCTTGGTGGTGAATGTCGAAAGCCAGTGAGATAGTATGTGGATCAGGGAAGCGAGGCTAAGAATAAAGCATTGGGAATGCTAGAGGCATTAAAGGGGAGTCATGATCGAAGGTTGAGGTTGATCATATAGCAGATCAATGGCATCAAACCATTCTGCATGGAAAACATGTCTGACCCAAGCTGCTTTTTAAGATTTGTGAAATAGTTGAAAGAACGGATGCATCCAACGGTCGAGATTGGGACCCAAGAAGATTTGCGGCTGAGAATGATTTCAAATACCAAACTAGCGAGGGAAAACTTAGCAATTTTGGATTGCGAAAAGTGGTACGAGCCGTTTTGATCGATGGTGCATATGAGAACGGAGGGAGATCGATGGTTATAGTTCATTTCGCAATCTAGGGTAGCACGGAGGAAAACAGAACCTCGCTTTGTGAAGAATGGTGGGGTCCGTCCGGATCGAAGGTTGTGAAGGAAGTCAGTCCCGATCAATGGTTGGGATGCACATGTGTGAGTTAAGGAAAGACATGGCATAAAGAACCCCACATATATATAGTTTAGGTCACGAAGAGTAAAATATACGTTGCAAACCGCCTGGGAAATGCGTGAAGGTTATGATTGGGTGGAAAGCTATAAAGAGGACCACATGAAGTTGCAAACATTTGTCCTTTCTTAAACCTTGAAGTTGTCAAACATCCAACCATATCCAAAGTGCCAGCCCAAACCAACCAGGAGATTGTGCTATTAAACAAGGTAAGCCCTTGATATCCCCTTAGTGTTGTTTGAAAATGGATGAAACAGAAGTGGTAGGAGTGAGAGATGATGTAGATCCTGAGGTCGTAGGTCGAAGGACAGAAGGGAGCCTGTTAGATGAAAATGTTGATATTATTTATACCATCCTAGTGGGAGAAGCTATTGAAATGGCCAGAGCAAAATTGGAAGCTCTGAAGAACCAAGGTAGAGATAAATGTGGTGTTTTTAAATCTTTCTTCCACTTCTTCTCTGTCGAACAAACCCCTCAATTCCTTGAATTTTTCGAATGGTGTGCGGATAATTTCTCTGTCACCAAAGGCATTATTATGAATAATTCTATGTCTAAAATCCTTTTCCCAATTCAAGCTTTTGTCATCCACAAAACCCTGGATATCCAAGATGAATTCACCCATATATCCCAAGAGTACCGAGAAGAAGACATTGTAGGTTGTTTTAGAGAGTCTACTGACGAAAGTAAAGAAACCTTCCTGAAGGCCTATTCTAAACTCAATGGAGAACCCATCGACCTATCTTACCCTATTAACCTCAGCTAATTCAATGAAGAAACTCAGTGGTGTATATCCCTGGCCAGTCAATTCGTAGGTCTAGATACCGACGCGTACTTCCTAGATTCATTGTTGAGTCTTTTTTTTGTATTAAGTACTTGTTCAATCGAACCTGAATTTCCTGGACAATCCAGTCAGTCTTGTTGCCTTAAATTTGATGAGTTCCTGGTCGAGAACATCTGTTCTCAGTTAGCTAACTTCCCCGACACTAGAATGTTCAGATTCCAGCGCTTTTTATTGAGGATGTTCATAGCCTATAATGAGGACCTACAAGTACCAGAATTGGCAATCACTGCTAATATGGCCATGGATTACTGTAAATTCATGAACTAGTTGATGGTCGAAATATATGAACTCTTGTTTCATGAAAGGCTACCTAGGGTGTTTGCTGAGATGAGGTAAATGCTGCAACTGTCAAATAGCAAGAAGATAGTGGACTGGTTCCTCATAGAATTTGGAATGACCATAAGGTTGTATGGATTCGTACATCCACCCTACGTCATGCCAGCTTTTCTAACTCCCAGGTTTTCCTCACTAGAATTAATCTGGCAGAAACTCATTGTCGAAAAAAACACTTCTTGAACTTTAACAAAAGTTCAAATTTGATTTTTCCATGGGAATTAAAACCATACCGAGTTAAAAGCAGGGTTTTTTTCCCCTTGGTCCAGAACTTGCTTAGAGGCATGGAGTTTTCCTCATGACAAGCAATAAATTGTGATCCTCACCAGGTGATTTCCAAAAGAAGGAAAGCTAAAAAATGCAGGCCCTTTGAGCACACTGAGATACCTGCACTTAGAGAAGTGGAAAATTGGGACAATTTCCCTAATCCTGCCCCATTGGATACCAGCACAGAGTAGGACAGTGGCTCACAGCTACCGGGGGTGGTTTCTCCTGAAAGAGAGTTGGCTATAGTAGCTGCGATAGCAGGGGGGTTCTCATCACTAGTTAGCTATTCGACAATTTCAATGAAAAGATGGGATCTAGAGCCCATGGAAACTAAAGAAATGGAAACTGCCAGCATGCCCAAGAAACAGAAAGTGGAACCAGAACAGCAATTGGTGCAGGTCAAAAAGGGATAGGAAAAGAAGAAGAATTTAATAAAAGAACAACAACAGGAAGAGCCCGAGGAAACCAAATTGCAAATACAAGAGTATGTATTTGATGGACAGACTCCGAGCAAGCATGGTTCCAAAGAATAATGGTTGAGATCTTACCGAGAGAGGGCTGATAAAACCTTCGAGGAGACAACAGAACTATACAGTGAAGCCTCACGGTTTCCCCACCCTAATCTGGCACTAAAAGCTGTAAGCGATCATGCCACTGATACTCTTAGCTTGGCCTTAGCAATGGGGAACAAGGTGTCCGAGGTCAGTGTGAACCTCTCAAAGGTTCCAACTACTGAAATCATATACCTAAACAAAGAGATAGGAGATATACTAAATAACAGACTGCTTAAGGCTACCATAGAGATGTCTAAGCTGGAGGAGAGTAGGAAAAAAAATTCAAATCTTCTAAGCAAAGCGAGAGTGGAGAATAAAGCACTCAAAGCCCAAATCAACAACTTACAAAAGGAAGCTATGCAAATAGAAGGACTTGCACAAAGAGGGAGTTTAGATCAGAAATTGCTTGATGACAAAGAAAAGGAGATCCAAACCTTGAAAAAGAAGTTAAAAATCCCTGCGACCCAACTTGCTCAAGCGAAAGAATTGGCTGAATTCAAATGAGAAAAACAGGCATTGAACGTTGAGCTTACTGACCGTAAGGCTAAGCTACTGAAGCTTGAAGAAAAGGGGAGGCAGTGGGAAGCAAATATCTAGATTTTGAATAATAGCGTGGCAAAATTGAAAACTAGATTAGCAATGAAGGAAAATGAGCTTCAAAGCAGAAGTACAGAGAATACAGTTCAGTCCACAGGTACGGCTGGAGAGATAGATACCAGCTCCCTCTCCAAAGAAATGTCCTAGATAGGCCTAAAGGATACCAAGATCATTAAACTAAAACAACAAATTAAGGAACTAGAAAGGGAAAGAGTCAAAGAGAAAGGAGGAAGAGAAAAGGCAGAAAAGAAATGCCAAGAACTGAATCAACAAAATGATAAATTGAGCCAAGAGGTGGTTGGAAAACTTGCCTTGCAAGGTGCTTGGCATATGATCTGAGATCATATAATCATGGAACCTGACCAGTTCTGGTCCTACCTATATTTTATTAAATATTAGGAAATTGCTTTGAGAGAAGCCAAGAAATAAGACTAGATGTTATTGGCAGAAGTGAACAAAAGGTGCTTGACGACTGTGGAGAATGCCATAACCTTCGTGAGCTCTTTGTTAGATGGGTCCGCTAGTAGATAGGGTATTCAAAATAAGGTCATTGTTGTCTCTGGAGCTAGAAAGGTGGTGGTTAAGCACAGGCTGATGGAGATGGTACAGGCCAAAATAGAAGTTATTGAGCACAAAGTCCAAGAAGTCGTCAAGCTATTTAGACAACTTGTAAGTAGAGGGATACCCTTTTTCTAGGAAGAAAAGGGTCCTTTAATGTCCCATAAAGAGTATTAGGAGTGCCTAATGCACTGCTAATTGGACCACAACAAATTTGGAAATATGCAACAAGCACTGTCAGGGAAGGTTGTCTTTGACGAATTAGCCAGTTATTTCGAATTATTGTTTGATTTTAAAGCCGCATGATCCAAATTCCCCAAGACTTCATACCCGAAAATGATGGAGCTCAAAGCACAATCTTACGACATGATAGTTGTGACCCTGCCAGGTCTCAATTTATGCAGAGTCATCCAACAATATGGGTCAACCAAACTCAAAGCGCACTCGTAGAAGTGACAATGATGGTACACAGGAAATTTTCTTTGTGTTGCATGCCTATCCCAATGGTCTCCTTTCTCGGAGCTTTGTATAGTCATCACCCGCCATATGGGAGTATGGGATGCTCTCGTGCTTATTTCATCTTGCATTTCACATTTCATTGTCTGACCTTTTTTTGCAAGTCGTGGCCAATGTGCCACCTAAGAGGTTGTTAGAAAATGTTCTCCAGTTTGTAACAAATTTTGATTTTTGAATGTTGGTTTAGGAAGTCCAAAATACTATAAATTTACCTCATGAAGAAGGAGAAAGGGTTGAAACGATTATAATTTTTGCTGTGTATGTTTTTCAAGAAAATTTTAATATAATTGCTAAGCTGAGGTCGACGTTTTCATATAGGGATTCATGTGTCATTCGGACTTACAGTCTATTCTTTCCTTTCTTATGTGAATGTTTTTCTAGTTTATCTCTCCTATCTTGTTTTCTTTCATATTTGAGACTTAGGGTGTAATAGCTCAGAATTCATACTTGCTATGCTCCGTTTGTTGTTTCAGGTATTCATCAAATTTTTCTTCTAAAGTTGATATGGAATTAATTTTTTGCAATGCTCTGTGTTGATGGTCTGTTCATGTTCCCCCTTTCCACCAAACAATTATGAATCGGCTATGATTGAGTGGCTACCTTGCCCCTGTGTTGAAATTGCTTGAATTAAGTTCTGGTTATTCCTATTGTATATCTTGACTCCATCGCCCAATGGTGCTGTGTTTTGTTTCAACCAATTTTAAAAACAATTTATAGTTTCATTTGTATATATATCTGGCATGGTTAACATTTGGTGAGAGATCCCTCTCAGAAGAGCAGAAGGCCAGTTCTCTCTTTGAAAGTGGTTTTGCTGTTACCTGGGAGTGAGCCTTCCGCAACCTTTGGTTCAATTCCAGTGCTAACAAACTGTTGTTTTTGTAGGGGATGAGATTGAAGATCATCCCTGGGAAGAACAACAAAGATTCATAGGATAAAGAGTCTCTGTGGACAAAGAGAGATTCATACATGTGAATAAGGTTGTATCATTTTCCCTCGCGACTCCACTAAAATATTCTGGAAGGTGACTCCACTGAGAAGATGGGCAATTGAAAAGAAAGAGATTTTTAGGGTCAAACATAAATTTCTGAATTCACTAGAAGGTTGTACATTTGTCCTGGAAACTCCACACCTACTTCGACCAGTACCACACTAGATATCCTGGATTCTAGAAAGATCCACACAAGAGGTAACTTTGATACCGAAACTTTACTCAGTCTCGATAATCCCAAAAGAATACTTAAGAATAGAAATAAAGAGAAATTGGATTCTCTATTGTTTGATACTTCATGATCTCAGGCTTTGTATGGCTTAGCTGAACCCAAGTGGGGCATTGGGGCTGAAAGACTATTGACCAAGTCTAAATCTGAATCTGACCTAAGAAAAGATGGGGTTGACCCTAATACATTGCAATCCTGTCTGCTTGATTCTTTGTGGCTGAACCTAGAAACCCCACCAAAAGCTAAAGAGATAGCCCCTATCTTTCAGAACACCTAGTTTCCCAACCCCTATCTGTTCCTAACCAAACTACCCACGGGGGCTTCACTTGTTGACCAATATCCTATCACGTTAGTTCATATTGTGGGTTTTAAAATGATAAAAAATAGAACCAATATATTGCAGGTATGGGGGGGATGAGGGGTTTAAGGTGGGGGTAAGTAGGGTGGTTTATAAGGATTGAGTTATAAAAAGGGGTGGGGAGGAGGTTTTAAGTATTGGGAGGGGGTTTCAACAAAAAGAGTTTGGGTCAATATCTATGGAAATTAAGGGTATTCTTTAATATCCCATGATCATGCGTGCTATGTGAGAGGTTCACTAAGTCAAGTCCCCATGGACCTACCCTAATGGCTGCTACTATATTTGCCCCGTTAGCCTTACGTCTGGTTCTACACGACCTCCCTATGAATTATGCCCAAATAATCACACTCTACGACATGGAGGGGAATGTTTCAGCAAGATACCATGTGGATAAGTTCAATGACTTCATCGACCTGGAAGAGTTGGATGATGAAGATGTCAAAATACGGTTGTTCGCTCAGATTTTTTCTAGGGAAGCCAAGAAATGGTACAAATATTTTCCACCTAGGTCTATCCGTAGCTTTGCTAGCTTTCAAACCATATTCCTAGAAAGGTGGGATGATAAACAAAGCCCATTACAGGTCTTGTCTCAATATAGCAATCTCAAGAAAGGAGGTTTTGAATTAGTCCATGAGTTTTCCAGCAGATTCATGAGGGTCTACAACTCGATACCTGCCGATATCAAATCTTCGCCCAGGGCAACTAAAATTCATTACGCTGATGCCTTTGACAATTATTTTTCTCTATTATTGAGAGAAATAAAGTCAAACACCCTCGCTGCCATGTTCAATAATTCCCTAGAAGTAGAGGCCGATATGATGGCATGTGGGAAAATTAAAGCAAGGGCGGAGATTGATAGAAGGAAAGGTAGAGAAGAGACACATCCCTCTATTTCCACCTCTTTGTCCAATGATATAAAATTTGAGATGATGCTCAAAACTATGGAAAAGTTGATGGACAGGCTTACGGTAGAGGACAAACTGGTGAACCGAGAGCAGAACGAACCTCAGATAAGGAATCCCAATTTTAGGAGGTAGGTCCATCCCCCGCTCCAACCAAATAGACCATGGGATGTGAGGAATCCAAGAAACCAAGAAGAACAGCCAATCAGGCCTCCTTTCCCTGATCACTATGTGGCTGCTTAGGATGAAGCTAAATCCGTTGAAGATCATATCCATCATTTTGGCGATTTTGACTCTGAGATCTACTTGACTGAAGAGGAACATGATATGTTCGCTTAGGTGGATGACAAGACCCTGACTGGGGAATTGGATCAATATCATAAAGGGTATATCCATGCTATAGACGATGTCAATAAGATCAAGTTAAGGAGTAGAGACGTCGCTATACATAAAAAGGGCGGTGGCTCTGTTGGTGATGTTGCTATACATAAGGGAGGGTTAAATCCTGACCAGTCTTCTAGTAGTCAGATCGACCCAAGGAAAGGAAATGAAAAACAAAAGGGGTCGATGGAACCTAGAGAAGTGAAAAAGAGGAATAATAATGTGAGAGAGTTGGAGCCCGCGGCAGCTATCAAACTGGGCAAAAACCCTCCCATGTTTAATATCTAAAACAAGCTAGCTAAGATTAAGGTCTCGATTCCTTTCAATGAATTATTGAGGAATCAAGAGTACATGGACACTATAAAAATGATGATTGCAAATCAAATAGGATCCCACCCTAATATCTTAGAGCTTATCGAAGACAACCCTACTATTATTATGGGATCCAAGATTGACAGTGTGGACAACGATGACGAGGAGGTGCCCCCTTTTTACATGAGCTTGAATGTGCATGATGTGGTGTTACACAATGCTATGCTGGATTCTAGAGCCTCACACAATTTGATTCCAAAGGGAGTGGTGGATAGCCTAGGGTTGGAGATTACAAGGCCTTATAAAGACCTGTATTCCTTTGATTCTAAAAGGGTGAAATGTCTAGGACTGATCAAAGACATGGTGGTATCTTTAAATAAGTTTCCATCTAAATTGTGGTCATGGATGTCGTCGTGGCCGACATTCCTCCCAAGTTTGGTATTTTTCTATCAAGATGTTGGATTTTGAAGCTGAAAGGCAGCTTGTAAATGGACATGACCTATGAAAAAATTCCTATTTAGAATGAAATAAAAAGGATATACAGTGAGAAGAGGTTTCCTTGCGTCGTGAGTGGTTAGACTCAGCCCAACATCCATCATGTTTATGCCATCAACATGGACCGAGGTTCCTCTGTTTTCTTCAATGATATATCTCCTTGCAACTCAGAAATCATTGTGCCACAAAAGGATAAAAAAGAGGCCAGCGAGATGGAAGCTGAAAGGAAGCGAATGTACGAAGGACTGTGGAAGATGTATTTCGATGGGTCTGTGTCTAAAACGGGTGTCGACACAGGTGTGTATGTTATCTACCCTATTAAGGGTACCAAATTTTACTCTTGCAAGTTGATTTTTGAATTCTCTAATAATGTAGCGGAGTATGAGGCCTTGTTGCTAGGCCTACATGCGCTAAAAGATTTAGGAGCGAAAAGGGTCCAAATTTTTGGGGACTAAGAGCTTGTAGTAAATCAAGTGAATGATATCTATCAGACTAAAAATACAAGAATGAGAGCATACTAGAATGAGGTATGGGATATGTTCTGAAATTTCTTCACTGAACATACGGTCCAAGTGATTCCTAGAGACTAGAATGTGGTAGCAGAGTCTCTGGCGACTGCAGCAGGAAAATTTGAAGCTCTTGCGGCAGGAAAAAAGAAATATAAAGTGGATATTTTAAACAGACCTTCCATACCAGATAACACTAAATATTAGCAAGTCTTTGAAGATGATATGCAGATGAAAATATTTCTGGAGATGTCTGGTGAGTTTGTGAACACTCACATTGATGAAGGTGGCATTAACCATGAAAACTTCCTAGATGTTGAAGAGGAAGGGGAAGAAGCCATCAGAACGGGGAAACTAAAAGACTCCTTGGGAGGCAAGGATATAGTCCAATTGAAAAGCAATCATATTCCTAGGGGCTTAATCCCTCTAGAATATCTTTTTGACCAAAATGATGTAGCCAAGGCTTAGAAGGTCGAGCCTTCCACGGATGCCGTCGAAGATGTAGATATCAACACTAAAGGTGATCCTAAAATTGTAAAATTGTCCAAGAAATTGCCTACTATAGAAAAACAAGGGTATGTGAACCTGATGAAAAAGTACATGGATGTGTTTGCATGGAGTTATGAAGATCTCAAAGAATATGACACTTCCATCATCCATCATACTATTCTGATTAAACCCAGAGAAAAACCATTTAGGTAGAAACTCAGGAGGATTAATCCGAAGCTAGTAGCCATTATTGAAAAAAAGTAAAAAGGTTGTTTGATGCAAAGATAGCAGTAACTCTGAGGTTTTCAAAATGGGTAGCCAATTTGGTTCCTGTTTGGAAAAAGAATGGGGAGATAAGACTGTGTGTAGATTTCAGAAATTTGAACAAATCTTCTTTGAAAGATAATTACCCATTGTCGAAAATGGATCAGATCCTACATAGGGTGGTAGGCTCAGAGAGGATATCCACTATGGATGGTTTTTCTGGGTACAATCAAGTGAAGGTGTTTCCTAAAGACCAAGAAAAAACCGCTTTCACCACACCTTGGGGTACATTCATGTACACAAAGATGTCGTTTCGGTTAATGAATGCTAGAGCAACTTTCCAATGTGCCATGGATATTGATTTTGCATATGAGAAAGAAAAATTTGTGGTGATATACATGGACGACATTATTGTGTATTCCAGGTGGGCTAAAGATAATATTAGGAACCTGGAAAGAGTTTTCATTAAATGTAGAAAGTATGGAATTTCCTTAAACCCTAGAAAGTCGAACTTCACTTAGGAAGAAGGAAAGTTGCTAGGGCACATTATTTCAAAGGAAGGGATCAGGATCGATCCAGACAGGGTAAAAGGAATTTTGAATGTATAGGAACCAAGGAGAAGGAAATAAATCCAATCTTTCATTGGTCAAGTCAACTTCTTGAGGAGATTCATCCCTAGCTTTGCCGAAATCCTGATGGAAATTACTTACATGCTAAGGAAAGATCATGAAATTAGGTGGACAGTGGGAGCCAAGAAAGCTTTCAAAGATATAAAACAGGCCATTTCAGAAGCTCCTATTCTGATCAGCCCAGATTTTGAGAAGGATTTATTGGTATTCGCTTATGCTTTAGAACACACCGTCACGGCAGTGTTGTTACAAAAGAATGATCGGGGTGAAGAACAGCCTATAGCGTTCTTCAGTAAGATATTGAGAGATGGAGAACTGAAATATAGTACAATGGAAAAACAAGCCTACTCCTTGGTTAAAGCCTTGAAGGATTTCAGAGTCTACATCCTCCATTCCCACACAATTGCTTATGTACCTTGCAGTGTAGTGAAAAGCATACTCACACAGCCTGACCCAAAAGGAAAGAGAGATAGTGCAGTGCTCTTGGAATATGACGTAGAAATCAGTCCCATGAAGTTGATCAAAGGGTAGGGATTGGATAGGATGATTATGGAATCCCATTATGACTCTCTGCAGCTAAATTTTCTGGCTTGTCATTCTAGTCAAGAAGAAGCACGGGTGTAGGTGAAGCCTGATTTCTATGCATCTCCTAGGTATGCTAACATTGCTTTTATATTACAGAATTTACAACCCCCTGCTGGGCTAAGCAAGATCCGGGCTAGATCCATAAAACTGAAAGCTGCGATTTTTTTCTTCATAGAACAATATCTCTACTAGAAAGACCTCGGAGAGATACTGCTGAATTGTATTCTAGAGGACGAAGCTCAACGTATGGCAAAGGAATTTCATGAAGGAGATTGTGGAGGACACCATTCCTGGAAATTTACCACGAACAAAATTCTGAGAGGAGGGTTTTATTGCCCCACATTGTTCTCAGATGTCTATAAGGAAACGACTACAATGCCACTAGTGTCAAATTTTTGAAGGGAAAAGGAAGGTGGTGTCTCTCCCCCTCAACCCAATATCTTTGGAAGCTCTGTTGCAGCAATGGTGGTTAGATTTCATTGGCAAGATAAATCCAAACTCCTCCGGGAAACATAAGTGGATTTTGACTGCCACTAATTATTTCACAAAGTGGATTGAGGCCACACCCACCAGGAGGGATATAGAAGAAGTGATAATGGATTTCATAGAAAACAATATTCTCGCAAGGTTTGACTTCCCAAGGTGGATTATGACCGACAACACCCTTGCATTTAAATACAGAAAGATGCTCAATTTTTTCCATAAGTACCATATAATCCTAAATCTCTATATGGCTTATTACCCATAGGGGAATGGGTTGGCTAAATCTTCCAACAAAATCCTTGTGAGGATCATTAAGAAGATGTTGGAGGATAACAAGAAAGCTTGGCACACTAAATTGAAGTATGCCTTGTGGGCCGATAGAATCAGCACCAAAAGGGCCATTGGTATGTCACCATTTCAATTAGTATATGGAGCTGAACTAATTTCCCCTGCCGCTTTAGACATTCCAGTGATGAAGTTATAATGGGAGCCATTGGATGAGCCTAATTGCATTCAAAGAAGGATCAACTAGATCATTGAGCTTAATGAAGTAAGGGACATGGCTTATGATAAAGTCCAGATACACCAGGAGAAAATGAAGAATACCTTCGACAGGAGAGTAAAAGAAGATGTTTTCCAGGTCAATGATTTGGTGTTAAAATGGGATGCCCCTCATGAAGACGAAGGGAAGCATGGAAAATTTGACCATTTGTGGGTAGGCCCTTATCTTATTGTGGCACATAGAGGGGACAACACCTTCATTTTTCACTATCCAGATGGGTCGTAGTATGAAGGAGGCACAGTGAATGGGAGGTTCCTGAAGCATTACTTGGAATAAAGGGACTTACGTCCATGTATCATAGCGTAAATATGTCTTATGTTTCAATCAGTATGGATGGTGAATCGAAAGATTTGAAGCCCATGGAGAAGGCCCTAAGATCAGAAGAGGTAACCATTCTTTTGAAGTTTGTTTTATTTTTAGGCAGTAAAATAATAGGAGGTTTTCAATGGATAAGGTGACTAGTATACGGGTTCTTTACTACCTGACTGGGAGGATATCATCCCTCATGGAGCTGGTTGTTGAGAAGGCAATGTCCTTCAGCCTCATCGAGAAGTGTTGAGAAGGCAGCGTAGTATTCATAGAAAGAGCTGATGGCCCACACAAGATAGTGCTTAGCCTTGGGGTAAGCCTTGGTGGTGAACATCAAAAGCCAGCGAGATAGTCTGTGGATCGAGGAAGCGAGGCTAAGAAGAAAGCATTGGGCATGCTGGAGGCATTAAAGGGGAGTTATGATTGAACGTTGAGGTTGATCATATACCAGATCAACATCATCCAACCATTCCGCACAATGAACATGTCCGACCCAAGTCGCTTTTTTAGATTTGTGAAATAGTTTAAAGAATGGATGCATCCAACGGTCGATATTGGGACCCAAGAAGATTTGCGGCGGAGAACGATTTCGCATCCCAAACTAGCGAGGATGAAAAGAGAAATTTTGGATTGTGAAAAGTGGTATGGGCCGTTTTGATCGACGATGTGTATGAGAATGGAGGGAGATCAACGGTTATAATTCATTTCGCAATCTAGAGTAGCACGGAGGAAAATAGAACCTCACTTCACAAAGAATGGTCAGGTCCGTCTGGATCAACGGTTGTGAAGGAAGTCAGTCCCGATCGACTGTTGGGCTGCACATGCATGAGGTAAGGAAGGACATGGCATAAAGAACCCCACATATCTACGGTTTAGTTCACAACGAGTAAAATATATGGTGCAAACTACCTGGGAAATGCGTGAAGGTTATGATTGGGTGAAAAGCTATAAAGAGGCCCACACAAAGTTGCAAATATTTTTCCTTTCTGAAACCTAGAATCCATCAAATATCCAACCACATCCAGAGCTCTAGCTCGGACCGTCCAGGAGACTGTGCTACAGAACAAGGTAAGCCCTTGATACCCCCTCAGTGTTGTTTGAAAATGGATGAAATAGAAGTGGTAGGAGTGAGAGATGATGTAGATCCTAAGGCCATAGGTCAAAGGACAGAAGGGATCCTGTTAGATGAAAATGTTGAGATTTTTGATACCATCCTGGTGGGAGAAGCTATTCAAACCGCTAGAGGCAAATTGGAAGCTCTTAAGAACCAAGGTAGAGATACCTGCTATGTTTAAAAATCTTTCTTCCACTTCTTCTCTGTCGACCAAACCCCCCATTGCCCTGAATTTGTCAAATGGTGTGCATGTAATTTCTCTGTCACTGTAGGCATTATTATGAATAAGTCCAAGTCTAAAATCCTTTTCCCAATTCAAGCTTCTGTCATCCGCAAAACCATGGATATCCCAGTTTAATTCACCCATATATCCCAAGACTACTAAGAAGAAGATATTGTATGTTGTTTTAGAGAGTCTACTGATGAAATTAAAGAAACCTTCCTGAAGGCCTATTCTAAACCCAATGGAGAACCCATCGACCTATCTTACCCTATTGACCTCATCCAATTCAATGAAGAAATGCAGTGGTGTATATCCCTGGCTAGTCAGTTCCTAGTTCTAGATACCGATGCGTATGTCCTAGAGTCATTGCTGAGTCTTTTATTCATCTTAAGTACTTGTTCAGTCGAACTTGAATTTCCTGGACAATCCGGTCAGTCTTGTTTCCTTAAATTTGATGAGTTCCTGGCCAAGAACATCCGTTCTCAGCTAGCGAACATCCGTGACACTAGAATGTTTAGAGTCTAGTCCTTTTTGCTGAGGATCTTCATAGCCTATAATGAGGAGGACCTACAAGTACCAGAATCGACAATCACTACTGATATGGCCATGGATTACTGTAAATTCATGAACTAGTTGATGGTCGAAATATATGAACTCTTCTTTCAGGAAAGGCTACCTAGGGTGTTTCTTGAGATGAGGCAAATGTTGCAACTGTCAAATAGCAAGAAGATAGGGGACTGGTTCCTCACATAATTTGGAACGACCATAAGGTTGTATGGCTTTGTACATCCACCCTACCTCCTGCCATCTTTTCTAACCCCCAGGGTTTTCTCCTTGGAATTAATCTGGAAGAAACGCATTGTCAAAGAAGAACACTTCTTGAACTTTAAGAAAATTTCAAGTTAGATTTTTCCATGGGAATTAAAACCATACATAGTTAGAATCAGGGCTATTTTTCCCCTGGTCACCAACCTGCTTAGAGGTATGTAGTTTTCCCTAGGACAAGCAATTTATTATATCCTCACCAAGTGATTTCCAAAAGAAGGAAAGCTCACAAATGCAGGCCCTTTGAGCACACTAAGATACCTAGACTTAGAGAAGTAACAAATTGGGATGATTTCCCTAATCCTTCCCCAATCGATACCAGCGCAGAGCAGGACACTAGCTCACAACTACTGGGGGTAGTTTCTCCCCAAAGAGAGTTGGCTACAGTAGCTACGATAGTAGGGGGATTCTCACCATTGGTCAGTTATTTGGAAAGTTAAATGAAAAGAGGGGATCCATAGCCCATGGACACTAAAGAAATAGACACTGCCAGCATACCCAAGAAATAGAAATTGGAACCGGGATAGCAATTGGTGCAGGTCAAAAGGGACAGGAAAATAATAATCATTTAATAAAAGAACATCAATAGAAAGATCCTGAGGCAGCCAAATTGCAGATACAAGAGTATGTATTTGACAGACGAACTCCAAGCAAGCATGCGTCCAAAGAAGAATGGCTGATATATTACTGAGAGAGGGTTGATAAAACATTCGAGGAGACAATAGAACTATACAACGAAGCCTCGTTGTTTCCCCGCCCTAATGTGGCATTGAAACCTATAAGGGATCATGCCTTTGATACCCTTAGCTTGGCCTTAGCAATGGGGAACAAGGTGTCTGAGGTCAGTGTGAAACTCTCAAAGGTTCCCACTACTGACATCATACACCTGAACAAAGAGATAGGAGATATACTGAATACTAGACTGCTTAAGGCTACCATACAGATGTCTAAGCTGGAGGAGAGTAGGGTGAAAAATTCAAATCTTATAAGGAAGGCGAGAGTGGAGAATAAAGCACTGCAATCCCAAATCAACAACTTACAAAAGGAATCTATGCAAATAGAAGGACCTGCACAGAAAGGGAGTTTGGCTCAGAAATTGCTCGATGACAAAGAAAAGGAGATCCAGACATTGAAAAAGAAGTTAAGAATCCCTGCCACCCAACTTTTTCAATTGGAAGAATTGGCTGACTTTGAAAGAGAAAAAGAGGCATGGAACGCCGAGCTTACTAACTGCAAGGCTAAGCCACTGAAGCTAGAAGAAAAGGGGAGGCAGTGGCAAGCAGATATCCAGCTTTTGAAGAATAGTGAGGCATAATTGAAAACTAGATTAGCAATGAAGAAAAATGAGCTTCAAAGCAGAAGTACAGAGAATACAGTTCAGTCCACAGGTATGGCTAGAGAGATAGATACCAGCTCCCTCTCCAAAGAAATGTCCCAAATAGGCCTAAAGGATAGCAAGCTCATTAAAATAAAACATCAGATTGAGGAACTGGAAAGGGAAAGAGTCAAAGAGAAATGAGGAAGAGAAAAGGTAGAGAAAAAATGCCAAGAACTGACTCAACAAAATGATAAATTGAGCCAATAGGTGGTTGGCAAACTTTCCTTGCAAGGCTCTAGGCATCTGATTTGGGATCAAATCATCATGGAAGTTGACAAGTTTTGTCCCTACCTAGATTTTATTGAAGATCAAGAAATTGCTATGAGAGAAGCCAAGAAATTAACCCAGATGATATCGGAAGAAGTGAACAAAAGGCCCTTGATGACCGCAGAGAATTCCATAACCATCCTGAGCTCTTTGTCAAATGAGTCCACTAGCAAATACAATATTAAAAATAGGGTTGTTGTTGTCTCTGGAGCCAGAAAGGTAGTGGCTAAGCATAGGATGACGGAGATGGTACGGGAAAAAATAGAATTTATTGAGCATAAATTCCAAGAATTCGTCAAGTTATTCAGACCACTAGTAAGCAGAGGGCTCCCCTTTTTCTGGGAAGAAAAGGGTCCTTTAATGTCCCATAAAGAGTATCAGGAGTGCATAGTGCACTGCTGATTGGACCACGGCAAATTTTGAAATATGCAATAAGTGTTTTCAGGGAAGGTCGTCTTTGACAAACTGGCCAGTGGTTTCAAATTATTGTTTGATTTTAAAGCCGCATGCTCCAAAGTCCCCAAGAATTCATACCTAAAATGATGGAGCTCAAAGCATAAGCTTACATCATGATAGTTGCGACCCTACCAAGTCTTGATTTATGGAGATTCATCCAACAATATGGGTCAACCAAACTCAAAGAACACTCATAGAAGTGACAATGATGGTACATGGGAAATTTTCTCTGCATTGCATGCTTGTCCCAATGGTTTCCTTTCTTAGAGATTTGTACAGTCATCACCCGCTATATGGGAGTATGGGATTCTCTCGTTCCTATTTCATCCTGCATTTCACATTTCATTGTCTGGCTGTTCCATGAAAGTCGCAGCCAATGTGCCACCTAAGAGGTTGTTAGAAGATGTTCTCTAGTTTGTAACAAATTTTGATTCCTGAATGTCGGTTTAGGAAGTCCAAAATACTATAAATTTACCTCCTGAAGAAGGATAAAGGGTTGAAACCATTATAATTTTTGCTGTATATGTTTTTCAAGAAAATTTTAATATAATTGTAGAGCCGAGGTCATCATTTTCATATAGTGATTCATGTGTCGTTCGCACTTATAGTCTGTTATTTCCTTTCTTATGTGAATGTTTTTCCAGTTTATCTGTCCCATTTTGTTTTCTTTCATATATGAGACTTAGGGTATAACAACTCAGAATTCATACTTTCTATGCTCTGTTTGTTGTTTCAGGTATTTACCAAAGTTTTCTTCTAAAGTTGATACATAATTCATTTTTTGCAATGCTTTGTGTTGATGGTCTGTTCATGTTCCTCCTTTCCACCAGACAATTATGAAATCGCTTGAATTAAATTTTGATTATTCCTATTGTATATCTTGACTCAATCACCCAATGGTGCTGTGTTTTGTTTCAACCAATTTTACAAACAATTTACAGTTTAATTTGTATATATATATCTGGCATTGTTGACATTTTGTGAGAGATCCCTCTCGGAAGAGTAGAAGGTGAGTTCTCTCTTCTAAAGTGGTTTTTCTGTTACTTGGGAGAGAGCCTTCCATAAGCTTTGGTTCAATTCCAGTGCTAACACCTTGTAGATGCAGAGATCCATTATTCCCATGTGGAGAAACTTGCCTTAGCTACCATTCATGTGGTTCAAAGATTGAGACACTACATTTTCCTTCGCTATACCTTGGTGGTAGCCCATGTCAATCCATTTCAATTCATCCTCACTAGAAGGATGGTCGGGGGAAAGTATAATAAGTGGATATTCATCTTGCAAGAATTTGACCTTGAGTTTTTTTCGGCAAAATCGAAAAAATCATTGATTTTTACGGAGCTTATATCTGATTTCCCAAGTGAGGAGGAGGAGGAAGTTTGTGAAGATATGTTTTTCGATGAGCACATTTTCTTGATCTCAACTTTGGATCCATGGTATGGGGATATCATCATATATTTACAAACATTTAAGGTCCCTACTCACCTTTCACGAGATGAACGACGACGGTTACATCACGTATCCAAGAAATACCTTATAGTGGATAAAACATTGTACCGCCGTGGGGTAGATTCCATTTTACATCATTGTTTAACTCATGAGGAGGATAAGCTTGTGCTAAATGATTGCCATAGAGGGGTGTGTGGTGGTCATTTATCTAGGATTTCTACAACCCAAAAAATCTTGAGAGCAGGTTATTTCTGGCCGTCGATCTTTAAATATTGTGTCAATGCGGTCAAGAAGTTCCACCCTTGCCAGGTGTTTGCACGAAATATGAATTCAGATCCTAACCCGTTACATCCAATTATCACTGTCAGTCCCTTCACTAAGTGGGGGCTTGATTTCATGGATTTCAACCCAGCTTCAGCTGGGGGGCATCATCATATTATAGTGGCTATTGACTATTTCACGAAATGGGATGAGGCTATGCCCACGGTTAAATCCGACGCTGAGACAACCGCGCATTTTGTATTCAACCAGATCCTTACTCAGTTCGGTATTCCAAAGGATATTGTCACTAACCATGGTATGCACTTTCAGAATCGAATGATGGAAGAGTTGGCCTCGAAGTTAGGGTATAAGCAAGAGCATTCCTCTTCTTATTACCCTCAAGTGAATGAATAGGTTGAAGCAGTGAACAAATCACTTGAGTCCATTCTCCAACGAACCATCGCATAGTATACAATAATATACTCATCAATGGTGAGGCCACCTCCAGGCCCGCGAGAACATAGGTTCGCCACTTCTCCCCATCAGGACAATCCTGTAATGAAGTATATGTCTTCCACCTCTATAGTGAGGGACATTGCGTCGATATGGAAAGACTCTGATTCAGGATCCTAGTATTCTAATAGCATCTACAATAGTCTTGGTTTGGCCCTTAATCCCCCAAGACACCAAAACTTGTATACCCCAGATGCATGAAGAGCTTGTTGAGCCATTAGATCGCCCCTTACAGCTTCTTCTACATCCTCGTGTTCTCTCTCCCACCATTCGAGAACCATGTTGCACATTTACATTAATTTTTGGTCATTATTTGTCTTAAAAAACATTAAATGCGGCCACATACATGACTGTTTGTAAAACAACCATGTATATATGCGACTTTGGGCCATTTTTTTTCATATAGCTAGCCCTATACGTGGAAATTTCCCCGATTTCCATGTGGGATGAAGCGACTATCTTAGAATGGCCTAGAAATTTATTTTGACCATGAAAATTAAAAAAATTTACATGCAAATGGAAGAGCAGGGCATGGGAAGTTACCTGGAAAAAACGGTGTCGGATTTCGCCGGACGAAACTCCTGAAATTCGTGTTTGAAGTTCTGAGCTCAATTGGCTAAAAATTTCAAACGTTATATAATGTTTTGAAGTTTTTACTATTTATAGAAAAAATTTCAAATTTTTGAAAATTTTTACCCCCTTTCTATATTTTTGAACTGTTTCTGACCCTTTTGGACCATTTTTTACTAATACGATGATGTAGGAGACCGTTTTGAGCGCCGTTTCGACCTTTGTTTTGACCCGTTCGTGCCGATTTTAGGTATGATGTTTAAACTAGCATATAGGTTATATTTCAGCTCTGTTTGCATTTTGGATGACCTGATGACCATTTCATTACAACCTTAGGTATGAACCCATTCTATCCTATCATGAAACCTTCTTGTTGTTTTAGAAGTGACATGATGTGAATGGTAGAGTTTGACCTTACATGGGTGCCCTAGTCAGCTCCTTGTTTGCATTTAGTGCCCATGCCGATAGTTTGTATAGTATCGCCATGTGATTTCTCAAGAGCCTCATATTCCTCTTGATCTTTTTGTTGGCCCGTTTCCTCAGGACACCCTTATGTCAAGTTGTAATTACATTATCATGAGCTTTTCCTACCTCGTTGAGATTTATGCCGGCTTCCCTGAATTTGAGTATCAGCCATATAGCCTGATATTTTCTCATGTCTAGCCACGCAGATCCATTTTGTATATCCTTTGCAGCTTGATTCCCTATTTTTTACTCGGAGGGGACTTTCCCCTGAGTGTCGCTATTCTACATGTGTATCCTTGCATTGAGAATAGGTATGTTTCACTGCTTGGAACTAGTTTGTTTGTCCCTTGACACTCGTCTCCTCCTAGTCTGTAACTATAAAGCACTTTTATTCTTTTTCAAGCTTTTCAAAATATTTGAAAAAGTCCAAAAAAAACCAAAAAACCAAAAATCCAGGCAAGAAAAGATGTTATCTTTGGCAGCAGTCAAGTCGTGTTGCCTTTGAACAGAGCACTGCATATCACATTCGTTCGTTGGGTTAATAGTTTGACTTTAGGAGCTGTAGTTGTTTCTTGAGTTTATCTCCACTGACTAGTTAAGCTTCCAGTCCCTATGGAGCCTCTGTCGATGCCTCTTGTGTCACAGAGATGTCCCAGTTTTGTATATCGAGTTTATGCTACCTACATTCAGTCACCATTCACCTTTATTCTCTTGTTATAAGGAAGTTGAAACCTGAGTCGGCCATTCCTCAATTATCTTGACTTTGCATGTCGCCCATTCCCGGTACAGTTACTAGTTCATGCACATTACGATCGAGTCCTTCCACAATATACAGCTTTGCTGAGTACCTCATGTTAGATGATGGGGGATGCCTTAGTGCCCTCCTTCCAACGGATTTCATCCCATCGACTTCAAATCATTTATTCTGGGATAGGAATCTAGAGTTAGTTTTGAGTGCCTTGAGACTTGCAGTCATCAGTGGTAGGTTCTCTTGCCATTGACGATTTTTTGGGAATACATCAATGTCCCCTAATCGATGGATTCTCTCATGTGTTCAACCTCAACATATTTATTCACACTTGTTATTTTGCACTCTGGTACCTTGATTCCCATTTTCATTATTGGTGGGTGATCTCGCGTTTGTTAATGGTATACATCAATGACTAGTAATCAGACGACGGAATACTATGTTCGACCTCGACACCTCTATTCACATAGTAGGACATGTACTCATAGCGGTTTGTGTAGAATACCTTCCAGACTGGTGGAATCTCATATATGCTACCTCCTTGATCGTGCCAGTGTTCATGAGATTTCAGCTCTCGTGACTTTATTCCAGTATATGTCAGATATTTCCAGCCATTATGGAGATCTTGATCAACTATATATCTTCATCCTTCATGGAGATCATGATCATGTGTATATCTTCATCATGGATATTTTGATCTATCTATATTGTACATGGAAATGACCACACATGCCATATTTTGTATCATGCCTATTCATGGCCATTGTACTCTTATGTATCCGAAACTGCTACATCTACTTGCAGTTATGTGCATAGTTTTCATCATTGTATTGTATTGATTCGATGGCTGGTTCTTGCACTGGGTTCTTCATCACTCCACTTCTGGGATGGACTTACAATGTATTTCAGCCATCGTATGACCCCTCTGACCCTAGACATCAGGGGGCATTTGTTACAGCTGATTTTACCACACATGGTGGATCACACCCTTATGGCCTTCCCTATCCCTTTGTAGACTCTTTAGATCCTATGGACCATTTTTGTACATTTTATGTTTCCAATATCATCCCTAAAAACATGCAATAATTTCCATACGTTATTTTTAATCCCTTTCTCACGTATATATGTGGATTTAACCCTTAAACCCATGTACATCGGGATGTGTGCAAAAGGCCAAATGATTTTGAAGTTTTCCTTGATGTGGATCCGAGTCACTTGTCTCTTGGCCTTCCATATGCCTTGATATTGCTCGGATTTGACCATCCATTACCCCATTAAAGAGCTATATAAGGAACCCTTTGGATACATTGAAGGGGGAGGAACTGAAGAGCAAGCAAACTATAGTCCATTATTGTTGGAGCTTATACTTGAGTCTGCATCCCTTTGTCCCTTGGAGCACTTTGTGTTCTTCCCAAGCTTTCCTTTTGCTTGTGAGATTGCTATCAAGATATGGAGGATTGAAGTGGTGGAGGCCCAAGTGGGGGACTCAGTTTCTCTGGTTCGTAGATGTGCTGACAGAGGTTGTCACTATTGTAATATTTGTTTTATATCAATAGAAATATCTTTTCATGTCCAATAATGTGTATTTAAATGAGTATTTGATCCATGGATTATTTTAAATGCTTATATGTTATTGATTATATATGCTAGAGTAGTTCTAACATAATTATATATAGCATGCTTGTCTTGTTCGCTGAATGTTGAGGAAGCAAATTGCTAATACAAGGAAAAGTGGAAAAGCTCAACGGGGATATACATCAACTGTTCGAAATAAGGTACGAATCAAGATCCTTTAGTGTTAGATGTTTGGTTTCTCTTGCATATAGGGAAGGATTGATTTTTGAAGTTAATCTGTTTGTTGTGGTACCCCAAGCCATAGGAATTTCTCTCTGTAACACCATAGCTCACATGGTTTTATGGTACTGGTTTCTAATATTGTATCTACATGTCCCTTTAATTTGTAGAATCCTCCTTCTTCAACTCCAATTTCTACTGCATCATCTATGGTTTTTCCTTTTGTCCACATTAGGACTCTTCCATCTATAAAGTCAATTCTAAAGCCTTTCTTGTCTAGGGCCGAGATAGAGAAAATGTTCCTCTGAAGCCATGGAACACACATGACATCTTTCATCTTCATGGAATTTCCAGAGCCCAACTTATAGGATTATTCTCCCATTCCTTTGATGGGATATTGGGAATCATCTCCAAGCATTACTTTGTGTGGAGATTCATTTTGTACAATGCTTGAGATTGAGTCCTTGTAACCTGTCATGTCCTTGGAGGCTCCACTCTTCGCTAGCCAGGTGTCATTTCCTAGTGAGACTGGTCTTGTTAGACCAGAGATCAATACATATTCTTCACTGGAGTCTTCATCCTTCTTTACTTCCTCTTTAACTTCTCGATCACTATCTTTAGCAGCATGAGATTGAAATATTTTCATATTTTCTTACTATTTCTTATTTCATGGGACATTTGATGGAGATGTGTCCCAACTTGTGACAAGTGAAGCATTCATAATTTGAGAAGTCTTTCTTGGAACTCTTTAACCCTTGAGTCTTATGAGGATGGTCATGACTCTTCCTTTTGTTCTTTCCTTTGGTATGAGATGTCAAGGCTTGATCCTCATTGTCATTTAGATTTTATTCTCTAGTTGTTATCCTTTCTTCTTCTTGGAAACATTCTTCCCACAACTTCCATAATTTGGTTAGTTTTCTTCTTAAACAGATTCCTCAGATAAGAGCTTCCCAATCTCTTTGAAGACCATTTAAGGTGGTCATCACAATTTATGCTTCTTCAACTGTATCACCAATGGCTTCTAACTCATTCTTGATTTGATCCACTCTTGATAAGTAGGACTACATGGATTCTGATTTTTTATCTCTCACACTTTTGAAGTGATTCCTCATGGTCATCTTCCTATTGATTTTTCTTCCTTCAATGATTGGGACCTTGGGGGATGAGACCCGAAAGTCTTGGATGTCGAGAGAGGAGGAGAAGAGATAAAATAATGGACCAACTGTGAGAAATAAATGACAACAAAATATGGGATATGAATAGTCTAGACATATAAACATGTCACATGGAGGGGTGAGGCTCAAAGAGGGTTCTTTGAGCCTCACCTCTCAAACCATATTAAGAAAAATACTCAGAACCAATAACCCAATAAATTAATAGAATAAGATAAATGTAGGATGCCAAAAAATCCCTGAATGCTTTATTGAGAAGGAATAGAGCCTTTTTATAACATTATTACAATGTGCCTTGGGGAAATACCATGGGTCGAAACCATGAGTTTTGAAATACCATGGATGAGAGAGGTACAATGTGCCTTGAAGCCATACCATGGAATAAAACCATGGGTGAGAGAAGGTGGCCTCTCCATTTAATGTTTTTATGAATCGTACATCTGAATTTAGACAATATGCCCCCTGAAATTCGGATCAATCTCCCCCCCTTAGAAAAATATGGTCCCCATTATTTCATTCTAAAGAAGAGTCCCATGATTACAATGTTCCAATTTCCAATGAAGAGAAGGTTTTGTGTGGTTAACCCATAAAAGTGGGTTTTGTGTGGTTGACCCCTAACCATAACCATGAACATGGGTTTTGTGTGGTTGACCCCTAGCCGTGACTACAATACATAATAATGGGTTTTAGGTGGTTGACCCATAACCATGGGTTTTGTGTGGTTAACCCATAACCATGATTACAATAAGGTTTTAAAAAAATGGTCTTTTGTGCAGTTGATGTCTTGCTCCAAATCCATTCATATCTTCTGATATAGGTGATAAAATTGAATTCCATTGAAGACCCATTTGAAATATTGAAGAGACATTTATATCCATGTAACATAATTTCTCTGTGGTGGTCCAAGGAATGAAAAAATGTTTTCTAAAGCTCAGGGGACCATGCACATTGTTTTTGTAGACATATGTTGCTTCAATTGATGATATCTCTTAAACCCGAAATCCAAATGAAAAACTACGAAATACCCATTTTAGATAACAGAGATATTTTTAAAATGAGATATGGTAGAGCCTTTCATATGTTATATGGAATTGGTGGTACCTGTTTAAATTTGTTTTACATGATGTCACACTATGTATAGACATATGTTGCTTCAAACAAGCATATCTCACAAACCAAGAAGGAAAATGAAAAATAGAAAATACACATTTTAGATGACGAAAATATATTTCCAATGAGCTATGGAAGATCCTATGAGATTTGTTTTGGAGTTCTTGGTACTTGTTTGAATTTGTTGTAGGTGATGTCACACTATGTATAGACAATGTTGCTTCAAATAAGCGTATCTCAAAAACGAGGAAGGTAAATGAGAAACCAAAAAATACCCATTTTAGATAATGGAAATATGTTTCCAATGAGATATTGAAAATCCTATGAAACGCTTTGTGAAAGTTGCAGCATCGGTTTGAAGTTTATAGAGACATGTTGACCTTCATTTCTTCTACCATGGTGTTTATATTATGGTCGTACTGCTATGGATGGGATGAGATGGGGTTGGCATGAGGTATCCCAAGATCCAATAAGCATGAAAAAAGGACTTTCATCTATTCCATGGCCATATGAGGATTCAATAATGCTTTATCTCATAGTGTGGAGAGCCACAAAGGATTCCAAGGGTTTGTAGAGCAACATGGGATGTTGTAGAGATAATGGAACTTCCTAATGCAACTTAGATAGCCTCTAGTGTATGAGGACCAACTGTGATGCTTACATAGTATGGCCCAACAAATGGAATCTTAGTGTGCCAAAATGAGATTGGAAATTCCTACAAATATTTGAACCTAAACTATGCTCAAGCCCTCATTCCCATGGAGAGTGTACCTACTCTCATACCATTGATCCAGATCTTGGAGGCTAAGACCCAGGAGGCTTTGATGTCGAGAGAGGAGGAGAAGATATAACATAATGGACCAAGTTTGAGAAATGCATGGCAATTAAATATGGGTTGTGAATAGCATAGACTTGGAAACATAAAGTAAATATGTCATATGGAGGGGTGAGGCTCAAAGAGGGTTCTTTGAGCCTCACCTCTCAAATTATACTAAGAAGAAAACTCAGAATCAATAACCCAATAAATCAATAGAGTAAAATAAATGTAGGGTGCCAAAAAATCCTTGAATGTTTTATTGAGAAGGCATAGAGCCTTTTTATAACATTATTACAATGTTCCTTGGGGAAATACCATGGATGAGAGAGGTACAATGTGCTTTGAAGCCATACCATGAACTAAAACCATGGGTTGTCAAATACGATGGATGGGAGAGGGTGGTATCTCCATTTAATGTTTTTATGATGAATGAGAGTGGGTGGAATCTCTATTTAATTCTTTTATGACTCATACATCTGAATTTAGACCATATTCCTCTTGAAATTCGGATCATTCAAATAGGTTGGAAAGAGGATCAAACATTTCTTTCGGATTCCCCCTTGAGGATACTTGAGAAATCATGTTATCCTTGATGGTTTCAGCTATGATATTATTGGATATGATCATATCCTTCTTATTCTTGGACTTGGCATTATCTTCTTATGGTTCTGCCACTTCCTCCTTTACAAATTTATCTACATCATCTTGTTGCAGGATGAGCATGATCTTATACTTCCATGCTCTGATGTTTTCAGCACCTTCAAGTTTTTGATCTACCTTTCTATTATTTTTCATCTTTAATAGATTGAGAACTTCAAATGGGACAAGGAGGAATTGTACTTGAAGAAAACAACTTTTAGCTGACCTCCCTCTGGATGGCCTAGGGTTTGATGTAGAAAACCTAATTTTTTAGTTGGAAACCCTAGTAGGGTTGAGAGGTGGAGAAGATGCAACTCCCTAGGGAAAGGTATAATGTATATTTATTTTTCTAAGATTGATGATGGAGTCTTAGGAAAAATGAAACCCTAGTTTGTCTCGACAAAAGTGGCAGGTCCAAAATTGAAACTTTTTGGAATTTGGATCTGTCCTCACAGAAATATGCACCCTACAAATTCGAGTTGAGGGAGTCCTCTTTTTGGGTTGATATGTAAAGGGATTTGTTTGAAATAACAAACCCTAAATGTCCAGTGTTTCCTTTCAAGGTGGCTCTAATACCATGTTAAGTTTTCTTGATTTCCTTAGATGTTGTCTTAAAAAAAATTGTCACTAGAAGATCACTAAAAGAACAACAAGCACAAAAAAATACGAACGCAAGAACACAAATATTTTCCTTGGGGAAACCATAAGGGAGAAAACCCCAAAAAACTTCCTCAGTGTAGGTATCAACCAGAGCAGTGTAAAACCAAGGCAAATAATTCTATCTTCTTTCTGGTGCACTAGTTATTCTCTCTCTTGCAAAACAGCTTCAGTGAGTGAGTACAAATGAAGGGGAGCGCCTCCCTATTTATATTATTCAATTGAATTGACCTATAACCTAATAGGGGTGACTTCTCTAACTGACTAGGCTGACTTGTCCAACTAGACATCAGTCACACCACAAATGACATTTATTATATTGACACTTGGGTACAATTGACCTGACTTACATCCATAGGTTCAAATTGATTCATTCAATGACACTAACGAGACCAAACTCATCTCCTAAAGGAGGAATACAGAAAATACATATGGAATATATTCTGAAGTTACAATACTTTAACAAATAAAGGATATAGGGTTTAATTCATAGAATGACAAGTACTTATGTGTCCCAAAGGAAAATCAATTGAAGATAGAGTTTTTATTGGTGAAGAAGAAGGAGGCCTATATAAACTCAAGGGACATTCAAAAACAACCCTTGTTCATGATACCACTAGCATAAGTGAATTATGGAATTGGAGGATTGCTCACATCAACTACAAACACTACTCCATGTGAGGAAAGTAGTGATAGTTTTTCCAAATTTGAAGATTGATCATGAAGCCATTTGCAAAGGATGTGCAAAATGAAAGAATATCAAGAATCCATTTCCTAAGAGTGAGACAAAGACTAAAGGTATGTTGGAATTAATCCATTCAAATGTATACGGTCCAATGCCCTCCACGTATTTGAGTGGTAATGAATATTATGTTACATTTATTGATGACTATTCAAGAAAGACATGGATATATTTCTTGAAAGAAAAGGATGAACTATTTGGAAAATTCAAGGAATTCAAAGCCTTTATAGAGAATCATTCAGAAAGAAGAATAAAGACACTTAGAACAGACAATGGTGGAAAATATAATTCAAATATTTTTAAGCCATTGGTAAAGAATCTAGAATCAAGAGGGAACTAAATACTCCCTACAATCCCCAATAGAATGGTAGTGCAAAAATAAATAATATGACCATTATGGAAGAAATGAAGACAATGATACATGATCAATATATTCCAATGCATCTATGGGTTGAAGAAGCAAGGACGTCAATTTATGTACATAGTAGATTATCCCATTGTGCCCTTGGATTTAAGATTCCAGAAGAAATGTTCATAGGAAAGAAGCCTGAAGTTAGCCACCTCAAGAAATTTGGTTTCCCAGTATATGTTCACATAACAAAAGAAAAGAGAACCAAGTTGGACCCTTCTAGAAAGAAGGGAATATTTATTGGATATTGTGAAGTATCTAAAGCTTTCAGAATATATATTCTAGGATTCCATCACATGGATATTAATAGAGATGTCACATTTGACAAAGAAGAAACTGTCAATAGATCCAAAAATTTCTATCATGAAGAAGTATATGAAGAAGATGTACCTCCTAGAAATGTAGAAGTTGCACCCTCCCCTGAAGATGAAACACCAGAAGACCTTGATATGCTATAACCTTAATAACCTCCCACTATGAATATGTCATGAAAGAGAAATCCTTCTTGGGAAAGAGAAATTATACAAGAAACAAACAATTATGGAGCTCCAGAAGACTCCACAAGAGTAAGAAAGAAGCCAACACCATTTTCTAGCTATGTGGCTTTGATGTGTGATATTGTAGATCAAGAACCTATCAGTTATGAAGAAGCTATACAGAAGAAAGAAGAGGTAGAAGCAGTGACAGAGGAATACCAATCAACAATGAAGAATTATGTTTGGGTTATACTTCCCAAACCAGAAGGAAAAAGTGTGGTATCTTCCAAGTGGAACTACAAGACATAGCATGCAGCTGATGGAAGTATTGAGAAATACAAGGAAAGGTTTGTGGCTAGAGGTTTCTCTCAGAAAGAGGGAATTGATTATGAAGAGACATTTGCTCCAGTAGAAAGGTACACTTCCATTAGAACCATCGTGGCACTTACACCCATGATGAAGTGGAGTTTCCACGAGATGGATGTAAAGATAGCCTCTGAATGGTGTTATTGAGGAGGAAGTGTACATAGAACAACCACAAGGATTTGAAGCTGAAGAAAAATGGACTCACATATGCAAGTTGAAGAAAGTTCTGTATAGATTGAAGCAAGCTCGTAGAGCTTGGTATGGAAATATAGATTGCTTTTTTATGAGCTTGGACTTTAGCAAAAGTAAATACGACCCTAAAGTTTACTTTAATTTTATGGATGATGAAGCTGTCATATTATTAATGTATGTGGATAATTTATTTCTGACAGGAAATGAGAAACAGATTGTAGAGTGCAAGAAGAAGCTCATTGAAGAATTTGAGATGAAATACCTTGGATTGATGCACTATTTTCTAGGTCTAGAGGTATGGAAGAACTCAGAAGGAAGCTTTCTCAACCGGGGAAAGTATGTTGTGGAAATATTAAAAGTTTTGATATGTTGGAATGTAAATCCATGGACACAACCATGGATACCAACCTAAAGTTGTTAGCTGATGAATCATCAGAGTTAGTGGATGTGACTCAGTATAAACTAAATATTATTGGGTCATTGATGTATTTGACGAATACTAGGCCAGCTATATACTTTGCTTTGAATACCCTGAGTCAGTATCTAGTTAATCCTAAACATGTTCACCTGGTAGCTGCAAAGCATGTTATGAGGTACTTGAAAGGGATGATAGAATTTGGTCTATACTATGTTGGAGATCAGGACTACATATTGTATGGTTATATAGATTAATATTGGGATGGAAGTTTCTCAAGCAGGAAGAGCACCTAAATTGGATGTTATTGTGTAGTATTTTCCATGATCTCATGGTTTAGAAGGAAGCAATCCACTGTTACTCTTAGCATAGCTGAATCAGAGTATATAACAACTTGTTCTGCTAGTTTTGAAGCCATATAGCTTCGAAATTTGATGTTAGTTCTATTTGACCTAGATGTGGATTCCACAGTGATTCTATGTGACAGCCAGAGTTGTATAAAGATGACAGAGAACCCACTCTTCCATGGCAAGTCAAAGCACATAGAAATCTAGTATTTTTACATACGAGACATGGTACAGAAGGGAGATATAAATCTCT
Source organism: Pseudotsuga menziesii (assembly GCA_001517045.1). Taxonomy (NCBI): domain Eukaryota; kingdom Viridiplantae; phylum Streptophyta; class Pinopsida; order Pinales; family Pinaceae; genus Pseudotsuga; species Pseudotsuga menziesii. Next base: position 121,950 of record LPNX010561537.1, read on the forward strand.
AGTATGTGAGCACTCATGAGAGAGTTTCTGATATGTTGACTAAGCCTCTGTCTCAAGTAAAGTTCGAATACTTTTGTGACAAGATTTGTGTAGTTCGAAAGGACCTTCCTCAAAAGGGGAGCAATGATGATGATGTTGTAGTGAATTGTATCATCCTTGGACATTAATTCCTAAATTGATCCATAGAATTTTGTCTCCGAGATGTGGCTGATGATGTTGCAGTGGGATTGTGTCATCCCTAGACACTAGTCCTAAACTGATATGCATACTTTTGTCTCTATGATGTGGTGGGATTGTATCATCCTTGGAGATTAGTCCCAAAGTGATCCGTAGAATTTTGTCTCTATGATGTGGATGGGATTGTGTCATCCCTGTACATTAGTGTTAAAGTGATTCATAGAATTTTGTCTTCATGATGTGGATAGGATCGCATCATCCTTGGACTTATGTCCTAAAGTGAAATGGATTTATCATCCCGTAATTAGATCATGTGTTTTGCAGGTTATGTTCCTACAGATGGTGTTGGTGCTAATGAAAAGATCAAGTGCGACTAATGATGTTGTTGTTGATCAATATATAAATTTTTGCTGTAGATGATTATGTGATCGGGTGTTCTAGAAGATCAAGATCAAATATAAAAATGCAGTGGTATAGAAGATGATGATCTCGTACTGAATATGTTGAAGATGTTCCAATAAATTTTCCAATTGGGATGATTGTTGAAGAAAACTTCTGATGACATATAGATGTATCACCTTTATCTTGTTGATGATGATATCTCTCCTTGATCCTACAGTTCATGTTGTTGTTGTCGGTAGAATACCCTTCTCATTAAGGGGGAGTGTTGAAATATTGTAACTTTGAAGATATTCTAAATATATTTTATTATTGTAATCTATCGGAGATGTTTTTTTCCTCTGTCGGGATGTTATTATTGTATTTGGTCATCATAGAGTCATGAGGTAAAAACTCTATTGTAATTCGGTTCAATAAAACCCTTCAGAAAGTAATATTATATTGTTTTGTATCTTTTTAGGTAAGTCATCCCAGCAAGTTTGTTGGGGTTTACCTAGTTAGTGAAAAATTCAACTAGAACATAAAGTATAAATAGAAGAGGTGTGCTCCTCATTTGGACACACACTCACTTGTGTATTGTGCATATGATAGAGAGAGAGAGGTACATATCTCCAACGAGAAGGAGTGCCTGTTTGAGTTTTTTTTTTTGCATTTTTGATACATCTATATAGAGGAAGTTTTGTTGGGTTTTCTTCCCCATAAAGGATTTCCGAGTATAAATTGGTGTTTATCTTGTGATTGTTTTTCTTGCAGTGATCCTATATATGCTATTGTTGTGAAATTGAATCAAATACTAATGATATCTAGCGTAGCATATGAAATCTTAACATAATTCCCATACCTTGAATATACAAAGTTTTAATTGATGCATGTAATGATTGTTCATGTATATGCATGTTATGTCTATGTGGATCCAAGTTTTTTTGTTGTTGTGTATTTTCATTATGCATCTACATACATGTTTTTAATGTTATGAATTCAAAATTAATGTTATGGGGAGAATTTAGAAGCTCTAATTTAGTGTAATGACCTCTTCTGCTGGTTGGATTGAGGGATGAGGACATTGCAAGTAAACATGAAACCGTTTCATATATGATACTATACTCTATAGAAAATGTTTCCGATCAAATTTGTAAGAGTCTATGCTTGTCTCACAAGCAAGTGATGGAAACACAATCTGCATTATAGTACCTATATCAAACACAAGAACAATGCTTAGGCCACCATTGTTGAATAGAACACATAGGAAAACATAAGAATAGAACTATAAAACCGAATATTCCACAAGAAAAAATGAATAGATTTACATAACTTCTCTGATACCATGTAAAGTTCCCAGCTCAACCTAGATATTAAATGAATCTCATAACTAAATAGAAAATAATTCTATAGATCTATATGAAATTATAAATGAGAGGGTTTGTATTATAGCAACGAGGAGGCCCACGAAATTGATAAGAATAGCTAGAGCATAATATTTCCTATGTTAGCTTATAACTAACCTAACCTATATGTGTTAGAAAATACCAACATCAACAAGTTATCAACAAACACCTTAACAATTAGCATAGGTGAGTGATCATTTTCCCTGAAGCAGATCTCGTGTCATCATGCTATTCAACTAAGGTGTCATGATGACCACTTCTAGCACATGGGTTAAAATCATTCTTATCATAAACTTAAAATTTACGTACATGAAAAATTGTCATTTTTATATAAAAGTGATTATAAAATCTTTGATCAAATCGAAAATTTTCATTAACAAAATTACATATTAACATAATCGTTACCTTTACGTCTAAATATACAATGTATCCTTTCTTCTAAATTGTTAACCTAAAAGTTATAGAATAGTGTAAAAAATTCCACATCCTCGAACGTTTAAACTACTCGCAATTAAAAATGATATGTCCTCCCATATGCCCACTTTGGTTATTCTTGAATATCAACGGTTATTGTTTTATGTTCATGTTCCTATCTCGAAAATTAAAAAATAACTAAATAAAGTAAAACTATGCATCTATAATGGTGATAATTCACAGAGAGGTATCCACTTGAATATTTGTACATGTACATTTCACTTGTATTGTGTATGCACATATATTATTTCTAAGGTGAATTTATCCTCACTTCGATCCATTATTGCACATGAGTGAGGCTGATGTTCAACCTACGTCTCCCCTTAATACTGAAGAAACCCAATCTCCTACCACACAACATATTTTTATGGTGAGATGTTAATTAATTACAAAATTGGTTAGTACTTTCTCATGCATACATGTTGATAATTGTTGAGATTGACATGGTTTATTTCATTCACAGAGCACCACTACAAAGATTCTATCAGCAAGGAGGACACCATAGGCACCTATACCCCAGATGGATTCAGTGAGTGTTTGTTTTATGTAATGAGTTTACTTTAAAATTTCAAAGTTTGTTAGTGCTTCAATATTAGTTGAGTTACCTGATAAACAAATACTATCTTTGACTTGCAGTCACTAGAGATGCACAATGGTCATGGATGTACGCAACAAGCATCACACTCAGGAAAAAACAAGAGGAATTTAGAGATTTTATGTGTTAATCCAATATAGATCTGTACTTTTGTGTACAAGAGGAAGTTAGAGTTTTGATGCATGGTCTAGGGAAGATGTACTTTTATTACATGTACATCATTGATGTTTGTTATACATGAACATTGACAAGCTATCTAAGGGTTGCTATTTATTATTATAACTTCCGTGATATGATATATATTTGATATCGGATCTTGGCATCTTTACATTTCAATATTATGTGTTTTCATACATGTGTGGCCAATAACGTTTTTATGTGTAATGTTCCCAAATTTTGATATATTTTACAATTGCATGAAGATATTAGTTATAAATTGGAGAAAAATGCACGATTACAACATTATGGAATGAAAAAAATGCACAACAAAGTACATTTAAATTGTTTTTGACCACAATCGAGTTGCATATACAATGTTAGATTATATTCACAACAATGCACATTTACAACATGTTCTTGACCATGATCGAATTATATGAAATAACATGTGAAACCGTGCAAGTGATGCACCTAATACATACAATATACTATCACACGTGAAACCTACAAAATAAGAAACTATTACAACTAAGTATCAATCACTTTATCATAAGACCCATTCACAACCCACAAACTACACTCAAACCCTTTTTATCCTAACCCACTAACATTGTTAATACTATCCACCTAATGCATCTCATCTTTCAACTTAGTGACATAAGCACCCAATGTACTCAAGTGACACACATAAGGAATAAACAAATCTAATTTTAATGTACATGAATACCTAAGCTACATATAAGCAGCCGCTGGAAAAATTAAAGGATGCAAATAGATGGAACACCTATGAAAAACACTTATTTATACCACATAGGTGATACTTATCCTTTACCTTGACCCACAAACCCCCCTATAACACCAATCCATATAAATTTAAACCCATTTATGAATAACCCACTACCCCAAAAACCTCCAATGCATAACCTACGAATGATCTGAAACCTAACTACCTGATTCACTTTGAAACATACCTAACACACATAAGCACCCAACACACCTAAGCAACTGACCAAACTAAGTGGAACACTTAAGCACCTTACCCACATTAGAACCTAACACACATTTACATTATGCACAAAGTTGATACACCTAAGTGATGCACCTATGTGGCCCACACAAATGAATTTGGAATTTGGCATGATGAATTTCATCTAACGAATATATGGGATGAATATATATCAGCTACAAAAAAACACATAGAGGTCATGCATGATCAACAACCAAAAATAAACCATGTGTATGACTAACTGTATACCGCCAACAAATTACAAATGACTTGAATACTTGTGAAATTCAAATGAAAGACATTAGCAAGCCTTGCAAGATATTTTTTGCAAGTGGACCTTAAGAAACCACAAGGAAAAATCAAGGAAAATGACAAATTTGGAAAGGATCAGAGGGATATCATTGATGAAACATCATCTTAATTTTTTCTTTAGAACTTTGAATTCTAAAAAACAACAGTAATTTCTCAAAATGAAAATATAGTGAGACATTATGGACACGTCAAATGATGTGGGACACTAAGGACATAACAATGTATTAAGAGTTCAATTTTTTTGGTTTGAGTTCCACTCTTTAGATGTCTAATTCTATAATCATAATAATATTTTTGTAAATTTTACCAGGATGTGTAAAAAATGCACAAACCCTTATTGAATAAAACCCTAGTTTCCAAAATCATCCTATAAGGTAATCCCTAGGCAAGAGAAATAAAGGATATGTGAATCCCTAACATTATCTTGATGTCTTGAATCCAATAGATTTGAAATGTCATCGATCCAAGCGAAGGTCCTCATTCTATGGCATGTTGAAGCTCACCTCCTGGAGGATTTCAATGACACTTGTTGAATCCCTACATGTGGCATAGAATTTCAACCATGCAAATAAATAGTTCCAAGGAGGTGGTGCTGGTGTTTTTATGTAGGTTCCACATGGGAATGCTAGCCACGAGTTCTCAGGAGAATAATTTTCAAATTTGACCCCTATTTACAAAAAATGCACACACCCTTAGTGAGCTAAACCCTAGTTTTCAAAATCGACCTAAACAATAATTGTTAGGCCATGGAACAAGAGTAGAGGGAACCCCTAGCACTATCTTGATGTTCTACATTCAACATATTCAAAGGTTCATAGATCTAATCCATGGTCATCCTCCTATGGAACATTGAAGTTCACCTCTAGTAGGCTTTAAGGGACACCTATTGAATGAGAAACCGATTCATATAATTCTAAGCATGCAATAAAAATGGGTTCAGGGAGGTCGTCGAAGTGTGATTAGGTAGGTTCCATGTGGAAACACTATCTGCAAGTTCCTGATTGAGGAATTTGCAAATTTGACTTGTATGTGCAAAAATTACACATTCCATTACTAAGAAAAACCCTATTTTCAAAAATATACCTAAAATAGGGTATGTGGGCCATGGAACTAGAGTAGAGGGGAACCCCTAGCACTATATCAATGTCTTGAATCCAACGAAGTTGATTGTTTGTCAATCTGAGCCACAGTCATCATTCTATGGAACGTTGAAAATCAACTCATAGAGGCTTTCAACAACACCTTTTGAATCCCTACTCAAGGCATAGAATTCTAACTGTGCAACAAAACTAGGTTACAAGAGGTCCTACAAGTGTATTTAGGAAGGTTCCATGTGGGAGCGCTATCCAAAATTTCTCAGATGATGAATTTTCCAAGTTGACCCCTATGCACAAAAAATACACATTCTCTTACTAAGCAAAACCCTAGTTTAATAATATACCGAAAATAAGATCCCTAGATCATGGAACTAGATAACAAGGGTACCCATAGAACTATCCAAATGTTCTAAATCAAACAAATTGGATTTTCCATTGATCTAAGCCATGATAATCATTCTATGGCACGTTGAAGCTCACCTCCTATAGGATTTCAGGGACACCTACTGAACGAGTCATCAAGGCATATAATTCTAACTGTGCAACAAAATTGTGTTCTGGGAGGCCCTGCAAGTGTGTTTAGGATATTTCCACATGGGAACACTAGTGACAATTTCTTATTCAAGGAATTTTCAAAGTTTACCCCTATCTACAAAAAATTCACATTCCATTATTGATAAGAAACCTAGTTTCCAAAATTGACATAAAAGGCAATTCCTAGGCCATGGAACCAAAGGAAAGGGGCACTCTTAGGACTATCCCAATGTCTTGAATCCAACAGAGTCAAGTCTCACCAATATGAGCTACGGTCATCATCCTATGGCATGTTGAATCTCTCCTCCTAGAGGCTTTCAGGGACACCTGCTGAATCCCTAAGTAAGGCATAAAATTCCAACTGTGCAACAAAAATGGGTTATCCGAGGTCCTATAAGAGTGTTTATGAAGGTTCTATGTGGGAACATTAGACACAAGTTCTAGATCGAGGAATTTGCAAAGTTGACTCCTATGTCAAAAAATTGCACATTCCCTTATTGAGCAAAACCCTCTTTTCCAAAATCAACCTAAAAGAGGATCCATGGGCCATGGAACTAGAGGAGATGGAAACCTAAAGAACTATCCATGCATCCTAAATCCGATGGATTTGATGGTTCATCAATACGAGCCACATATTTGATTTAATTATTATTGGAAGTAGGTCCCTATATCCATTCAGGGACACATGCTAAATTGGGCCTAAGGAAAAGCTATAAATGTTTCAATGTTTGATACTAGATATTGGTCCATGGTGACATTGAAGAAATGATACTAGGGATATGTAGATGATAGTTAATGGATAAAAACTAGGTTTTCTATGATTTTGAGCACAAACTAGGCTCTAGGATACAAAGTAAGGTTTCTAGGGTTTAGAATTCAAACTAGGGTTTAGGGTACAAACAAGGGATTCTAGGATTGGTTATAGGGTTTATAAGTTAGGATTTGTAGGGTAGGATTGGTTATGATTATTAAGAATGGGAAGATGTGTTGTCTTTTATCCCTCCTCTAATGGTCCTAACCTAGGTTTAGTCCCTTCTGCTCAGTGCAACAAAGCCTAAGATATTGACCCGACAGAGCAGAGCTCAATCGATAGCACCTGCGACAAAGATGCAATCTCACCTAAGATATTTGAGTTGGATGGGTAACTTCTAGAACCACATTTTTGCAATTTTGTGGGGGAATTACCGATACCTTAGTCGCTTACCAAGGTTCTCGACAATTTTTTTGGGTGTATTATTTACATGTGCTGCGAACAGTTAGAATGCGACCCGCTTTCCTTATGCAACCTATTATATGAACACTAGTTGTGCATCGTAAACATATCAAACTAATACAATGTGACTGATATCATCTATGCATTTGTAAACAAATCTATAATTATTTATTCAATGCAACATTGACACAAGTAAATCAAACAAATTCAGCATTCACACATATACATAGAATATAACATGGAAACCCATCCATGAAAAAACCACAATGCACTGTTGATCTGGAATGAGGAAATATAGGAACCTTTCATCTGCACATTAAGATGTAGACTCTGTTCTAGACCTTCTTCTCTATATTTACAAACTCTTGCTCCATTTAATGCTCTCTAATCTTCTCTCTTCTCTTTTCCTACTTTTCTCTACTAATGATCCACACACATCTTGGATGAACTCAACCTTTTCTACTATTTTGCGCACTCAGTTGTAGATTTTCTGTCTAATAAAAGTCTAACTTCAGAGTATAACAATCCAAATCTAACCATAGAAAGGCTAACCCACATACATCTTGGGTTCCTTCTTTTATAGCCTCATTAAAAACTTGATACAGATTCAATACATAACTGATACAGACTAGATACAGACTCGATACAAACTCATTGCAGACTCATTATGTGTCACTTTCTCATCCAAATTATTATATCCATCTGACATGATGTCTTTTTCTAGGTCACATATTTTCCCATACTTTCATCACATATCGATATATATTTCATCCCTCTTCTTCATATTATTATCCATTTATCATTCCATTTTCCATCCATTTGTTGTAACTTCCCGTAAAATACCATATTACTTCCATTGATGCTTTAGTGGTTAATCATGATTATTTTCCTTTATTGTTATTGAATTGAAGACTATTATGTATAATTTTATTGATGATGTCTTATGGAGTTATTTTTCATATTAACAACAACAACAGTCATGGTTCAAGCCTCCAGCTCATGATCAAATGACCTTAACCAAAAACGCATGTCATATAAGAACACCTTGATTCGCGTCTCAATTTTCGAGCACATGGAAAAGAATGTCAAAACTACGGGACATGGGTTTTGTACGTAATGTCCTCAGTTACCCGATACATGTGGAAATTTCCAAAAAAAGACACGTTTTAAGATATAAAGTTGTTTCTCTAAACATTTAATTCCTAGATTTCTTGTTGCGGTCGTTTTTCCAAATTAGCAAATTTGTTGAAACAAATCAACTTGGGGATTCGGTTTCTCATTCTTATGAGAGAATTTTGTGTATAAATATGTAATAAATATCATGAGAAAGGGGGAGAGTGGAGAAATCAATTTTATTATATAGAATTTTATTCAAAATTTGTTGTAATAATTTCATTATGATAATACATGTTGGCAGTTTCTTAATTCTGGAGTTGTAGACTTTCATTGTGGAAATCCAGCTCTGCTTAGTGGAGGAAGGGCTCTCTTCCCTGAGCAAATGCTAATAGCGTCGATTGTAAGTGTGTTATTGTTTATATTTTCTTATTATTTAGTTGATGCTTTCATTCATTAGATTTATCATAGTTGTGTGCTTTCATTCATTAGATTTGTCATAGTTGTTTTCCTGTTAATTCGTTTGATAGATCGTTGGTCAACATAGCATTTTTTCAGATTTATGTAGTTAGATATTACTTCATAAGAATTGATTTTGTTGAAGTGTGATTAGATTTATAGTTTGGATTTATGAATATGATTGGGGTTTGTTTTCTTTTCAAGAAGGTGTGATCTATTTTATAATGAGTTTGGATTTCATACCAATAGATCAACAGTGTCAGGTAGAATTTGTGATTGCATAGATATTGCACGATAGCTTTGAAATAAAATAATTCATTGGGTTGATAATTTATGTTATGGAAGTTCAATTGTTTATTTAATTAGAAAATTAATCCGACCAACATTTTAGCATCATTGCTAGGAAAGTGATCAGTGGTGCAAAAGTACATCTGTCATTGTTTTGGAGATCCATTGTTAAAGTAGGGCATGTAGGTTGCATGATTACTTTTCAGTTTATTGAATTTAGTTTGAGTGTGAGTTTTCTATATTTGAATTTAGTTTTATTTAATTTTAAATTTATTGAGCATAAATCTTATCATCCCTCTTAGTGGTGTTGTAAGCATCACCTATTCTACTAACAAGTTGACCGGATCATTCGAACAAGGATCCTCACAATAGCGCATGAAGAACCTAACAAAAAGATGGAAATTAAGAGAGATGCAGAAGTGGTTCCATTCGAATTTCCCAATGAATATTTAGGAAGAGTGGGACCAACAAAGAATCATTCCCCCACATGTTCTACCAAATTTTCATGGTTTAGAAAATGAAGACCTTGATGTATTTTTATTTGAATTCGAATTACTTTGTAGAGGATATGGTTATTGTGATAAGGATCAAAAGTTGAATGTGTTTCTCCTTACTCTAAAAGGAAAATCCCTCCAATGCTTCATGAGCCTTAGTGGGAATTGTATACAAACTTGGGAAGACATGAAACATGTATTCTTGAAAAGGTACCAACATTATTGCAAGGTCAATGAAGATATCTTCGAAATAACACAAGCAAAAGAAGAGAGTTTGGAAGATTACATGGAACACTTTCAATACAATCTTTAAGGATCCAAACAAAGAAAGCTGGGAAAAGAGACCTTAAAAACACATCTACTTAAAGGAATCCAGGATGAATCTTCAGAAATATTAAATTTGATGGGAACAGGTGATGTATTTATGTTAGCATATGATGATATTTGTGAGTTATGTAGAAGGTCTTCAAGAGGAAACTTCAGGACTGGTAAGAATTCTAGTAATCCTTCTTTTCAATATTGGAAATATGCTACAAGAAGAAGAGTTATAGGAGCTAAAACCAACCATTTATTTGAAATGTATATAGCTGATTCACAATTGAGTGTTTTGCAGGATAAGGAAAAGTAAGAGGAAATAAGAGAAGCAAGGGATTTCCCTTTGGATAGTCTCGAAATTTGTGGTATAAGTGACTTGAATCATTCCACAGATTTCTACTCCTCCTAACTCATTGCAACAGTCACGAAAACCATGGCCTACATGTATGGTTGAAAACTCTATCCCTCCATTTCCTTACTCTCATACTCAATCATTGAATACTCTTCCACCATGGCAGCTGTTGCAGCCTCAATTTAACTCTTACCTACCTTATCCACAAGGTTGGAATGACCTATCTTATGATCATATGGCAACTCTCCCTCATGATGCAACACAACTTGGTCCTTCAATATTAACCTCACAAACCAATGCTCTACATCAGCCACATATATATTCTCATCAAACTCCTTGGTATCCAACACAATTTCCTCTCCAATCCACCCTCCACCCTAACCATAGTAAAGAAGTACAGTATGCTTGCAGTGCTGAACTACAAGATTTTTCTACATTTCCCTCCTGTTCTACCTCACCTGCACTGCTGCAAAAATATTGTACGATGTTGCAGCAAATCCATATGAGGTCTGAACATGTTTTAAATCCAAGACTTGGAAGTGAAGTTTCTTATGATCATCAACAAGTTAACAGTATTAACAAATTTGATGAAGAATAGAAATTTGAACCAAAGATTGAAGCATCCTTCACATCATTAGATCCAAATATATATGCATTGAGGAAGATTGGTTTACTAAGGATCTTCATGGTGTAACAACCATGAGAAATCAAGGGAAAAAGACTATATTGAAGCTTGGTTTCAATCTGTCATCGGTCTGCAGCATCATTCCATACTTCACCAATTCTTGGCACCATCATTTCAAGGGAAGTTGATCTCTCATATCCTAGCATTCATAAAGTTATAGTTTTCTTTTGGGAGTATGAGAATACTTGAGTGATTTCTTTGAAAGTAGCTATATTGGAAGTTTTTCTATGCCTGAAAATAATTTGTTATTTCAAAGTAGTGTAGGATATTGTAAATAATTAAAATTGGTAAAATCCCATTCAATTTTTCACTTAGACGCATAGATGGTATCATTTTGTTTTGAATAAGAACTCTTGGACATGTCGTGCACTAAGAGCCACCCATATTACTAATATCTCCTTTTTCAGGAAGTGGGTAAGGGGAAGGAAGCATTGGTGAATGAAGAATCCATGGGAAAATGAGCCAACATTTACAGAACCATTCAAGCTTGAACTTGGACATGAATTTGTTAGTTGCAACACACTGTTACCGTGTTTTAGATTACTGTGAGCTATAATAGTCAGCTATAACAGTATGAAACTGTCAACTATAATAGTTAGCTGCAACACCCAGATGTGGTTTTCCTGTATCTGAAAATTTCTAAGTTTGAGATATATGTGTGTTGCACATCATGTTATGTATTTAGTTTTCATTTATATATAACACATCCATAAAAATACACAGGATTTATTTCAACATTATATCATCTTTTAAGAGTTGCAGTCTCTACTGCAACAGATTGTGCAATGCTTGAATTTTTTGGTATGGGTGTGTGGTCTATTTAAATTTACACCATTAAAAACATTCACACCTATTCCGGACACTTTTTCGGGGCCATATTAATTTATTGGATTTCTGTGGAATTTTGGCTTGAAATTTTTACTGAAACACAGCCGGGATAGTCTGTTTTTGGGAGAGTAGATGGACATATTTTTAAAACCTTTTTATATCCCAAGTGTCTATTTGAATCTAGTTTCCATAATAGTTTGATTTTTTTATATTGGGAATCAAACGAAAAAATTATGGTCTAAATACTAATAGGGTGTCAAGCATGCAATTTAGGAACAGAGCTGGGAGAGTTCCTTTTTGGTTTCCTTATGGACATATATTTCAAACCTGTTTCATTGGTATATTTCCTTATGAATCTAGTTTACAAATCAATTTGAAACACTCCATTATGGTATCATATGCAAATTTTATGACCAAAATACCAACTACATATCACAAATCAACATTCCTAAAACTTTGTTTCCTGGAATGTTCGTTGGCCTATTTGACCCATCAATTATTATTGGATGCAAAACATGTCTCTAATGGAGATACCTACATGAATTTAATTTCATATCCAATTGTAATCATATCAATTCGTTATCAAATGAAAAATTTATTCCTAAAATTGTAACTGTTTGGTCTAGTCCAGAATTCGAAAAACACCTTGTTATGCAGGCTATTACTAAGAAAAATTGGAATATTGTCACATAGAATTTTTAAAACTTGTTTCTAAGGGACATAGAACTATAATTTAGTTTCATTTTTATTTGGAATCACTCAAATTGGATGAGGAAGGAAGCATTTATGATCGAAACACTACTAGTGAGTCTAATTGGCCATCACTCTCCCACATGTATAAAATGAAGTTTCTTCATTATTTTTTCCTTGGATTTGTTTTATAAGTAATTTGTGTTTGTTTTTCAATAATTTTTGGGTGAATAGAGACCAATCATCTCTATTCTTCCATCATCTCATGTTTTATTGCAGGTAAGCGCTAGGTTTTTGTAGGTTGTTGGAAGAAAAAGGTCAATACATGCACGAGTGACTCTTGAAGACTTTTTATAAATTTACAAATGGATTGAGCACAAAAAAATGGAGAGATTGGTGTGAAAACCATATGAATACCAATGTTCCATAATTCAAGTTCCATTTCTACATGAATTTCTATTGAAGAAGCCTCTCAAAAGACCTTTAGTCCATCATGCTCGTTCACCAACACCATGTTATGCCCATACATTTCCTTCTTACATCCACCATTCCATCATTTCCATGACCTTCTACTCCATTTCATCACTCCTGTACTATCCACTCCACTCAGACCTAACCCATGAATAATGTCTCTTATCTCTCTTACATGCTGATTTACCTCCTATCATTTTCATTTTACCAATAAAGCCTACTTGTTGGAGAACATATTTCATCTCTAGTTCTTCACAATCATTTGTTTTGTAGTCATATTGGATGATGTGGAATTCATTAAGGTCCACCTTCCAATGGTATTGTCCCATCAACCCCAACACACTATTTGGGCAACATGACTTGAGTTATGTATAGTACCTTGGAATTTTACATGCACCAATGGTAAATTTCCTCGCTGATGATAAAGGGAATACATCAATGTCTCTTGTTTGTCAGATCCTGTAGGTCAATCGACTTCAACACATACATTTGTACTTGACAGGTTGTACTACAGTACCTTGAGAGCTCATTGTCATCACTAGTGAGTTGTCTCGCCTTGGTTAACAATTTTCATTATTGATTGGTAATCCAACGAAGTTTCTCCATGTTCAACTTCAAGAACATTCATTCACATGGATTAACTTGTACATAAGCACGAATATTGGGTGAAGACTATATTTTTTTTGTTCTAGTAGTTTAGCAGTATTTTGTTCATTCAGTTGGCATCATTTTTTTTTAGTTATCTTTCACATTTCCTCACTTCAGATCATATTAATTCTCAAACAAACTACATCTCTCTCAGTAACAATTTGGCCTACATCAGCTCCAGCAGACATCAATCCATCCATGCCAATCAAAGATTCAACGGAGGTAAATCTTGAGGTGAAATAGATTGAGGTTGTTATTTATTAAATATTTAGGAAGATGTCATGAAGAACCACTAAGCATTATCCATTTAGGTTTTCTATATACCATTTTATGTCCATCCATTCCCATCCTTGTCCACTCAATTCTAACACTTCATCATTCCAATTCATGCACATACACTTCAAAGTCCTACCCAGCATCTCAAATACCAAAACATAAGAAGATGCCTTGCTGCTTCAAACTACTACCCAACATCTCACCTACCCAAACATAAGAAGATGCATTGCTGCTTTAAAGTCCTACCCAACATCTCACCTACCCAAACATAAGAATATGCCTTGTTTCTTCCACACAAGAACCAACAGTAAGAAACGATGCTCTGTTGCCACATAAAAATAGTGAGGAGAAATAAAGTAGCTGATACACATATTGGAAGAAAACCATAGGCTGGTCACAAGAACCTACAACAGAATAAGCCTATGCTACCATACACCAGAGCATGCATTTCAAAGGTATGTGTTTCTTGGTTCACCTAATATATAAATTGGTTCAAAAGCATTGATGTTGTGGCTACACATAGAAGTATAATATAGGGAGCTTAGTTGCAAGTTACATGAATGGCTCTTCTATCAAAAACCACATATCATCATTTCCAGTATGTACAATATAGAAGGAAATCTTGATAGCAACAATAATATGAAGTCCTATTACTGTTAATGTGAGGAATGGAAATCACACTATGATATGCTTGGTTACTTCTACCTCTACTAGCAGCATACTTTTTCAGCAATTTATAATTTTTGTGTGGGACTGTATATCAGATTTCAAAGGTAGATTATAACCAACATTCCTGTAGCAGTGCATACCAGTGTTATCTTGTACTTTCAAGGCATGGGATAGTAACATTTATGACTGATTCTAATATTTTCTAGGCATTCCTTTTTTATCTCCATTGTATACTTAGGATTTAGCATGCTACTGCAATGTTATGAAGAATTCTATGGCAGCTTTTGAACAATGTTTGGTATTCCTTTCATCTATTTTCACTAGGTTTGAACCAATAAGGATTAACAACAATAGAAAGGTATAATTTTATTGGTATAAGGAGGAAATTTCAGATGATTATCTTCAACACTTCTGGATACTCCCTTTTATTCTTGTGACATTATATGAATGCATCACTAGTGAAAATATTAATTTCCTTTGCAAGAAATTTTATCTCACGAGTAATACCATGTGCCATAAAATTTCTACCTTATGAAGATAATGATCATTTATGTCAACAAGTGGATCTGAAAGGAAATCAGTTTAGGAAGAAAATTCCTTTGAGAATTCAGGTGACCTAGAGGATTAGCTAGTTCATGAATTAAATGAATTGCAAGGAGTGTGAAATAAAAAAAAATAGCTTCAACATTTATTAAGTAAGCATTCCATGGGAATATTTCAAAATCAGTAATTACAGCAGTACTCCAACACATCCTTAATAGTATTGTGGTGTAGGTAGAAGATGAGACAGTTTTATGACATTATTTTCTCCACATGAAGATTGGAGGGCTATAAAACTCATTGAAATTTCCATATTGTGTATTGGGGAAGCCACATGTTTGTTGGGTCATATTAATTACATGGTAAAATTATCATTTTGATACAATGAGCTGATTTGAAATAGGCTTGCTGCTATCACAAAATTTATATGCATGAGTTTTGTTGAATGATGGAGAGCCATATAAATCTGATATCTACATTCATGTAGCAAAATACTAAACAAATAAGCGATATGTTGTTTTCCATGGAGAAATGGGATAGCTTTTAAATATGAAAATGTTTGTGAAAAATAATTTGAGAATCATTGAATGCTGCATGTATTGGTTTATATCTTCCAAGGTAACTGAGAATGAGATCATGTCGAGTTTGGGGGAGGTGGCTATTTACAACTAAGATGACAACTCTTCTTTTGCATGAGGACATGTGACATATTAATTTTGAGGGAGTGGTTTTTGACATTATTTGTGTAATTCATTTCTAACCACTATCTACTAATATGAATGATTAGATCAATCTCACAAACATACTTGTTTTTACTCATTCACAGCTTGCAAAAGCGCACAAATTTAAGTAAGCATATATTGCAATTGGTAAAGTGAATTTTCATGAAACTTGGACATGAAGTGAAAAATATCAAGATCAACAAATATGGTAAGTTTCAGCCCAATCCAATGCATGGTTTTAGAGAAAATGGCCATCATCACCTACAACGATTTTTCCTATATCTCGAGAAACGTGCATCAGATGAATTTGAGCTTTGGGGAGCAGAAGTGTTATGCTAAGAGGAACATAATCACCAAGTTTCAAGAAAACTTGTTGCACAGTTTTCAAGAAAATGACCATCATCACCTACAACCAGTTTTCCTTTTTCTCGAAATCCATGATGTGGGTGCCTCTGATTGTTGGTGTGTAGGTTCATTGGACTAGTAAAAATGCAATGTCCCCAAAAATTGAAAATTAAAAAAAAAATTATTAGGCTAGTAAAAAATACCTATGCTGGAGATTATTGAACTTGCAGAATATAATGTGCACTAAGTGTACCACTATTTCATTGTAACCTATTCTTATGTTCTACCTTCTTACTTTCAGTTACGATTATTACTGTGTTTTACATTATGGTGTCGTAATGCTGATTACTAATCTATTGTTATAGTTACACTTTGTTGTGTATGTTAGATGCTTTGATTATGTACTTCATTATTATTTTTACATGAGCTTATGTTGTATATATGATTCTAACTTAACTTTGTTTCTTGAACCAAAGTGGGTGGAGTGGCGGGACTAGTTCTCCCATGTAACTGTCTAAGAGTTAAAGTTTCTACTTTTCTAGTGGGCTTACTTAGTTCTGTTTGAACTAAGGCACCTCTTTCATTTTACGTACAGATTATACTTAGTGAAGGAGACTCGTTACGAAGTGCTAAACGTTTTTGATAATTAATACACCTACTGGTTGTTATTACCGTGTCTTACAGAGTCAAGTTAGTCACGAGGTAATTAACACAATAAATATTTATAGTGTGACTATTATCGACAGTTCATATCCTAGCATTTGTATTACATGTTTATTTTATTAAATGTATAAACATATCTTTTTATTGTTCTGGGTAGGTTTATAGCTTTGGATAAAAGGCCAATTCTTGGATTTATGAATAGCAAAGATTAATGCCTAAGTAAATCGATGGTAAAAGGTTCTAATGGTTAGATCCTATGCTTAAGCAATACATAATACTTATTCCTTGGATTTACCTTAGGGTGGTGAAACTATAACAAGGTTTAAACAGTTCACAATGGGGTTTAAGACGTTGCATGGGTTTAAGACGTTGTATGGAAAGGAGACAATTGATATTGAATCAATTACAAACTATAGAGATGTGGGTTTTTGGAGTTTGATATGGGTAACATGATGGCACCATTAATGTGCCTTGGAGTTTGTGGCAGCCCAAGCTTAGGGCTTGGCTCAAGATGGACTTGGTCATTTCACTTGGTTTGTTTGCTCTCGACTCTACACAGTTTGGTGAAGGAGACTTCCAGGACATTGAAGGTATGGTGTCATTTGGTTTCACTGCATTATGGTTTGTTTGTTTCCTACTATGGATGTGATACTTCTCATCCCTCGAATCGTTTTGTGGTTGTAGATGACAGGGTTGGAGGGAAGATGTATGGTTTGTAGCACAAATACGAATCATGGACTAGCATTACCATTACGGTAAGCCTGCTAATCAAGTCGTTACTCGCCACCTGTTGTATTTAAGACTAGGTTTTAACTTGTCGAGATTGGGGTTTAAGTTATGGGGGTTCATTGGCCTTCGGGTTTGAGTTTATAATGAAATGGGATGTAATTTAAAGAGGGTTTCTAGACGTAAGGAGAAACTTGATTCCTTTAACACGTTCTATGTGTAATTTGTAAATTCGGGGTTTTGATTTAAGAATTAAAATCCAGGGCAGCACCATTAGACGATTGTGTAAACTTGACATAAGACTTTATAAATTCTATGTATATAAATCTATACTTCGGTGTTGTTATTGATCTTGCGTTTTATGTGGCCCTTGCCTTTGTGGATGGTCTGTGTATATTATGTTAATGTAATGGGACACGGAGTTGTGAATACATGCTACGTTTATGATCCTAGGTTATTATTTATATGGAATTTGCCTTTGTTGATTGTAATTGTTACAATGAGGATCACCCTATCAGCGAGATGGCTTTGGGGCCACACCTTAGATAGCATCGATACTCTACATCAAGGCTGCAATAGTGTAGAGGATTTATATTTTACAGTTAGTATTAAATGATTTGTAACGAGGATAGGTAAATAAGCCTTGGGTGTAAAACCTTGATGGCTATCATTGCTGTAGGTTGATTTGTTGACAGGGCATAAGATAGTTATTAAGTTTACTGTGAAGTTACTTATAGGTCATGGCCATGTATTTACAGTGTTTATGGATCTATAAGGGTCTTACGACCTTTGTAATAAAATATTAGTATTACAATACAGCCTGTGTGTAAAATTGGTACAATGTGGTTTGTAAAGATTTAAGACCCTATGGGATATGATCCTCGATCGTTACTTATGATGAGGGTTTGTAAATGGATTATTGTATATAGAGGTTATTAGGGTTTTTATTATAATGAGCACTGTGGTTATGGTTACAATTTAGACCTTCTGAGTGTCCTCAGGATTTGATCCTGCGACCTCGATTCCTTTACATGGTTCTTTATTTAATTACTGTAATGTTATTTTAGTTACTGTTGACATGATTTGTATTAGTATTATTAGATGCGACTAGATCATAGAACAATGAATGGTATAAATACTTGCTCTGTTTATTTGATTAAAAAATGTTTATTTTAATGAAAACGATTTTGTATTTAACGTACATTTATTTATGTAGACCTTGAAAGGTCTTCGCTGGTTTTTTTATATTAGATTTAGTATGGGATGTTTATAAATTGTGCTTATATTTAATTATTGTCCTAGTAGTTTAGATTTTTAATAATATTTCTTAACTGTTAGTTTATATATATATTTACAAATAGTACACTGGTTATATATTAATACTATACTAATTAGTTTCTTGTTATTAAAATTAGATGATACTAAAATAAATCTAGGTTCTAAATGAAGCATAGATCTAGATTAGTAAATATGTGCACATGGTTCTGGTGACAAATGAAATCTGTCAGTAGAATATATAGGCCAAAGAACATCTAGGTAATAGATCTGAAATAAAACCTAGTTTGCAAGAAACATGCTTTTAATAGTAAAAATAATACAGATTTAAAACTAGCGTGCAAAACCCTTGATAATCATTTATACATGAATTAAAAATAGTAGAAGTAAACTAAGTGAATAAACCCTAGATAGATCTAGCATAATGAGTAAATTTAATCCTAGGGTTATAATTCAAAATGTAAACCATGGAAGATTTTAACAGAAAACAAACACATAGGGTTAGAACATATAATGTGAACCTGTGAACGTTTTCCTAATTCAACCAACATTTATCCTAGAAAATGGAATAGGAACCCTAAGATATCATACCTATAATTGTGAATCTCCTTTAATGGCTGAACATGCACACTCAAATAACAAGTATTAATAATCCATAGGCATATCTGACCTCTGTATTAGATGACCGAATCACTTGGGAACTACCACGTTCCACCCAACCATGACCTGAAATTGTTCCTAGTTTCAATACGAATCCCCCTGAACTGGATTCCAATAGTAAAGTATCTTAGAGATCCTAAGTTAAGGTTTCCCTAACTGGTATATCAAGTATCGATTGGTTCTCCTTTTCCCTTTCAGGAAAATGTTCTCCAATAAATATCTTGAGAGAAAAACAAGCAGAAATAATAACACCAAAAGATAGATCAGAACTACAAGCCTTTCCTTGGCATGAGACTTTATAGACAGAATTTTTAGTCAAAGGGGTAGTTAAATAAAGAATCCTTGATTTCTTAATTTAACCCTTTTAAATTAATCTGGGTAATTTTTAATACTTTAACTTACAAACTTTTAACTAGTTCCTAGTTAGACTTTTGTAGGAATTATACTATTCATTATCTTTTAGTAATAAATAATAATGGATAGAGCTTTTCCTCATTTCTTTGATTATTAATATTATTACTATATTTATTCTCTATACATACCATGTATAGAATACATAATAATATAGCATTTATTAACATTTGTCTTTGGGCATCATATACCATGATCCCTAGACTTGTGACACTTCTTCATCAAGGTAAAAAAGGTAGATGGTTAGGCCTACTAGGATAGGAAAATCCAAACATCCTTGCATGTTGGATTCCCTCGTATAACATGGTAGTTCTTGATTACTTGATGAGAATACAAAAAATTGAAATTTCATTTAATCATTTAGAAATAAGTCTGATGAGACCAATATTTTTTCTCGAGTCATTTTCACTCAGGAATGATTAATTTTTTCTAGTAACCCCTAGTGCTTACCAGATCCCATACTCAGTGCTAAAAATGGTGAGTTACAAACTGAGTGCAATTCCATAGCTCTTTGCTCAACACTAATCCTAGGATGTACTTGTACGATACACCTAGGGATACAATGGCCAAGGATCTGATGCTTTAGAGCTTATTCTCAACATCAACATGGAAATCTCTAGGGCTTATTTCAAACACTTCCAACTTATCTTTTCATGTGTTCTATAACTTCACACTCAACACAAATATTAATACTCATGTGCTCTAGAGATTCTCGCTCGACACAACATCAATTACTCATGTGATCCAAAGCTCCTTGCTCAACACAAAACATCTCATCAATCATGTGATTCAGGGTCCATGCCCAACACAAGAAGGAATATATATATCATCAATGATTTGCTTACACCCAATATATAAAAAAAATCATCATGTTAATTTTAAGTGGGGTCTTCAACCCAATATATAGAAATAAAACATAAAGATAACATCATAATCAATAGGCTCATGCCTATAAGTGTTAGGTCCAACATTCGAGATATTACATCCCTCCCCGCTTAGTACAACTCCATCCCTGGTGTTCTAGGGACTCTAAATGAAATCATGAAACAAGGTGAGGTAAAACTTTCTCATGGTGGCTTCATTCTCTCATGTAGCCTCACCAGCCTCAAAGTGATTCCATTACAGTTTCAACTAGACTATGGTGTGCTTCCTGAGCTGCACCTCTCTGTTGTCTAATATATGAAGAGGTTCAGGGGAAAAACCCCCTTCAAGTTCCACCTGTAATAAGGACCAATCAATTATATGTTTAGTATCATAAAAATATTTCTTTAACTGGAAAACACTATGGACTCTTATGTGCGCATGTAATGCTAGCTCATATTCCGCTGACCCTTTCTTGGCCAATATTTCAAAGGGTCCACAAAATCTAGGTGCTAACTTGCCACACCTACCCAAGCTCAACGAGCTTTGTTTTTCTTTTACTTTCAAGTAGACATGATCACCTATTTAGTAGACTTCATATTTTCTTTTCTTATCCGCGTAGCTTTTCTTATGGTCTTGCGCTTCTTTAAGGTTCACTTGGACCTTGGTAACCAACTGGTCCATGCCCATTAATAAATCAGGCACTAACAAGAGCCGATCCACCAGACTATCCTATGTAACTGGTGTTCGACACTTCCATCCATAAAGTAACTCAATGTGGATCATCTTAGAAGAAGCCTGGTAACCGTTGTTATATGCAAACTCAACAAGATGCAAGTAGTTTTCCCATTTAGTGGGGTTGTTGATGACATACATCCTAAGCATGTCCTCAAGAATCTGGTTTACTCTTTCTCTCTGCTGGTCTGTCTGCCAGTGATAAGCAGTGATAAAGTTCAACTACGTTTGTAATCCGGAGAATAAAGATCTCCAAAAGTTTCCTGTAAGCTTAAATTATCAATCTAAGATGATTTCCTTGGGTATCCCATGCAATCTAAATATCTCCTTCAAGAAGATATCGGCAATGTTCACTGCCTTGTAAGTCGACTTCACAGGAATAAAGTGTGTTGATTTTGGAAATTTTTCAATAACTAAAAAGATAGAATCATTTTGCTTCTTACTTTTTGGTAGGCCGGTGATAAAATCCATAATAGTGACCTCAAATTTCAATTCAAGAATGGGTAATGGCTGCAGCAATCCCAAAGGATGCTGCTGCTCAACTTTGACCAGCTGGCATTCCCGACATTTTGTGATAAACATCACAATGTCGACCTTTAACTTAGGCCAGAAAACGTGCCTATTGATGACAGATATCATCTTTTGATATCTCGGGTGCCCTGAGTAGGGTTCCTGATGAAATTTTGTGAGGATGCTAGACTGAATGTCCCCTCCTTCTAAAACTTACAATCTCTCCTTGGACCATAGCAGTCTAGATTCGTATACCTTGGATTCTTTTTGTTGTTGAAACAACTTGTCCTCTTGGACTTTCTTAAGGATTTCCACATAAAAAGGGTCAACTCTGTAAGTCATTGAGGTTAACCCTCCATTGTAAGTCAAGGAAATATTCCCCATAAATGAGTTAAGGTTAACCCTCCTTGTTGATTGGAGGGTAAATTCCCCATAGTTGTGGGGCACTAGGGTTATTAGACTCTCCTATAGAAGTCAGCCCTAGTAAGTAATTATTAATCAAATTCAACTTGAGGGAGTGGAAATAAAGTGAATGAAAGAATATAAATATAAGTGAGGCTCTCCTCATTTCTACACACACTCACTCACTCACTAGGGTGCATGAGTGAGAGAGGAGAAGCTCTCTCAAGTAAGAGAGAGAGAGAGAGAAAAACTATTGGAGATCATCTTTTCTGTCTTTGGGTTTTACTGCTGCTATTGGTGCTCATTCTATCTCTGAGGAAATTGTGGGGTTTTCTCCTTTATGGTTTCCATGAGGAAAATATCTTGTGTCTATTGTCTCTTGTGATTATTTTTTTGCATGTTATTCTCTCAGATAAGATCCTAAGATCATATTGCTTAAATGATAAAAATATAACATGGTATTAGAGCTAACTTGAGAACAAGACATTGTGCAACTATAGAATCTAGGGCTTCTTACTTTTTGAGTCTCTATCAACAATCCATCAGAAAAAGGATGCTAGTATAACTCTCCATTGAAGGGCGCATCTTTTTGTCAAAGCAGAATTTGATTCCGGGCATTTTAAGTTTTTGCTGGGGGAAGTTAGGGATTTCTACAGAAGAGGAATTTTTGCATGATCCTAGCATAGGATTACTCTCCTCATCAAAATATAAGTTCAGAGACCTGGTTTGAGATTTTTGGTTGGGTGAAACTCTGAGAAAGTTAAACCCTAATTTGACCCCGGCCCTGAAAAACCATAAAATACTGAAATTGGTTGTTTTGGTACATTCCCTATATCTTGATATTGGAGAAGGCTCAGGAGATGAAACTTTCAAAAGATGAAGATAAATTCTTGATGTACCCTGTGTAAAAGTTTTAGACTCTGATTCACTATATTATAGGAGATATGATTCCTCCAGGTTAGGGTTTCATCCTCTCCCAAGATTCATCCCTAAACAAGACACCTAGGTAGAATTTCTACATCGCAGGCTACAAAGGTCCAAATGAAATTTCTCAAGCCTTTCCAAAATGGGCACACACTTTAATTTATGTGGTAAAACTTTTAGAACCTAATGATGAAATAGGAACACGTGGAATTCCATACAAGTTTGCTATGCAGAACAGTCCTGGAATACTTCACCTTTAGAAAATGGTCATAAGTCCCATTTGGTGAAACCCATTCTGGTCAAACCTATGGTGTTGGAAAGAGGATAGATGAGTTTACCTCAATATGAAATTTCAAACACATAGGATTAGTAATTTTGGAGATACCGCAGAAACAGTATCAAGAATTTATGCATAAGAAATTGGAAAGTTAGGGCTTCTTGTTCCCAAGAGCTTCCCTCCACTATTTTCAGAAAAGGAGTACATTGGAAATCTCACCTTGAATAGGTCTATATTTCTATCCAATCAGATGTAAAACATTCCAAGTTTTTAAAATTAGGGTTTCTTTGCCAAACCCTAGATAAGCCAGCTCCAGAACCAGGATGGACACCTCAAACTAGTAAGACCTAATATTTTGCTATTTATAGTTGAGGTTCTCATTTCCAAATGGCTAATCACACCAGCTTGATGACAAGCTTGGTGAGGCAGACACCTTCCAAGCATGGAAGTATAATATCTCACTTTTTATTGAAGGAAATGAATTGGGCACCTACATAAGTAGAGAGGTTCCAGATCCAGAGGGAGATGAGGCTAAAAGCCTTACACAAGAAGAACTTGGTGAAGGCCAAGAATATCATTGCTGATTCAATCATGTATCACCTTATACCACAAGTGTCTTTCCTAAAGACGCAAAAAGAGATGTTTGATTCCTTAACCAAGATATTTGAAGGGAACAACATAAATCAGAAGATGACTTTAAGAAACCAGTTGAAGAATGTGAAGATCCAGAATGCAGGGACCATATAGTCATACTTTACAAGGGTCTCTAAAATCAAAGAACAACTTGAAGCAGCGGATGAAGAAGTAGAGAATGTAGATGTTGTGATAACCACCTTGAATAGACTCCCAGGATCATGGGATCCAATCATTTTATGAATGTGTGCCAGAGGGAAGTGATTACTTTCACTAGACTCTGGGAAGAGCACACACAAGAAGAAGCTCGACTCATAATAAGAGAAGAGAAGATGGGAGCAATTGAGGATCAAGAGCTCATGATTCAAAGAGGATCCCTCAAGTGATGAGGAATATGAAGAACTCAATTCTTGAAGAACCTCTTATCCATCTTAAGCATTTGGATAAGAAATTATGAATGAAGAAGATGATGAAGTTGAAAGAAGGAGGTTACCCACGAAACAAATAAAGATAAGTATTCAATTGTCATTTCATGATATTATTTTGTTATGCATTTGTTTATATTCAGTTGATGTATTATGCATGATAGAATGTNGGCAGTATACTACTAATATTCATGTGATGGGTAAGTAGCTCATGGTGCTATACAACTCTCCATAGCTACTTATCTAGAATGAAACCTCTTTGCTGACATATTGGATTAGAGCACAATCTCCATGTTGTCCTGGTAGAGATGTAAGGAATCTAGAAAGTTTCCATGAGATATGGATGAATGTTCTATTGGATAAAATAGTTGCATGATTATATCTTTATGCATAAGAATTTACCATTATGAATATGCATTATGAAATGTTCCTAATCATACAACTAGCGCATTTTAATTGTAGGGAATATTGCGTACAGTCGTCTACAAGAAAAGAAGGATGAGACTTGTTCCAAAGAACAAACGATGGCAGTTCACGATTCACTCAAATAATCCAAAATGAATATTAATGACTAGAATGCAATGTCAAAGACCTGAAGGGAATTCCGTAATGTCTTTCATATGGATCTACGTGATCCAACATGTAGCGGATGGCAACATTGTGGGATACAAGGTAGGATTCATAGCACGAGGATTCTCATAGAAAGAAGGCATAGACTATGAAGAGACATTTGCAACTAGTGGGAGTTGAGGCACATGGCAGGAAGACTCATGTGTGAAAATTAAATAAGTCCTTGTATGTGCTCAAAAGACACCCATGGGATAACACATACATGAATATCTTGATGAAGATCTTAACCTTCGCTATAATGTTGAAGATAAAATACTATAGAGGATAACACTATCAAATATGGGTGCGAGAAGAACTTTTTGAAAATGGCTCAAGATAGAGAATCTTGGTATCTAGTGACCCTAGATGGATACATAGAATATTTGTAGTAGAGGAAGCTACTTGTCACTCCAGTACAGAAGGTTTCAATATACATAGTACAAACGACAGAGGGAGTATGATGCTCCTCTTCAGAGAGAGTGACTGCAAAAGATCATGAGGTTTGACATGGTACGACAACATGGAAAACCTACCGATGGCTCTAGGATTTACTGGGAGTAAAGAGGATTCCAAAATTTACTTCAAGGTTGAAGGTGAAATACTAGTGATGATCCTTCTATATGTCGATGACTTGTTCTTGGCAGAAAAAAAGAATTAATTAAATTTGCAAAAGGTATACTTGCTGTCGAGTTTGAGATTAAGGACTTCAATATGATGCACTACTTTCTAGGCATGGAGGTGTGGCAGAGTATGGATGGAATCTCCCTGGGACAAGGGAAGTATGTAGTAGAGATCTTGAATAGGTTCAGGATGATGGAATACTAGGCCATGAACACACCTATGGAATTGAACCTAAAGATATTGACTTTTGCTTCATTGAAGTCAGTTGATGCCATGATGTATCGTCAGATGATTTGTTCCTTGATGTACCTGATGAATATTAGGCCAGATATTTGCTTTGTTGTGAACACATTGAGACATGTTCACCTAATGGTTGGAAAGCATGCATTGAGGTACTTGAAGGGTACAGTTGATTATGGGCTCAAGTATGATACGAATCCGAAAATTAACCTGGAGGGTTATGTGGATTTGGATTGGATAGGCAGTGCCAATTATAAGAAGAGCACTTCAGGATGCTGCTTCAGTATGAGAGAAGAGAGGAGCAATGAAGCTCCTATATGTGATCCAGATAGAGATCTATCAAAATAGGAACTTCTAGCATAGCTGGTGAGACAGGTTGTATGAGCATAACTCCTAGCGAAGATCGTAGGTTGCTCAGACATAAACGGTCCTGTAGGTTGTTCTTAGATGTAGTCAGTACTGTAGAAGCGCATAGGTTATCCTTGGATGTAATCATCCCTGATGTCATTCTATGCTAGAAATGGCTAGAGTGAAGTTTGAGTACTTTAGGAAGAAGCTTGGTGTTTTCCAGATCGAGGTTCCTTCCTAGGGGAAGTGATGATTTTGTGTGCGTTTCTGGCATGGTAATAGGATTGGTTCCTTCCATAGTCAGATGCAAGTGTTGTGCCTTTCTGACATGGTGGTAGGATTGGTTCCTTCCATGGTCAAATATAAGTGTTGATGCCACATCCAGTATGAAAAAGGACTGGCTCTGTGATGATGCCACATATAGTATGAAAAAGGACTAGCTCTATGATGATGCCACATCCAGTATAAAAAAGGACTAGCTCTATGATGACACATCGAGTATGAAAAAGGAATGGTTCTGTGTAGATGCCACATCCAATATGAAAAAGGACTGGCTCTATGATGACACATCCAATATGTAAAAGGACTGGAACTGTGTAGATGCCACATGCAATATGAAAAAGGACTTGCTCTGTGATGACAAATCCACTATGAAAAAGAACTGGCTCTATGTAGATGCCACATCCAGTATGAAAAAGGACTGGCTCTGTGACGACACATCTAGGATGAAAATGGACTGGCTCTGTGTAGGTGCCACATCCAGTATGAAAAAGGAATGGCTTTGTGATGACACATCTAGTATGAAAAAGGACTGGCTCTATGTTGGTGCCACATCCAGCATGAAAAAGGGCTAGATATGTGATGACACATACAACATGAAAAAGGGTTGGCTGTGTGATGATACATCCAACATGAAAAACATATGGTTCTATCGAGGACTACATCTAGTATGAAAAAGGATTGGCTTTGTAGTTATGCATCCAGCATGAAAAAGGGCTGGTTGTATCGATGAACGCATACATGAAGGCTAGGACTACATCCAGCATGAAAAAGGGATGGCTCTATAGAACTTCATGTGATGAGTAGAATTGAGATAGCACCAGTGATGATGACACAATGATGATCCAGTAGTGATGATTTAGATCAAGTGTTGATCCATACTTGATGATGATCTAGCAGTGATGATTCAGACTTGATGATGATCCAACAGTGATGATATAGATCAAGTGTGTTATAATAATCAACCCATAGTTATCTACCTTAGACCTTAATTAATCGATTTTTGTCTTATTTGCCTAGTTTCCAATATTCCACTCTATGCAAGCTGTCTTACACATGTCCTAGAAGTCAAACTTGCTAAAAATGAGTCATGGAGCACTTGGGAAACCTCCCAAAATCCATATTTAGCATATCTTCTTTATTCTAGATCCTCCCTAGCACATGTCTACTTTTTCTTCTTTATTGCCTGCTTTACTGAGTTTTATGGCAAAAGGGAAAGTAAGACTAGGTGCAGTTGACTTGTTTTTTTCCCTCATCATCCTCCATTGTTTTCTCCTAATAAAAGCATGTATGAGTTGTCTTTCTGTTACCTATTATCTTTCCTACTTGAATTTTCCAATTCGTGAGCTCCTAGGCAGATTTGGAAAATCCTTTATGCACCTATGGGGGATTTGAGTAGATTTAGTAAGCCTTCTTTTGACTATTTCGAATGGCATCCTTATGCATTCAAATATCTCATGTAATTATCTATTGCAGAAACCTATGACTTCATATGGTTGGCTATTGTACACTTATTCAATACAGATTAGTGTTATCCTCTAATTTCAGTCTCCTTTGTGTGTAAATTTGCATGTTTGATTAGTAATTTTGTGAGTGTGATTGATATATCACCTAGGTTAAATTTCCACATGGTATAAAAGCCTTTGTAGATAGATTTATCTCCTTCCATATTTCTATTGCAGGTTCGACATCTTGACTGGGAGCTATTCTGCTGACTGAATGGAAAATTTCTAAGCTATGGATCAATCTCAGAAGATCAACTTGACTCCATTTAATTTCTTTGAATGGAAAGCAGAGATGGAGAAAATGTTCAGAATGAAAGGTCTCTACAGGGTGACTATGGAAACTGAAGCAGAGCCCAATGTAGCTGTAGAGAAAATTAAATGGCACAACAGGAGGGATGAGGCTTATGGTCTCTTGTGTCTGAGCATATCCAAAGACCTCCTTTTCCATCTTGATGGATTGAAATCACCAAATGAATTATGGGAGAAGCTTGTAGAGATTTTTGGTAAGACATATGATATGAGAGTACATCAAATCGAGAATGAATTGATCTCCTTGAGGCCCAGCAGCTTCGAATCCCTGCAACTCTACTTTTCCAAGTTTAAAGCCCTTGTTTTGCAGCTAAAAGAGTGTGGAATTGAAAATAAGGAGGATCAAATAGTTTTGTTCATACTCTCAAAGCTTGGCCCTAACTATTCAGTGTTTGTTTCAACCTTCCATGCCACCAAGTTGACAGATCGAGCCTGGAAGATGCCTAAGCTTGCAGAGTTCATGGAATCCCTCACACAAGAACAAGATAAACTGGTGATGATGGCCACCATCAAACCTTCCAAAGACCAAGCTCTAGTTGTTGGAGATTTGAGGGTGGATTCAAAAGGCAAGAATAAATCTAAGAATCCACCTGAGCAGAAGAGAGACAAGAACAAGTCTCAGGAGGAGCCCCAAGGCTCCAAGAAGAACTTCCAGAAGAAGAAGAACAAAGCAGAAATGAGCAAGTGAGCATACTGCAGTAAGGGATTTCATCTTGAAAGCTCCTGTATGAAGAAGCAAATTGACATGCTGACCCAAATTCGGAAGAAGAATAACATCTCCCTTCCTGATAGCTCAAAGAAGAGGGAAGGAGGATCAAATTCAGAAGACATAGAGAGATTTCATGCATTGGTTGCTAGCACATCAAGCTCACCTAGATTCATCATAGAATCTAGAGATTTAAGACATATTGTTTTGACCAAGGAGGCATTCTCCTCTCTTGACATGTTGAAAGGTCCACCAATAGTGCTGGGAGATGACTCTCTCACTGATAGTTTGGGTAAAGGAAGGATTGATCTTGACCATGGTAAGTTCAGCAATGTATTGTATGTTCCAAGTCTTGCCTCTAACCTCTTGTCAGTGTATCAGATGACGCACACAGGGTCTCCAAATATGGTCATATTCTCCCTTGATTATGTTGAGATCATGGAGATCTCGAGTGGTAAAGTCATTGCAAAAGGAGTTGTAAATCACACTTCGAAGGTATACCGGTTTTCACATTTTCTACCTTACTCAAACCCCTCTGCTCTTCTGATTCATGCTAATGAGGCAAGCAAGCTTTGGCATGAAATATTTGGCCATATTAACTATAAGTATCTTTCTAATATAAGTGAAAATGAAATGGTCACATGGCTACCAAATATTAAGTTTTCCAAGGGATTCTGTCAAGGTTCTGTCCTAGGAAAACACCCAAAGCATAAATTTGAGAGAGCTAGTCATGAGAGAACCTCTGCACCTCTTGAGTTGATCCATAGTGATGTTACTGGTCCATTCCCTCATATGTTAATGAGTCAGGGCAAATATGCATTAAATTTCATACATGAATTTTCCAAGTACTGTTGGGTTTACTTCCTGAAGCATAAGTTTGAAGTTTTTGGCCTCTTCAAAGTCTTTAAAGCTTTGGTTGAAAACAACTATGGGAGGAAACTCAAGATCATCAGATATAACAATGGTGGTGATTATGTCAAGTCTAAGTTCATTCAATATTGTGAAGATGTAGATATTCAGATGCAACATTCAATCCCTTACACACCACAGCAAAATGGTGTTACTGAGAGAAAGTACAGATCACTGAAAGAGATGGCAACCTGTGTGTTGGAGGCTAAGACTTTTCCACTAAAGTTTCGGGCCGAGGCTATAAAATGTGCATCCTATATTCAAAATAGGGTTCCTCAAAAACAAATTGATGGTATGACTCCTTTCGAAGCATGTAGTGGGCACAAGCCAAATGTGACCCATTTTAGGATTTTTGGCTCAAGGGCTTGGGCTAGAATTCCAACAGAAAAGAGGAAGGCTTTGCAGCCCCAAAGCCAAGAGTTTTTATTTGTTGGGTACTCTGAATATTCAAAAGGGTAAAAGCTGATAAATTTGAGCACAAATAAATTCTTCATTGAAAGGAGTGTTTAGTTCCAAGAAGAGCCTTTAGCAGCAATTGAAGTTGGAGAGTCTTCTTCACCACCAGAACCATTGAATGTAAGTGAAGAGACAAATGAGTTTGCTGATTCTGATATGTCTGATAATGATGATTTAATTACATATCCTAACAGTCCTACAATACCAAAATGGGTAGAAAATACCGTTCATGCAGCTGGGGAACTAGCTGTAAATCCCAGTGATCCTAGGAGGACTAGATCTCAGTTTGAGAGTGCCCTGAGCATGAAAGACCCTTTGTTTGCAAATAAATGCTATATGATGGTTGAATCATACCCATATACATATGAATATGCAGCACATGATCCAATATGGCAATCAGCCATGAAAGAAGAATTCAGCTCACTCCAGAAGAACAACACTTGGGAGTTGGTTGATCTTCCCCTAGGGAGGAAGCTAGTTCAATGTAAGTGGGTTTTCAAAAATAAGTTTGCTGCTGATGGTTCACCTTTGAAATATAAGGAAATATTGGTAGCCAAGGGATACTCATAGGTACATTGTATTGACTACAATGAGACCTTTGCATCGGTGGCAAATATGGACTCCATCAGGCTAGCCTTAGCCATTGCAGCTTCGAAGCAGTGAAAGTACATCATATGGATGAAGTGTGCTTTATTGAATGGAGATATTACTGAATATATTTACATGCAGCAGCCTCAAGGGATTTTTACTAATCCATATTTTGTGTGCAGGCTAAAGAAATCATTGTATGGGCTTAAGCAAGTCCCCAAGGCTTGGTATGCCAAGATTGATGGCTTTCTGCTATCATTGAGTTTTGTTCGATGCAAGTATGATCCAAATGTTTATTTGAAGCTGATTCATGGTTCTTTGATGATTATTGTCTTGTATGTGGATGAAATTCTGATTACAGGAAGCTTAAAGAAACAAATTTCCTCCTTGAAGGATGCAATGAACCATGCATTTTCTATGACTGATTTGGGGTTGTTGAGCCAATTTTTGGGTCTCAAAATTGCTCAATCCCAACATGGAATAAAATTACATCAGTCCATGTATGCTTTGGATTTTCTGAACAATTTCAACATGAAATATTGCAATCCAAGCAAGACTCCCTTCCTTTTAGGAGTTAAGCTTGAAGAAGTAGGTTCTTCTCCTATGGTAGATAGTACAATGTATAGACAACTGATTGGGTGTTTGTTGTACCTTACACACACTCTACCTGATATTTATTATGCAGTAAGTGTGGATTCAAGATACATGGATCAGCCTCATGAGATCCATTGGAGAGAATCCAAAAGGATCCTTAACTTTGTTCAGGCAACAAGAACTCATGGGATCTTCTACAAAGCTAAATCTGATCTTGATTTGATTGGGTTTACTGACAGTGATTGGGCATGTGACAACACAGATCGAAAGCCAACATTAGGATATATGTTCATGCTTGTTGAAGGACCAATTATCTGGTCAAGCAAGAAACAGAGTGCCATTGCACTCTCATCTACAGAAGCAGAGCACATAGGAGTTGTAAATGTAGCAACTCAATGTTTATGGTTGCAAGGGTTACTTGGTGAGTGTGGCATCGAATCAGAGTTCTCAACTACTATCTATTGTGATAATTAGAGCACCATTTGAATATGCAATGATCTAGTTCAAATACAGAGAACCAAACACATTGAGATCCATATGCACTACATCAAACAACTTGTGCATGATGGCACCATTCACCTACTCTTCTGTGCATCTTCAGAACAAGTAGCTGACATATTCACCAATTTTTTTTGTGAGAATACATTCAGCAATCTCAAATCATTGCTGGGGATTTCTGTTCATTCTGTGAAGCAGGATTGATGACAAGATTTTCAAATTTTGTTTTATTGTCCATGTATAAGGGAGGATTTTCCCATTGGGTTTTTGCCTCTTTCCTTGGTTAAATGGGCATGCAGTATGTAAAGGGTGACTAAGCCTTATTGATAGACCCTATAGTTTTCTAATATTTAGTCATAATTCAGGATTAAGGGGGGGTGTTAAAATAATCAACCCATAGTTAGCTACCTTAGACATTAATTAATCCATTTTTGTCTTATTTTCCTAGTTTACAATATTCCACTCTATGCAAGTTGTCTTCCACATGTCCTAGAAGTCAAAATTGATAAAAATGAGTCATGGAATGCTTGGGAAACCTCCTCAAATCCATATTTATCATATCTACCTCATGTATGCTTTTTCTTCTTTATTGCCTGCTTTATTGAGTTTTATGGAAAAAGGGAAAGTAAGGCTAGGTGCAGTTGACTTGTTTTTTTCCCTCATCATCCTCCATTCTTTTCTCCTAATAAAATCATGTATGAGTTGTCTTTCCATCACCTATTAGATTGCCTACTTGACTTTTCCAATTTGTGAGCTCCTAGGCAGATTTGGAAATTTCTTTATGCACCTATGGGGGATTTGACTAGATTTAGTAAGCCTAATTTTGACTATTTCGAATGGCATCTTTATGCATTCCAATATCTCATGTAATTATTTATTGCAGAATCCTATGACTTCATATGGTTGGCTATTTTATACATATTCAATACAGATTAGTGTTATGCTCTAATTTCAGTCTCCTTTGTGTGTAAATTTGCATGTTTGATTAGTAATTTTGTGAGTGGAATTGATCTATCCCCTGGGTTCAATTTCCACAAAGTGATCGAGTGATGCTCCAGATCAAGTGATGATCTAGACTTGATGATGATCCAATGATGATCCATACTTGATGAATATGACTTGATGATGAAAATGAATTGAAGATGAAGATGACTTGAAGATGAATACGACTTGAAGATCAAGATGAATTGATGATGATCCAGATGATATAGAGAAGGAAACTTGTGCTAATAAATTGTGTTGAGAGAATACCTTCTTACTTAAGAGGGAGTGTTGATGTATTTGTAACTTTGAAATGTATTCACTTGTATATCTTATATATTGTACCCCAATGTTCTTGTCGAGAAGTATCTGTAATGTAATTGAGTCATGTCATACCCCGATGTTCCTATCGGGAGAATAAATAATGTAAAAAAGTCATATAAATTCATTGAGGTTAACCCTCCATTGTAAGTCGGGGCAATAGTCCCCACAATTGAGTTAAGGTTAACCCTCCTTGTTGATTAGAGGGTAAAGTCCCCCCAGTTGTGTGACACTAGGGTTATTAGACTCTTCTAGAGAAGTTGGACCTGGTAAGTAATTCTTAACTGAGGCCGACTTGATGGAGTGGAAATAAAGTGAATGAAAGAATATAAATAGAAGTGAGGCTCTCCTCATTTCTACACACACACACTCACTCACTGGGGTGCATGAGTAAGAGAGGAGAAGATCTCTCAAGTAAGAGAGAGAGAACAACTGTTGGAGATCATGTTTTCTATCTTTGGGTTTTACTGCTACTATTGGTGCTCATTCTATCTATGAGGAAGTTGCGGGGTTTTCTCCTCTATGGTTTCCCTGGGGAAAATATCTTGTGCCTATTGTCTCTTGTGATTATTGTTGTGCATGTTATTGTCTTAGATAAGATCCTAGGATCATATTTCTTAAATGATAAAAATCTAACAGATGATGGCTGTTAACTCAAGGTCATGCATAGGGTAGTTTTGCTCATGCTCTTTTAACTTCCGTGATTCATAACAGATCGCATGATCCTTCTACAAGAGGATTCCTCCATGTCCTTCCTTGCTTGCATCCGTGCAAACAATAAAATCCCCATCGAGATCCGCAATTCATAGTATCGATGCAGTCATGAAAATATGTTTAAGCTTTTGACAACTTTCTTTGCACTTGGTAGTCCATAAGAGCTTATTGTCTTTCTTTTGCAAAGCGGTCATGGGACAATATATTTTCTAGAAGTTATCCATGAAATTTCGGTAATATTCTGCTAATCTAAAAAAGGACCTAATTTCAGTGACACTAGTAGGGGTAGGCCAATCCTTTATGGATCTAATATTTTTCGGGTCCATAGCTATCCCTGTTTTAGAGATAATGTGACCTAATTACTGTATCTGTGGTTTGTAAAAATCACATATACTAAACTTAGCATAAATTTTGTGTTCTTGCAACACTCATAGTACTATGCGAAGGTGTTCTTCATGTTCTTCATGTTCCTCTTTATTCTTAAAATAAACTAGGATGTCATCTATAAATACCAAAAAAAAATTATCTAGATATTTGTCGAATATGTTGTTCATCATACACATAAAGTTCATGGATGGATTGGTCAAACCGAATGGAATCACTACAAACTCGTAGTTCCTATACCTTTTACAAAAGGAAGTTTTGTGACTATCCTCATTGTGAATCTGTACCTAATGGTAACTGGATCATAGGTCAATCTTTGAAAATATTTTGGCTTATCCCACCTAATTGAACAAGTCATCGATCCTAGGAGTGGGTATCAATTCTTGATATTCATTTTTTTCAACTGACAGTAATCGATGTACATCCACATTGTACCATCCTTCTTCTTTACGAATAGTATCGGTGCTCCCCAAGGGGACACATTGGTTTGGATATACCATTTCTTTATCAACTCCTACAACTACAGTTTGAGTTCCACCAATTCTGGTGCACTCATGCAGTAAGGGGATTTGGAAGCCGAAACTGATGCTAATGTTAGTTCGATGGAAAATTATAGGTCTTGTTTCGGAGGTAATCCTAGGATCCCATCGGGAAACACATCCTTGAATTATACAAGGATAGGAAAGTCCTCTATGCATTGTTCTCTCTCAAACTCTATGTCTCGGATGTTTACTGCAAACAACTTGCAACCTTTCCTAATGCATTTCTTCGCTTGTAAGGAAGTTATTTTCCTTACAGAAACTTTCTTTGGAATTCCTTCAACCTTCACTTGGTTCCCTTGGTTATCTGTACATAAGAATGAATTTTGTAAGCAATCGAGCATGACATGGTGTTGTTCCAACCAGTCCATGCCGATAAGTATATCGTATGATCCTAAGGGTAGGATTTTTAGGTTCACTTTCATAGGAAAACCATTCAGGTTTACTTCACATTCTTTAACTATTTCCAAAAATTTCTATTTCATACATGTGGCTAACTGTACCAGCCAAGTTTTATCATGCTTTACTTTTCCTAGTTTGCATACATCAACAATTTTAGGAGAAACATAGCTCCGGCAAGCATCGAGATCAATAAGTATTGAAATAGAAGTGTTCAAGATCTTACCTTATTTCTCAACCATTATAGCTTGATGATCTGAATGTCGACCATCCAATGCTACATAAATATGTGGTGTTCTAGATATGTCTTCTACAATTGGTTCTTCTTGTAAGTTATGCAAGACCCCACTGGTCTTGTTCTTACAATCTCGGGCATAATGGGGCCCACTGCATTTCCAGTACTTGAGCTATAGCAGGGTAGAATTGGATCCACTTGCTACTAGGATTGTTAACATTAGGATCTAGTACATATGGCTATGTACCAAATTTGTTGAAGTTCTTGTTTGCTAGAAAACTGTTATTATGCTTTCTGTATGGTTGTTGGTTAAGCCTAGGTTTGCTGTTATCAGAAAAGTTCTTAGACTTGTCTATGTTTCTGTTCATGTTCTCTTGCCTTAGCTTTCCATGATCATAGCAGAGCCTAGATTTTTACAGTGTGGTATCCAAATTTTTTAACATGTCGAATTCAATTCTTTCCTAAAAGTTGGGAGGAAGACATCCTAAAAACTGTTGGATCTTTACCTTTTCACCCTTAATGTATGGTACATAATGTAACAGATCTAGAAATATGTTAATAAAAGCGTCCATAATATGTGATCCCATACATAACTCCTGAAACTCTTTCACCTTTCTATCGAACAACATTTCTGACATATATTTCTCTTGGAAGATTTTTTTGGAAGTTATCCTAGCATATTTTTCTTAGCTCGTATTTATTGGTATGTTTCAAATCTCTCCACCATCTTGCTGCTTTTCCATTCAAATTATAGATGGAAAGCTGAGCCTTCATCTCACTCAAGTAGTTATGAACTTGGAAATATTTTTTCATTCCCAATAGCCACTCTTCAGCTTTTGCTCCAGTGTTTACTTCACCTTCATAGGTCGGGGCTCTTATTTTTCTAAATCCCCCCTAAAGACAATCATCACTTCTTCATTTCTTTCTACATGGAGAAAGAAATACATCAATGAAAGGACTATGATGATCTCCTTTCGGTGCTTCAGCGGTATGTTCCTCATTTTCTTCTTCTCTTGGTATGCCGACCCATTTATGGTAAGGTTCTCTTTTGGATCTATTTGTGGACTGAGTAGGTTTTCCCTACAGGATTCCACCCATCATATTTCTCAGTAATGCTTCATTAATAGCTTGTTTTTCATTTCTCTCATTCAAACTATCTTCTCTGAAAATTTGTGATTCTGCTTGAATACTATGTGTGGTCTTCAAAATATCAGAACTCAATTCCACCACCAGTTCTGCTTTAGGGGTGGGGGTGTACATCTTTCCTTGATGTCTGTTGTCTTTGTTAGTGTTCATGATATGAACTGCTCTGTAAAAATTCTTGTAATTGAAAAATTTTTAATAACAGGAAAATTTCTATTAACTAACAATAAAATTTAAAACATACTTTATTTTCTTTGCAACAAATGTTTGGTGCACCCATTGGTCTCGTACTGTTGAAATTGGGCTCTAATACCACTTGTAATGTCCCAAAAAATTGAAAAAGAAAATATTAGGCTAGCAAAATATACCTATGTTGGACATTATCAAACTTGAAAAATATAACATACACTATGTGTACCACTGTTCCATTGTAAGTTGTTCTTACGTTCTACCTTCTTACTTTTAGTTATGATTATTACTATGTTTTACATTATGGTGCCGTAATGTTGATTACTATGCTATTCTTATAGTCACGCTTTGTTGTGTATGTTATATGCTTTGATTATGTACTTCATTATTATTTGACATGTGCTTATGTTGTATATTTGATTCTAACTTAACTTTGTTTCTGGAACCAAAGTTGGTGGAGTGGCGGGACTAGTTCTCCCATGTAACTGTCTGAGAGGTAAAGTTTCTACTTGTCTAGCGGGCTTACTTAGCTATGTTTGAACTAACGTACCTCTTTTGTTTTATGTACAGATTATACTTAGTGAAGGAGACCTGTTATGAAGTGATGAACATTTTTTTATCGTAAATACACCTACTGGTTGTTATTACTGTGTCTTACAGACTCAAGTTAGTGGAAAGGTAATTACCACGTTAAATATTTATGGTGTGACTATTATCAATTGTTCATATCCTAGCATTTGTATTACATGTTTAATTTATTAAAAGTATTGACATATCTTTTTATTGTTCTTGGTAGGTTTATAACTTTAGCCAAAAGGTGAATTCTTGGATTTATGAATAACAAGTTTTCCATGGAATATTTCATATGCCATGGTCCTAATATTAATTCCTAAGTAAATCAATGGGAAAAGGTTCTAAGGCTTAGAACCTATGTTTAAGCGATACATAATACTTATGCCTTGGATTTACCTTAGGGTGGTGAAATTATAACAAGGTTTAAATGTTAGACATTGGGGTTTAGGACTTTGCATGGAAAGGACACAATCGATATTGAATCAATTACAAACTATGGAGATGTGGCTTTTTGGAGTTTGTGGTAGCCCAAGATTAGGTCTTGGATCATTATAGACTTTGTCATTTCACTTGGATTGTTTTCTCTCATCTCTGCTCAGTGTGGTGAAGACGACTTCCAAGACATCGAAGGTATGGTGTCATTTGGTTTCATTGAATTATGGTTTATTTGTTTTTTGTTATGGATATCATACTGCTCATACCTCGAATCATTTTGTGGTTGCAGGTAATAGGGTTGGCGGGAATATGTATAGTTCATAGCACGACTACAAGTCATGGACTAGCATTACGATTACAGTAAGACTGCTAATCAATTCGTTACTTGCCACCTCTTGGATTTAAGAGTGGGTTTTAACTTGTTTATGTTGGGGTTTAAGTTATGGGGTTTCGTTGGCCTTCGGGTCCGAGTTTGTAATTAAATGGGATGTAACTTAAAGAGGGTTTCTAGCCATAACAAGAAACTTGATTCCTTTAGCAGACTCTGCATGTAATTTGTAAATTCGGGGTTTCGATTTAAGAATTAAAAGCCAAGGAAACACCATTTCTTGCAATGGTGCCATGGCCATTAGACGACTGTGTAAAATCGACTTAAGAATTTATAAATTCTTTGTATATAAATCTATATTGCGTTGTTGTTATTGAACTTGTGTTTTATGTTGTCCTTTCCTTCATGGATGGTCTGTGTATATTATGTTAATGTAATGGGACAATTGTGAATAAATGTTGTGTTTATGATCATGGGTTATTATTTAGATGAAATTTTCCTTTGTTGATTGTACTAGTTACAATGAGGACCATCCTATCAGTGAGATGGATTAGGGGCCACGCCTTACATGGCATCGGTACTCTTGATCAGGGCTGAGATAGTGTAAAGGATTTAGATTTTACAGTCAGTATTAAATAATGTGTAATGAGGATAGGTAAATAAGCCATGGGTGTAAACCTTGGATAGCTATCGTTTCTGTAGGTTGATTTGTTGACATGGCATAAGATAGTTATTAAGTTTACTATGAAGTTACTTATGGGTTGTGTCCATGTATTTACAACGTGTATGAATTTATAAGGGTCTTACGACCTCTATAATAAAAGATTAGTATTACGATACAACCTACGTGTAAAATTGGTGCAATTGTTGTTTGTGTAACAATTTAAGAACCTATAGGGTCTGATCCTGGGTCGTTACTTATGATGAGGGTTTGTAAATGGATTACTGTATATAGAGGTTATTAGGGTTTTTATTATAATGATAACTATGTTTATGGTTATGATTCAGACCTTCTGAGTGTCCTCGGGATTTGATCCTGCGACCTCATTGCCTTTACATGGTTTTTTATTTAATTGTTGTAATGTTATTTTGGTTACTGTTTATATGATGGATGTGATAATTATAACATTAGACTAGATCATACAACAATGAATGGTCTTGATACTTACTTTGTTTATTTAATTATGATAATGTTTATTTTAATGGAAATGATTTGGTATTTAGCGTTCATTTATTTATGCATACCTTGAAATGTCTTCGCTTGTTTTTTTATATTAGATTTAGTATGGGATGTTTATAATTTGTGCTTAGATGTAATTATTGTGCTAGTAGTTTAGATTTATAATACTATTTCTTAACTGTTAGTTTCTATATATATTTTCCAATAGTGTACCAGTTATATATTAATAGTATACTAGTTAGTTTCTTGTTATTAAAATTAGATGATACTAAAATAAATTTAGGTTCTAAATGAAGCATAGATCTGGATTAGTAAATATTTGAACATGGATCTGCTGACAAATGAAATATGCCAATAGAATATATAGGCCAAAGAATAGCTAGGTAATAGATATGAAATAAAACCTAGTTTGCAAGAGACATAGTTTTAATAGTAAAAATAATACAGAAATAAAACTAAGGTGCAAAACCCTTGATAATCATTTATACATGAATTAAAAATTGTAGAAGTAAACTAAGTGAATAAACCCTGGATAAATCTAGCTTAAGAAGTAAATTTCATCCAAGGGTTATAATTCAAAATGTAAACCTTGGAAGATTTTAACAGAAAACAAAGACACATGGTCAGAACATATAATGTGAACCTTTGCCTAATTCAACCAGCATTTATCCTAGAAAATGGAATAGGCAGTCTAGGATCTCATACATGTAATTTGAACCTGCACATTCAAATAACCAGTATTAACAATTCATAGGAAGATCTCACCTCTATATTAGATGACCGAATCACTTGGGAACTACCACGTCCACCCAACCATAACCCAGAACCATTCTGAGTTTCAATCTGGATCCTCCCGAGCTGGATTCCAACATGCAAGTATCTTAGAGCTCCTAAGGTAAGGTTTCCCTAACTGGTATATCAGGTCTCGATCAGTTAGAACTCCTTTTTTCCTTTCTAGAAAATGTTCTCCAAGAATTATTTTGAGAGCAAAACAGGTAGAAATAATGACTCCAAAAGATATATCAGAACCCCAATCTTTCCATTGGCTTTAAATTATAGACATAATTTTCAGTCAAATGGGCAATTAAATCAAGAATCCATGATTTTCATTTGTTGCCGCCTTTCACACACCTGGGTCACATGGCAGAAATATTCAAGCCACTCGGTGTGTCCTTTGGGGCAAGTCTCGAGTCAAGGCTATCACCTTGTTCTTGACTCCTCCGTTTAGGCTCAAATCCTAATGAAGACAAGGGGGGTAGACCCTATTAAGTTACTAAGGATAATTACTTAGTGTTGTGATGTTAAATTGAATGGGTTGCTTAGGAGTTTGTAATTTAACTATAGATAATCAAAGATGGCAAGATATAAAAGATGAACACACGAAAGCACAATGCTGAGACACAATATTTATATAAAGCAAGAAAATAACCAGTGCCTTAGAATGGAGTAAAAAATAGAAACAACATACTTGCATGTGCTTGGAGTGAATGTTTTGTGATTTCCTCTTGGTACATTTTAACTTAACTTTGAAGTGTGAGTTGATTAAAATTAGGCTAAGTGGGGACTCCATATATACCCGAGAGTACTTGGAGTATGTCCAAAACTAAACCTTCACGACTACCAGCAAGGAATATGTGGGCTGAAATGGAGTCTCTGGGGCTATTTTTCATAATGCACCCGTTAGGGTGTGACAGAAATTGGTGCCCCAAGGTCACTTTTCAGAATTTCCCGCTTCCTTTGGATATTTTGCCACCGTAAAGGTTTGATCTAGGTGTTGGATTTTCACCTGATCGTTTGTTAGTTGGGGAGAGTGGGTCCTAATTATACTAGTCACCCAAGTACTTTTGATACAGCTTGACTGATCGGACGAACCGCAGCCAAGTGCAAATCATACACAATGGAGTCTTGTCAATTTTAGTAAGTTTTAAACTGGGTTTTCTTGTTTAAAAGAAAACCCTCCTAGAACCTCTTTCGATCCAAGTGGATCTCAATCGGGGAATCGAGGAGGGGTAAATTTTATAATTGCTGATAAATAAATGATGAAAATAAAATATATCCACAATTATAGTTTTCTAATTAGTCCTACCACGAATCTCTTTCCCCTTTCGGGTCAATCGGGAAATCATGGGGTAAGTATTATGATTACTTTGAAAAAACAAAAAGTGGAATATGAAATTAATAATAAAATCAAGTATACTACCCTGAAAATTAGATCAATTCTATTTTAAAAAAATAAATAAGAGGAAAGCGACGAAAAGGACACCGACGCAAATCCCCCCAGGGGGGATGGGGAATGGGCTCGAAAGAGCCTATTCCAAAAATAAATTTATTTATTATTGGTTACAATATCAATGAACTGAAATATTAGAAAATTCTTGGTCCTTATACAGGCTGAAACCAAGATCTTACAACTTTGCAAAAATTTTAAGATTTTGGTGAAAAGGGAGACCCCTGGGTGGATTTGAACGCTCCTGAGGCCACTTCGGATAGAAGATTCCTTTATTTACTATAAGAATTGATAAAATAAAGTGATCATGTTAGAATAACATATGCCCAAAATCACTTTAATATTACCTTTGGATCAGCCTACCTTATCTATAAAAAAATGAATTTAAAACTAGCTAAACAGGCGAAAAAGGAATCAAGGAAAGAAAGCTTTCCTTGGGATCTTGGATTTTTGTTTGTGAAGCCAATGAAATATGCACTGATATTTTATAATATTAAATTTTATAACAGCAAAAGGAAATCTAATGCATACAATCTACAAGTTTTCTTTAAATTTTCATGCAAAAAGACGATTTCCCTAAAGCTAGATCTAGAATGCTTATGAAACTTTTTTAAGTGCAAGATATAGAATATAGGATTTGATAACATAGATATATGTTGGAATTACTTTTAATATGATATGTCTAATCAAAATCAAAGCTATGACCAGAGTAACTGGGTAAAAATGTTGATTTTTTGTAGAAATGAGAAGAAGAGGAGAGAAGGTTGGATCCTTGCTTGAATGGAGCAAGCTGAAAGGAGGACCTTTTGTGGAGTGCTGAGGGACAGAGTCTTCATCTTATTGGATAGGAATGGCGTCAATATAGATCCACACCTTCATCCAATTGGGAACCTGCAACTAAATAACACAAGCCTGCACACACCTCGTGAGATCTGGATATAGATGTATAAAGCAACACAAATGAAAGATCATGCCAAAATAACCTTATTTAAGAATATAACTGAAATTTTTGAGCATACATCATATGGATAAACAAGATCAAGCAATCTAGCTTTCCTAGTTTACACCCTTACTAGATTCAGCTGAATCCTTGAAGCCAGAACACAGAAGCAGCACAGAATTTGGCAAGAAATTGTAGCTACCACATCAGCAGCATAACACTGAGAATCCACACATACACATGCACTAGACAGTATAGCCTCCAAAGCTTCTTTATTCACAAATGATGATCAAATACAGAGTTACAATGGCAATCCCTTCAGTCCAGCTCTAACTAGCTTGGGAGAGGGAGCCTCAAGCAGGATATATACAAATTACAGGCCATCTAGCCCAGGGGGGGTGCAATTCCTCATGGAATCAAGTGATATCAATTGATGGAGAGTTCATCAATGCATAAATGAAGCTGAACTGAGCCTACTTGTCAACCGGGGGATTGATTGAGCTAACACATCAACCCATACAATGACACATCATTCCACAGAGCATCCAGGAGAGTATACACATGTGGAGGAGAGAGACAGAGTGCAATTCCCCATGAAGATAGTTGTAGATCAACTCTGGATCTGATTTGATCCCCTCCTTCAGTCAAGGATTTGTCAGATCTAGTCAATTTTCTTTAGATCTGACTTATTTCAATCAAATTGGCTAAGGATCCACTGATTTATGATTTTGGATTTGCTCCATTATTCATCAATCTATTAATTAAAATAATCAATAATTGATTTTTGGGGATTTCTGACCTGAGTGATGGAAAATAACTCAAAACTTAGGAAATAGTGGGTCCATGGGTTTACATGGTGCTCTTAGTTTGAAAATGAGCACCTACATGACTGAAACCGATTATTTGGCCCACTTTTATTACAAAATCAATTTTTCCAATTAAACTATTAAAAAATAGCCTAAGTTTTGGAAAAATTAAATTTTAATAAAAAACACTAAAAAAACAAAAAAATTGAAAAATTGAAAAACACCTAGGGGGACTTAGACATGTTCATATGACTCGATAATGATGTCTAGCATGTTTATACATTGACACATAGAATCTAATAACCTTAATAGGCCTAAATGCCAAGCCGACCACCCCAACTTTGGAGGTATGGAGTGAAAAACTCAGAAATTATCAGTCGTTTATTCAACAACCAATAGTAAAGAAGGGAAAAAACACCCTAGGATGATCGGATTCATAAATAAAGTCTAAGAGACTGAGTCTTTTATAGACACTATCATGCTAGAACATTTATTACAACTCCCCCATGGGGTATGAACATGTGATATAGTACAACAAGCACTTCCCAGAAGTACTTCCAAAGGTCTTTTTGAAGTCCGAACAAGTTAACCCTGTCCGGTTCACCATGCTCACTTGATAAAAAACCACTAAGTACAACTTAGGTGGTAACATTATGGCTCCATCTGGGACACATTCTCTGATTGATCTTCTATTCAAACGAGAGGATGTGAGAACTCTAGAATCTCTGGGTCCTGCAAGGAAATTAGAGTTTGTCAGTAACATGTATACATAA
Source organism: Pseudotsuga menziesii (assembly GCA_001517045.1). Taxonomy (NCBI): domain Eukaryota; kingdom Viridiplantae; phylum Streptophyta; class Pinopsida; order Pinales; family Pinaceae; genus Pseudotsuga; species Pseudotsuga menziesii. The sequence goes on from LPNX010561537.1 coordinate 166,527, forward strand.
GAAAAAATTTACTATAAAAGCAAACTAATGTACATAGTTAATCTATAATGTGCAAAAAGGAATATTTTACAAAAACTAATATATAAAGGAAAATTTTCAACATGGTACAAAATAACTATAATACAACAATATCTATGATACAACAATATGATATATACAATTTAGAAATACATGCAAGGCAAGGTTTAGAAATTGGCGCTGAAACCACCGATGCCACTAAAGGCACCAAACTATCTCGGCGAAAAACAGCTTGAGGAGGAAACCATTCACTGGTAAGCTCAATCTTTCTCCTTCGAAGTCATTTCGGTAGAAGGAGTTTGTTCCTACTATTTCATCGATGACGTACGGTCCCAACCATAGGCTATCGAGCTTTCCATGTTTCCCAGGTTTTTCCCGTCATTTGTCCCAACGTAGAACCGTGTCACCTACTTGGAAGGACCTTGGCCGGGTATACTTATCAAAGGCTCTCTTGAAATTGTCTGAATTTTTGATACTATGGTTAAGAGAGTCTCTTCTTCTCTCATCTAGCTCGATCAACTGGTTTATTCTATTCTGGATGGCCTCTTGATCTGAGCTGAAAGTTTGGAGAAGCTGATAAACTAGAAGCTTTAGATGGACTGGTAAGGTGACATCAAGGCCATAGACTAGTTTGAAAGGGATCCTCCTGGTTGAAATTTTCTTAGTGATTCTGTTGGCCCATAATGCTAATTTGATTTTTCTATCCCAAGCCTTCTTATTGTCGCCCACAATTTTTTTGATTATGGTCATTAAGTTCTTGTTACTTGATTCTGCTAGACCATTTCCTTGGGGGTAGTAATTGGATGAGTGAGATAGGATAATGTCGTACTTGAAATAGAAAGATTAAATATCGGAAGAAACAAAGCATGGGCCATTATCTGTGATTATTCTAGCTGGCACACCGAATCTTGTGATTATCTTATCTTCTAAGAAATCCATGACTATAGCATCGGTTGCCTTCTTCGTGGGGATCGCCTCTACCCACTTGGTAAAATAATCAGTGGTGGTAAGAATCCAAGAGTAACCATTACTCAAGTTATCTTTGAACTTACCGATGAAGTCAAGCCCCCACTGCTGGAAAGGGGCTTGGACTACTATTGGATTTAGAGGCAAGGCTCTCATTTGTTGCTTTTTGGTGAATAATTGACAGTGGGGGAAAAATCTGACAGCCTTGTGCACATCTGAAAATAGGTTTGGCCAATAGTAGCCCGCTCTAAGGATTTTGTGGGTGGTTGTTTTTGCTGTAAAATGTCCACCACAAAATCTTGAATGGAACTCAACCATGAGTTTCTTGGACTCAGGTTCATCGACACATCTAAGTACCAAACCATTGGGGTTTCTCCAACCCAAACCATCTTTGGTCAAACAATACTTAGTTCCTTTTAACCTTAATGCCCTTATTTTATGGCCAAGTAAGTGATTGGGGCATGTAAGGTTGCGGAGGAAAAATATGATGTCGGTGTACCAGGGGTGCTGCTCTAATCTCTGAAGCTCGTCTCATACACTTTGCTCTAAATTGCTGCTCTAGCAGATTATTCCTAAATCCTTTTCATTTCCTTGGGTCAACATCTTTGCAAGACCCTGTCCCTTAATTAATTTAGTAGGTTTTATCTCCAAATCATATTCTTGAATTTTTGAAACCCACTTACCCCTGATTCCTAGACAATCCTGCTGAGACATGATATCTTTAACAGCTGCATGGGGTACATATCCAATGATTTTGGAGTAACCTATATAAGTTCTAAAATGTTTAAGGGACTTGACAAGAGCATAGGCCTGTTTCTCCATCGTGGTATACTTCAATTCTGAATTCTATAAGGCTCTACTCATAAAGGCTATGGGTTGCTCTCGCCCCTCCTTATTCTTTTGAAGTAAAACGCTGGTAATGGTGTCTTCTGAGGAAAAGGAGAATATCTGGAATTCTTTGGAATAATCTGGACTAGTCAAGACTGGGGAAATGGATATGGCATTTTTGATGGACTTGAATGCAAATTTCCCTTCATCCGTCCACTCAAACTTAGCATCTTTCTTTAATAGCTTTTGTAGAGGTTTCATTAATTCTGGTAATTTTGGGATGAATCTTCTTATGAAAATGATTTGACCATTAAAGGACTGGAGAGCTTTTAGATTGTGAGGCAAGGGGACTTTCTTAATAGCTTCAACTCTCTCAGGATCAACCTTGACACCATATTTAGAAATGATGTGCCCCAACAACTCGCCTTCATCAACTCCAAAAATTGACTTGGCGGGATTCAAGGAAATACCATATTTCCGACATCTTATAAAAACCTGCCTAAGATGAATTATGTGGTTAGATATTTCTTTTGAAAAAACAGTTAAGTCATCCTGATATATTTCAATTATTTTTCCTATAAGTTCCTTGAAGGAAAAATCCATGGCTCTTTGGAAGGTGGCACCAGCATTCAATAAGCCAAAAGGCATTCTTAGAAATTTATAGGTACCCCAAGGTGTGGTGAATGTAGTCTTATGTTGATCTTCTTTATTCACCAACACCTGGTTATAACCATAAAATCCATCCAACATGGACATCATTCCTGATCCTGTTACTCTTTGAAGCAAAGTTTCCATGTCGGGTAATGGGTAATTATCTTTGAGGCATGATGTATTCAGATTTCTAAAATCTATACATATTCTAATTGACCCATTATTCTTTCTAACAACAACTAAGTTGGAGCACCAAGATGAATGCCTTGTAGGTGCTATGATCCCTGCTGCTAGCATCTTCTAAAGTTCCTTCTGCACAATGGGGGCCAACTTAGGATTTATTTGCCTAAGTTTTTGTTGGAAAGGTTTGACCTCCTTAGCTTCTTCTGTGAGGGGAATAGTGTGTTGAAACACATCCTCCCTATAGGATTTAAGATCATCATAACTAAAGGCCAACACATCTCTATACTCTTTGATTAGGTTGATCAAGTTGTTCCTTTCCTATTCCGAAGTACCTTTTCCAATTTTTATTAACTTGGGATTTTCATCATTTCCTATGTTTATTTCCATATAATTCCCAATTTTTATTTCTTCTTTTTGTTTTTTTTATGATGATCCTGTTGATCGAAAATATTCTCGAAAGCTATAAGGCTACTCGGGATGTGATTCCTTTCATTATCCTCACACTCCTGATACTCTTTAGCTTCTTGTTGATAACTGATCTTGCAACCTTCGAACTCTTGTAGATTGTGGATGAATCTCAAGATTTGCTCATCATCTTTGAACACCTGCCAGTGGTCTATATTATCCGGAATTGAAGGTATGAAATTGATTTCCATCTTTCCATTCCCATCAATCATTTCATCCGATGGTTGGCAGGGATGATTTTAAGGAACCATATCTATTTAAAAGTGTATAAATGTTGGAGAATATTACCAATTCTTAAAAATCCAACTATAAAATGATTGACGATATTTTTCAAAAAATATTTTAAGTTCGAAGGATTTTATATCATTTATTTAATAATTTGGCGATTTTTAGGGTGAAAAAATTTTACCCCATCAAAATTGGGCGAAACAGGGCTTCAAAAAATGCAAAATGGCAAATCTTTTTTGGGAGAAAAACATGGAAAAATAGCCCACTGGGCTAAAATTCGACCCTAAAATTATCCCTGGTGGTTGGAGGGTGGATGCTGCTACTACCAATCTGTCTGCTAACCCATTCATTTCCCTATGGACCTTTTGAATGTTGAGTGCATCAAACCATTCCATAGTGTCCCATGTGGCATTTCTATACTTTCTCAGTCTGTCATTTTTGCATTGATACTGATTCTTAATCTAGAGGACCACTAGATCTGAATCACCCTTTATGTTCAACATCTTTATCCCCATATCTTTAGCAGCTTCTAACCCTAGGATCAATGCTTCATACTCAGCTACATTGTTTGATGCTTCAAACTCCAACCTGAACACAAAATTGTAGATTTTATCTAAAGGGGAGATGATCACAATGCCCACACCCTTTCCAGTTTTGGAATAAGCCCCGTAAAAGTACATTTGCCAAACTTCATCGATCTTTTCATTTTTAATGTTTTCCTTAATAGGGGCCATGAAATTTGACAAAATAACATAGTTTCCAAAATTATCATTGAAATGAACAAATTCATTTCTGGGCTTCTTAGGGTTTTCTACATGTCGTTTCCTCAGCTTTTCTCTGTGGAGAATAACCCTAGTGTTCTCTGATGCAGGTATAGTAGCATATGTCCAATCCATTTGAATGTGCCCACCAAGAGTTTCGGCCCATTTTCTGGATAGCAACACACCCCAATTATCTGGAACATCTATCACCACCACATCCATCGACATGTCGATATCAGGGTACTTAGCTAACTTGACCTGTAAATTTAGGATTATCCCTACCACTTCAACTTCTCTTTCATCCATGGCACAAACATTGTGGTAGGGTTGGGTGACCCTTAGATTTAGCTGCTCCATTACTTTTCTTGTCATGACATTTGATGAAGGACCTGAATCTAACATACAGTTATGAAGGAGAAGTTTATCAACTAAGAGGGAGACATAAAAAGGTGGGTGGTATTCTCTCCTCGGATCAACACTATTGAGGACTATGGGCATATCTATAGGTTCAATAAGTTCAGCTTCAAATATAGCATTGTTATTAAGAAGAGGATCCTCTTCTATAATATGATGTGCTTCACTTTGACTATCCTCTAAGGCTTTCAACAACTTTTCCGTTTGACTGGGGATTTTAAGGACATCAGTTGCATAAACATGAATTTTAGCACTACTTATCCATTTATCGATATCAATATTTGACTCAGGGACAATAGGAAGATCTGAGAGGGAAGGAGTGGTTACCTTTTGCTTGTACTGTTTAGACGGTGATTCTTTTCTCTCCTTTGATACACAGCTCCCTTGAACCTGGCCTCCTTAATTTCCTTAATTGCTTCCAGAGGAGGCATTACACCATAAAAGTTAGACAGGAGATCCTTCTCAAAACCATAATTCATGGCCCGCTGCCAATGCTGGTTTGATAGAGGATAGGTTCAGCCTACCATGTACACATGATCAGACTCGCCTGATGTTGTTTCCTGATTACTTACCTCTGCCATCCCATGTTCTATAACTTGGTTTGCTATGTAGCAAGTGCTTTCTGGGTGGAATTGCTCACAAGGTCTACACCATGGAATTACTTCATCTAGCAGGTTAGTTGAGTCTAACTGGTTTGGAATCCTAGGCTCTTGCTAAGGAAACTTCTTTTGATACACTTGATTCTATTTTGGCTGAAAATTCCTAGGTCCATTATTTCTCTCCAGTGTGATTATTTTGTTCTGAATATTATTCAATTGCACATATTGGTTTGTCATGAATTGGTTCTAACTAGTCATCACTTTTTCAAATAGGCTAGTTACCTTTTCCATGGGGTATTTAGAGGTTTCCTTTTCCTCTAATTCAACGGCCTTTCCCTTATCTTTTTTGTACGAAGTGTTTCCCCTAGTGTAACCTGGAATGTTGGATTTTCCCGAAGATTGCATATTCTTTTCTATTTTCTCGGCCAGAACTTGAGCAGTTTTTAGATCGGTCGGATCTTTGTCCCTTAATTGGTACCTCAAATCCCTAGTGAAAGCTTCGATGTAAGATATGAGGATGGAGGCATTCCTTGGCTTGATTTCTCTATGGAGTTCCATAAGCACACGTCTGAACTTAGTATTAAATTCATCAATGGTTTCATTTTCCATCTTCTTTATATTATGAAGGCCAGTAAGCAAATGTCTTGGTTCTTTCTTTCCCCCCCATTTCTTCTTAAAACCTTCTAGGAATTCATTTAGGGTTTTATATGAATCATCACCAAGGTCTCCATACCATTCCACAGCATCATCCTCTGAGGATAAAGAAAAGAGCTTCATTTTGACATCTTCATGGTCAGCGGAAACATTATTGCAATAATTGACCAAGTGCTTTTCAGACTTTCGAAGATGAGTCTTGGAAGTGGTAGCATTATTTCCCTCGAATATGGGGAGCTTCTTGATAGCATCATTCATAATTTCATGAGGAGCACCTACTATCTGAGAAAAGTCCAGGGGTTTGTAAAATTCCGTCATTTCTTGAGATTGGAAGGTATGACTCTCTACAAATATGTGATGGATATCTGAGAGGGATTGGTCTCCTAAATCTTCAAGGTTTCTACGAGAAGTCTTCCTATTCAATCTTTCCCTAATAAAACTTTCGGGATCAGGGAGAGGATTGAATAATTGTCGGCGGTTTCTTCGAGTAGAAATTATTGAAGGGATGTTAGACAGTGGAGTCGCCAGATGGATCGAGTTTTAATTTTTATGTTTTTTAAAGACTGGATCAATCAAATTTTTTTATCTTTTTAGTTGTTTAGAAAAAATTTAAGCTAAGTCGTACTCGGGAATAAAACGATTTATCCCCGACAATGAAACCAAAAAGTGTTGCTGCCTTTCACACACCTGGGTCATGTGGCAGAAATATTCAAGCCACTCGATGTGTCATTGGGGGAAAGTCTTGAGTCAAGGCTGTCACCTTGTTCTTGACTCCTCCGTTTAGGCTCAACTCCTAACGAAGCCAAGGGGGGTAGACCCTATTAAGTTACTAAGGATAATTAATTAGTGTTGTGATGTTAAATTGAATGAGTTGCTTAGGAGTTTGCAATTTAACTATAGATAATCAAAGATGGCAAGATATAAAATATGAACACACGAAAGCACAATGCTGAGACACAATATTTATATAAAGCAAGAAAATAACCAGTGCCTTAGAATGGAGTCAAAAATAGAAACAACATAATTGCATGTGCTTGGAGTGAATGTTTTGCGATTTACTCTTGGTACGTTAAGTTTGAAGTGTGAGTTGATTAAAATTAGGCTAAGGGGGGACTCCAGATATACCCGAGAGTACTTGGAATATGTCCAAAACTAAACCTTCACGGCTACCCACAAGGAATATGTGGGATGAAATGGAGTCTATGGGGCTATTGTTCGTAATGCACCTATTAGGGTGTGACAGGGATAGGTTCCCTGAGGTCACTTTTCAGAAGTTCTCGCTTCCTTTGGGTATATTTACACCGTAAAGGTTTTATCTAGGTGTTGGATTTTCACCTGATGGTTTGTTAGTTGGGGAGAGTGGGTCCTAATTATACTAGTCACCCAAGTTCTTTTGATATAGCTTGACTGATCGGATGAACCACAACCAAGTGTAGAGCATACACACTGGAGTCTTGTCAATTTTAGTAAGTTTTAAACTGGGTGTTCTTGTTTAAAAGAAAACCCTCCAGGAACCTCTTTTGATCCAAGTGGATCTCAATCGGGGAATCGAGGAGGGGTTAATTTTATAATTGCTAATAAATAAATGATGAAAATAAAATAGATCCATAATTTTATTTTTCTAATTAGTTCTACCACAAATCTCTTTCCCCTTTCGGGTCAATCGGGAAATCGTGGGGTAAGTATTATGATTACTTTGAAAAAAAAAAGTGGAATATAAAATTAATAATAAAATCAAGTATACTACCGTGCAAATTATATCAATTCTAGTTTAAAAAAATAAATAAGCAGAAAGCGATGAAAAGGACACCGACGCAAATCCCCCCATGGGGGATGGTGAATGGGCTCGAAAGAGCCTATTCCAAAAATAATTTTATTTATTATTGGTTAAAATATCAGCAAACTGAAATATTATAAACTTCTTGGTCCTTATATAGGCTTAAACCAAGATCTTACAACTTTGCAAAAATTTTAAGATTTTGGTGAAAAGGGAGACCCCTGGGGGGATTTGAACGCTCCTGAGGCCACTTCGGACAGAAGCTTCCTTCATTTTCTGTCAGAACTGCTAAAATACAGTGATCATGATAGAACAACATATTCCCAAAATCACTTTAAGAGTACCTTTGGATCAGCCTACCTTATCTCAAAAAAAATGAAGTTAAAACTAGCTAAACAGGCGAAAAAGGAACCAAGGAAAGCAAGATTTCCTTGGGATATTGGCTTGCTGTTTGTGCAGCCAACGAAATATGCACTGATATTTCAAAATATTAAATTTTATAACAGCGAAAGGAAATCTAATGCATACGATCTACAATTTTTCTCTAAATTTTAATGAAAAAGACGATTTCCCTAAAGCTAGATCTAGAATGCTTATGAAACTTTTCTAAGTGCAAGATCTAGAATATAGGCTTTGATAAGATAGATATATGTTGGAATTACTTTTAATATGATATATCTAAGCAAAATCAAAGCTACGAACAGAGTAACCGGGTAAAAATGTTGATTTTTTGTAGAAATGAGAAGAAGAGGAGAGAAGGTTGGATCGTTGCTTGAATGGAGCAAGCTGAAAGGAGGCCCTTTTGTGGTGTGCTGAGGGACAGAGTCTTAATCTTATTGGATAGGAATGGTGTCAATCTAGATCCACACCTTCATCCAATCGGGAACCTGCAACTAAATAACACAAGCCTGCACACACCTCGTGAGATCTGGATATAGATGTATAAAGCAACAAAAATGAAAGAACATGCCAAAATAACCTTATTTAAGCATATAACTGAAATTTTTGAGCATACATCATAGGGATAAACAAGATCAAGCAATCTAGCTTTCCTAGTTTACACCCTTACTAGATTCAGCTGAATCCTTGAAGCTAGAACACAAAAGCAGCACAGAATTTGGCAAGAAATTGCAGCTACCACATCAGCAGCATAACACTGAGAATCCACACATACACATACACTACACAGTATAGGCTCCAAATATTCTTTATTCAGAAATGATGATCAAATATAGAGTTACAATGGAAATCCCTTCAGTCCAGCTCTAACTATCTTGAGAGAGGGATCCTTACGCAGGATATATACAAATTACAGGCCATCCAGCTGAGGGGGGGTGCAATTCCTCATGGAATCAAGTGAAATCAACCGATGGAGAGTTCATCAATGCAAAACTGAAGCTGAATTGAGCCTACTTTTCAACCGGGGGCTTGATTGAGCTGACACATTAACCCATACACTGACACATCAGTCCACAGAGCATCCAGGAGAGTCCACACATGTGGAGGATAGAGAGAGGGTGCAATTCCCCATGAAGACAGCTGTAGATCAACTCTGGATCTGATTTGATCCCCTCCTTCAGTCAAGGATTTGTCAGATCCAGTCAATCTGCTTCAGATCTGATTGATTTCAATCAAATCGGCTGAGGAGCCACTGATTTATGATTTTGGATTTGCTCCATTATTCATCAATTTATTAATTAAAATAATCAATAATTGATTTTTGGGGCTTTCTGACCTGAGTGATGGAAAATCACTCAAAACTAGGAAATAGTGGGTCCATGGGTTTACATGGTGCTCTTAGCTTGAAAATGAGCACCTACATGACTGAAACCGATTATTTGGCCCACTTTTATTACAAAATCAAATTTTCCAATTAAACTATTAAAAAATAGCCTAATTTTTGGAAAAAATAAATTTTAATAAAAAACACTGAAAAAACTAAAAAATTGAAAAATTGAAAAACACCTAGGGGGACTTAGACATGTTCATATGACTCAATAATGATGTCTATCATGTTTATACATTGACACATAGACTCTAATAACCTCAATAGGCCTAAATGCCAAGCCGACCACCCCAACTTTGGAGGTATGGAGTGAAAAACTCAAAAATTATCAGTCATTTATTCAACAACCAATAATAAGCAAGGGAAAAAACACCCTGGGCTGATTGTATTGACAAATAAAGTCTAAGAGACCGAGTCTTTTATAGACACTATCATGATAAAACATTTATTACAACTCCCCCATGGGGTATGAACATGTGATATAGTACAACAAGCACTTCCCGGAAGTACTTCCAAAGGTCTTTTTGAAGTCCGAACAAGTTAACCTTGTCCGGTTCACCAGGCTCACTTGATAAAAAACCACTAAGTACAACTTAGGTGGTAACATTATTAACATTTTTAGGTAACCCAGTTATGAAATCCATATTGATAATTTCCCATTTTGGTTCTGGAATAGGTAACGGCTATAGCAATCTGAGTAGATGTTGATGTTCAACCTTTACATGTTGACATTCAATACATCATGCTAAATATTCTGGTACTTCCTTTTTCATGTTAGGCCAAAAGAAATCCTTCCTTCTCATGGTAGTCATTTTCTAATATCCAAGATGTCATGAATAAGATATTTTATGTAATCCATCCATAATAATTTATTTAATATATTCCAAATTAGTTATATATAACCTTCTTTTGTGTAATTATAACCCCTTTTTATTTAGACTAAAATCTATTTTTACTCAATTTACTTCATTTTGTGTGGTCTTCTCTTATAATTTCTGATAATCTTTATCATTTTTTTTGCACATTTATTTAGAGGAAATTTGGGGTCTAAAATGGGCCTCCTAAGGAAAGTAATACAAAAATCCACATCACACTAATGAAAATAATACAAAAATCCATGTCACATTAATTTACAATTGTTATTAGCAATGGTCAATCTATTTTGTAGTAGTAATGGTAGTTGACAAGTATGTTGGGTTAGTGAAGAGTTAAGGGTTGATGGTTGAAAATATTAATAAATTGTTGGATTATCATGCACACACAATAAATGATATAGTGATAAAAATATGAAATTTATATTATAATGTTTTTTTTTTAAATCTTTTTTTATAAATTTACCAATTAACTGAGGAAACATTAGGCCAAATGTTAGGATTCTGGATTTTCTTCCAGATTGTTGGGGGTTCACCTCATTCCTTCTCATTAACAAAGAGTAAGCTTCCTTGACTATCAAAGTGTCATTCTTTGTATGTCCCCATCTGATGATGTAAGCCCCTTGCTTGATTCTGATTTTCCTACTCTGAATGTCCTGCCATACAGTATCCAAGTGCTCCGACTCCAAACAATGCGACCAAGTGTTGATTTCCTTCTAGAGGAGGAAAGTTGAAGTATTGTCTCCCTTCCATTGATATTTCACAAGAGTGTTGTGCAATATCCCTATTTTCCCCCCTATTGCATTAAAATTGTACATGATGTAAATGTCAATATTAAATCATGGTGAGGAGCTCAAGGCCAAGGCCCCACCATCGATTTAACATTTTATGTATCGGGAATTAAAATTGATGCATATGGTCTCATGCTAGCCATGAATAATATAAATTGAGACATCATGTAAATATGCAATTTAATAAAATACCCACAACTAGCTAGGCAATGCAACAAGAGATGGGGGCATGATTTCACAAGGAATAGGGAGGGAAATTATTCAAACTCTCAAGCCAATAGTGTTAATACAAATGCCAGTGAGAGAACCCATAAACTCTCAACTACCCATTTTGTCTTATGCACCCAATCATTTAATTCTACTAGAAGTTGGTTGGGGAAGTTAATGCATTGGGAATGGAGAGGTATGGCACTCAATTTCGTATTGGGGCAAGCCATCATTTTTGGAAAAACATATATTTGATTATGGGACAAGAAAACAACAAGAAATTTGTGCCCAAACCATTCCTCACCCATGTGTTTCACTTCCTCATGCAACTGGAGATAGTTGGGGAATTTCCCTCATGTTTTCCCTACATTTTCCTCATTTTTCCATGGTTGGGAACTTGTTTATGTTTTTCACAGTGGATGGGAGGAAAGGTTCACACTTAGGGGTTTAATAGACGTCATTTTTTTTATTTTAATGTGGATGAATGTTTTCTAAAATCTAATTTCTCACCCAAGGTTTATTTCCCCATCTACAATTTCGTTTTTGGTTGCCAGAGCATTTTCTTTCATGCCCACCACTTGTGTTTTTCTATTATGTGCATCCTTGTTTTGGTATAAAAGTATTGCGAGTGGAATAGGCCCATAATTGGCTTGATAAACCTAGTGAATCGAGGAACCTCAAAAAAATATCAATAGGGGCTGGCTAATATTCTATGCACACCCGAGAGAACACTGAAAGGGAAGGTATGACCTGAGGGACTATGTAGTAGTGAAGGGAATACTTCCTTGTGTTGCGTGTGTAGGTATTGCGGAGTCCAAGCTAGATAGATCTTGTATGGGTGTCCATATATCTATGGTTGAGCTCACTATATTAGCAATTCTTCCTTTCCACTGCCTTAGCATCCTGATAAACCAAACTATGGATTGGATTGGGTGAACCTTGGTATATATATTTGGCTATGTGTGATCCTATTGTTCCCCTATTTCCTTATGGAAATTATTCCCATCTCGGGGGTCGTAGTTGTGCTGAGAGATTGATGAGCACAACTAGCCTATGGTTGGGTGGAACGTTACATCGACATAGCTAGTTGCGCGGGGAAGCTCATTTCAAGATAAGTGCTCTCTTGCATTTAAATCTGCAATATATTTGTTTAATGAATTATTATAAACATATTGAATGCTTGAATGTGATTTGCTTTCGCTATATATTATTGCATTATACATTTGCATATCTATTTTACTTTCATTTCATTTTTAATTATGTTTATGGGGCTAGATGCTCAGTTCTGATGGAAGGGAATTTGTCGCATCCTCTCCTTGACGAGAGAGGGGAGGGGATGTAACGTGTTTCCATTTAGTTGTATGAAGTTTTGGATCTCTTCCTGGGTGTAGGTATTTTTGAAACTTTGAAGTTGCTGCCAAGAGTCATGCCATAAGAGAGAATTGTTCCCATCCTTAATCTCCTAGAATGTGTGTTGGTGGATGAGGGCTATTTGATTGTTAACAACTTTCCATATCGATGAAACTAGGAGGTCCTAGTCAAACCTAATGAAGTTGGGAGGATCCCAGTAATAACCATATTTTTGTTCCAAAGTTGAGCCCAAGGGGTGTCACTTTGAGAGATTAATTTCCACTATATTTTCACTGAGAGTGCAAAGTTATTGATATCTGGGTCTCGGATCCTTAGGCATCCTTCCTACTTTGGGAGGAAAACCTACTTCCAATTGACAGGGTCCACCTGTTCCCGTCCTTGTGGAAACCCCAACGGAAGGCTCTTTATAAGTTTTTGATAGACTTTCGAACACACTTTGGAGAAGCCAGGATGGAAAAAAGGTAAAGAGGCATGGATTGAATGACCTCCTTGAATATATTTAATCTTCTATCCAAGTTGAGAGAGAGGAAGGTTTAGGATATGATGCAAGTTTCCATGTTTTCCAAAATTTCTCTCAAAGAGGAATTCTTGATTGACGAATAGAAGAGAGGGGTACCTAAGTACTTATAGGGTAGAGAGGCGACTGTGAACCTAAAAATTATGGTCATATTGTGTTGGGTGGTGATGCTCATCTCAAATAAGAAGATTTGATATTTTTCTATGTTGATGGAGGTGCCAGAGGCATTAGAGAAAAGATCGGGGATATACTTAAAGGATCATGCTTCTTGTACAGAAGGATGACCAAAAAGAAGGATATCATCCACAAACTTATGATAAATTAGGGGAGGGCACTGTGGAGGGATACTCCTCTAAGGGAGTGAGTAGAGATTTCCAATTGAATCATTCTATTGAGGCCTTATGCCATAAGGATGAATAGAAAGGGAGATATAGAGTCACCTTCACGAAGCCCACGGTAGGGGGAAAAGGTTGAGGAAGGAGAGCCATTGAAAACAATTGAGCTCACTATGGCATAGCAGACAAGGGATAAGATCCATCTATTTCATGTTTGGCAGAATCCAAAAGCAAGTATTTTTTTCTCAATAAACTCCGAGCTCATCTTGTCAAAGGATTTAGAGAGATCGAGTTTCATGGGAATGCTTGGAGATCTGGTTAGCTGTATGGAATGGGTTATTTCATGGGGTAGGATAATTCCATAAAGGATTTGTCTACCCTTTAAATACATAACCCAACTCCTGAGGAGAGATGAGTAAAGGTAAAAGGGGTTTTCGGAGGTTGGAAACAACTCTACGAATGATCTTATAGGTAAAATTGAAAAGAGATATGGGTTGGAATTTACTCGTATGGGAATATCATATTTCCTTTGGAATCAAAGTGAGATAGTTTGTGCTGGGAGAAGAAACAACCCATTGATTTTATCATGATTTCTCCACAAGATAAAGAACTTCCGATTTCACTAGATCCCAGCAGTGGTGGAAGAATTTGATGGTGTAATCATCAGGCTATAAATCCTTTCCTTCTATGACTTGGTTCACTGCGGCTTCGATTAAGTACATGGTAATAGGTTGCATGTGGGAGGAATTATGCTTGGTATTTATTAAGTAGCGGATGAGCTGAGTGACCTAAGAAATACCAGGAGCACGTGAAGGTGACTGTTCAGTGAGTAGATCTTTGTAGAAACTATGTAATATATTGAATTTTTACCTTTACTATATTGGGAATGAGCCCGACTGCACATGATTTACTTTGATGTTATATTTATATTTATATGTTGGGTGTATGCCCCACTGGACATGATTTATGTTCGTTATATAGATATACTAGGAAAAAGATGCAATGCACATGTTTTGTTGTTTGTTATATGATTATATATTGGGCATAGGACATGTTGGAAAAGGACTATTGTTGTGTATTGTGCATAGACCTCGATGTACTTGATTTATTTATTATCTGATTGGGCACAAGCACTAATATATTGAGTTGATATTTTTGTGGTGTATTGTGTAGAATATGGATATACATGATTGGTTTCTATTATGTGTTGGGAATAATCCATGGAGCACATGGGTTATGAGGCTATATGTTGAGCATAAGCTCTAGAGCACATAGGTAACCCCAACAAGTAAAGGATAAAAGTGTTGGGTATAAGTGCTAGAGAACATTAGGTTATGAGGATATTTGTTGAGCGTAAGCTCTAGAGCACATCGATAACCCCAATAATTAAAGGATGCAAGTGTTGGGCATAATCCCTGGAGCACTCCAACATGATGTTGAGCATAAGCTCTGGAGCATCGGATTTTGGCCATTGTATTCCTAGGTGTCTCGTACAAATTCATCCTAGTACTAGTGTTTAGCAAAAGGCTCTATAATTGCACTAGTGTAACACCCATTTGATAGTGTTGAGCATAAGCTTTGAATAGCACTAGGTATTACCTTAATTACTAGTGTTGAGTAGGGAAGACTCTGAATAGCACCAACCTTTATCATACTTATTCAAGTTGATTAATTAAAATCAAAATCTATTTCTCATCAAGGATTGCAAGGTACTACCACAAATACGAGATAATCCAAGATGCAAGGAAATCTAAGGATGCCTGTCCTAGTTGATCGACCAAACCCCGCATGAGGCCTTATTAAAGAATTAACATAAATTAAGGAAGCATCAAATAAATGATTATGCTATTTAATGCAGAAATAATAAGAGATGAATAAATTGAATAAGTAAGTCTATATATATTTATACAAAGTTAATTTTAATAAATAAAAATAAAAGATTTAAGGGAAGTCTACAAACATTTATGAGAATTATATATGTGTGTGTGTGTGTGAGAGAGAGAAGAAAATAAAGATAAAAAAGTTACTAAGTAAAAGTCTATATATATTATTTTAAAAACTAAATATATAAATAAAAATTATTTTCTAAACTCAAGTAGGAACTAATAGAAAATTCCTAGTTATAAAAAAATTAATATATATTACCTATAAATCAAACTAAGAGTTATTTTCAAGAAAATATTAAAATCTTGATTTAACTGAAGATAACCAACTACCCCTTTCCAAAGATATATATAAAAGCAATAGCTAAGAGAGGGCATGGGGGCTCATCATTATTTCTAATGGGATTGGATATAATTTCCAAATCCAACACTTAGAGAAAACATAGTCTAACTTACAAATACCAGTAGCCTGATCCTTAGGAGTTCTAGTTTTCTCTTGCATGTTGGAGCTAGCTCGGGGGGATCCGATTAAGAAGCAGGAATGATTTCGGGTCAACTTTAGGAGGAATGTGGCAGTTTTGAGGTCATCCGGTTACCACTCCTTAGGTCATAAACAAAGTATTTCCTATTAGTTTTGTGTTGAAAAGTGGAGGTTTATAGAACTATTAAAAGCTACGCATATGTAGGTAAGAGATTTAACCTATATCATATATTATTTCTGTTTTTAAATGTGTTTACAGGATAAGATTACAATTATCAAGATTTGTATTGAAAGATGAAATTATCATTGATAAATTTGCTAAAAAATTTATTTATGTGGATCCATTGACAAAATTATTTAGTCATGGTACCCTCGGTTTTACTTACATATATTTGTAGGGATAGGATACTTTTTACAAATGTTTTGTGGTTTAATTTAGAATCTTGGATTTATCTCCTATAGAGATTAATATAATTTATTTCCAAACATCTTGAACAATGATGATTTCAAATAGAATCCTCAGGAATAGGAATCATAGATCTTAGAACAAAACAACCATTAAAAATGAAATAAATATTTAACCATTTAATGTACAGGAGAGTTATTTTCAGCGAATATCACTCCAACAAAGCAAGCTCGTGTTGAAGATCTATTTTATAAATATCGAATCAACACTTAGCATTTATTAAAAATCATCCACGCAGGGTTTACAAATTTATCCAATAAATGAACTATCATTTAAATAAACGTTTACATGCCAACGATAAACAAAGTAGTGAACCATAGGTCGAATCCCTCAAAGATCCAAATCCAATATTTTAAACATTTCCATATGTTCAAGTTTTCTCCCACAAAACTATGCAAAGCGCTGGATGAAAGTCATGCTTAAAAAAATTAAAAGGAATTAGATATTTACAGAAACCATTTAAACTAGGGTATCATGATACTCCTTCAACCAAACATCGAATCCCATAGGAGCTTCAAGTGTTGGACAGGATTCAAGCATTAGCATGACAACACATAAACATCACATTACAGATTATTTAAGAGAACAAAGTTAGAGCTTTTCCTGTGATTTTGTAGAGAAATGAAACAAACAAAAGGGCTTCCACTCCAACAGTAAATACAAACAAAATTACCCATTGTGCCATGGATAGAAATTGATGGAAATGGAACTACTAACGTAGGACATCTCCACCATAACAAAAATACATTTCTCACTGGCAACACTGTGGCCAGATAAATTTAAAATAAATGATTTGAGATAAAGAGTTTCTATAAAACCAAATCAACTACATTTTCCCAGATGTTATTTTAAACAAACAGAGCAAGCTTAAGCACAAATCACCATATCCCCAAAAAAATTAGCTATGGGAAAGTACAAGATACATTCAAAACTTAAAAAACATAGAGATTATAAACCCACAAATTACATCATCAAACAATCAGATAAACAACATTAAAAACAATACAAAGAACATAAAATCGAACAATTAAACAACCTTGTGTTTCCAAAAATAGGTTTTTTAGTTAGGTTCGGTAGTAAATCACCCAAGGTAAAAATTAAAATTACAAAGTCACCAAATGCCTGAACAAGCTCATAAAACATTAAACCCCGCGAATTTTTTTAGCACCATTTCATAAACACTAAACCCTACAGAATTCTATGAGCATCATTCCATTTGAAAAGCCATGAAAATCACAAACAACGCATCCCCAAATTTCGGTTCGAAACGTAGAATGACCGACCAGACATAAAGGACACATGAACTTGGGATTTACCAAGTTCTGCTTGAGGGGCTTCCCCTTCCCCAGCCACAAGCCTGTTCAAACGCAATGCCAACCTGCCACGAAACCAGTCAGATATGAGGAACTCCTTCAGAGATATAAAGCAAACATAATTAAAATCGAAATGGAGGAGGCATTTACCTAAGCATCACTGGAAAATTGAAACCCTACAGTCGACATCCTTGCTAAACGAACCAACAGAAAGGGTGTTCGCTCCAACCATCCAACTTAGCATGCAAAAGAGAGTTTTGAAACGATATTAAATTTCATATGTTCCTAAGCCAGCATGGGAGCTGACTACAAGGCCTCCACATGGCCTTCATTAACGGATTCAACCACTCCCATTAAGATTTAGATTACTGACCCACTTCCCATAGTTGTAGTCCTCTTCTTGATTGCAAGTGTGTATGCATACATAACCTTATATTTAAGGTTTAACACCTTTAGTTCTTGATTAATTTACTTCATAAAAAAAATCCATACACTCAGCATAGGGTTGGTACCTAGCACCTTCAAACAATGAGTTCCTCATGTATTAGTTCATAATGAACTAAGTAAGCCTAGGTTCACAAGAGACCTTCATACCTTTTTGATGATTCGTTATTAAATCCATCCACTCTTTTCCCTTTAGAAGTAGATGTAATTTAGGAACGACCTTTTAGCTTAAACAAGACTAGGTTATGTGTTAAACATCCATTATAAACATGTATGAAGTAAATAGACAAGACGAAACAATAAACACTAGTACAATATACAAGAAACATCTTTATATAAATAAACGACATAAAAATCACCACAAGAAAAGTAGCTCACCATGTATTAATCTATGGTAGAAATCCATAACAAGAATACAAATATCTTTCCGAATATGTTTACACAATGTTGAAGTTAATTTTAGATGAACCTTAGATCCTAAGAGTTTTATTGACCATACAAAAAAAAGTATTTACAGTTTTAAGGGATGTTACAACTAGTATCAGATCCCATATTCAAACAATTAGACCTTTTGGGCTCACTAGTAAACATTCGCTGCAGAAATGTAATTTCAAAAATTTATTTGTGATTTCTAAACTAGCAGAATAACGTTGTTACTCACTATTTGAACAACAGATATAAAGAGCAGTCCAAATCATGGAAACATAAGAGAACAACCATCTACATGGGAAACTAAATTCCTCACCCTGAGAAGAATAAATCATGGTGGAACCGAATTTCAACTTAATGAAGACTATACAGAGTCTATAAGAAGATATACTGAATAATAAGGATGACAACATGAATTGAAGGTGAGAAAAAAAAGAAATAAAGGAATCTCTACTTCATAGCTTGACAGGGGTAAACCCCCATAGACAGTCCTCCCACTCAAAAAACAAATACAAAGAAATATGTCATCATAAACGAAGGACCAAAAGTCCAAGAGAGGAGGGACAAGAAGAAAACACCCCTATTGCATGGATAGATCACCCTCCCCTTGGAAGAAAAGGTAGAAACATTATGACATCCTTTAAGGGGGATTTCGAAAGATCAAAGCTCCAACTTATGAAGGGGAAATGGATACCAAAGAGAAGGTTGAAGCATGGATCCTGGGTATCAATAAATACTTTTGAGTACATAATTACTCCAGTGAGATGAAATCCTGGCTCGCCATTTATAACTTGAATGGAAAGGCAATGCAGTGGTGGAGAGACCTAAAACATACAAAGAGGGATGAAGTAAAGGAGATTAGATGAAGTACCTTCAACAAAATGTTCTAGGAAAACTACATGTCCAAAATATTCTTTGACAGGAAAATAAAATAATTCAACAAATTAAAGATGGGCTCCCAATCTATGGATTCCTTTATCAACAGAATTTTAGATATGTTTCATTATGTACCTTACATAAAGGATTAAAAGGTCAAAATACAACAATTTTTGGGATGTCTCCCTCCAAATTTTTGAGAGAGAATTGAGTTCAATATGACCAAAAATTTGGACCGCACTTTTTTATGAACATGGACAACTAAAGAAGGAAAATATAAACAAAAATTGAGAAAACTTTAGGTCCTTCTCAGAAAACCAAAAACCCATTTTTAGGGCACTGCCATATAGAAAACAGAACAATAGTTTACCACCTAACAAAAATTTCAACAAACCTGGTGCATGACCAAATGTTCCTATAGTAAATGCCAACAAAGAAATAGTAAACGGAGGAGACAAGGATACCCCGCTACATGTTAGTCACTGGAATTGTCAAGGGGCCCATTATGCCAGAGATTTCCCAAAAAAGATAGTTGGAGTCCTATTCAACTTACAAGAAAACCCAACAGTATAAGACATGGCTAGTACACCTAGGATCTATGGAGAACTCAACATATGACAAGCGGGCCATCAAGACATTATGGTAGAGATAGAAGGTAAGGTTTCAAATGCATCTATTTCAATTTTAATTGATACCGGTGCTTGCTGAAGCTATGTTTCCCCTAATATTGTTTGCACATGTAAACTAAAAAAAGAGAAAGATGAGAAACTATGGTTGGTACAACTAGCCACTGGTACAAAAAGGAAGGTTTCAGAGCTAGTAAAATAATGTGAGATGAAAATTAACATTTTTCCAACTAAGGTAGACTTAAATATCTTACCCTTAGGATCGTACGACATACTTATAGGGATGGAATTGTTGGAACAAGACCATATCATGCTTTTATGTTTAAACAATTCAGTATTATGCATGGAAAACTAGGGGAATCACATAAAGATTCAAAGCATACCTAAGAAGGTTTATGTTAGATATATATCCACCTTACAAGAAAAGAAATGCATAAGGAATGGATGCAAATGTTTTGCAATTAGCATTCAAAACACAGAAGCGAAGAGAGAACAACAAATTGAAGACTTTCTAGTTCTTGTAGAATACAAAGATGTATTTTTGGAGGAAATACCGGGACTGCCACCCAAGCGAGACTTAGAATTTTCCATAGAATTAACACCAATATCAATACCGGCTTCAAAATCCCCATACCACATGAGCGCACCAAAGTTGGTGTAGCTCAATTTACATTTACAAGAATTGATAGAGAAGGGTTATATCTGACCTAGTGTATCTCCTTAGGGATAACCTATACTCTTCATAAAGAAAAAGGATGGTATGAAATGAATGTGCATCAATTACCGACAACTCAACAAGGTGACCATCAAAAACCGTTATGCATTCCCTAGGATCGATGACTTGTTCGATCAATTTGGAGGAGCAAAGATATTTTCGAAGATCGAATTGTGATCTGGAGACCACTAGGTAAGGATCCTTGATGAAGACATACACAAGACTTCTTTTTGAACTCGATATGGCCATTATGAGTTTGTGGTAATTCCTTTTGGGATAACCAACGCATTAACTAATTTATGTGCATGATGAACAATATTTTAGTAAATATTTGGATAAGTTTGTATTAGTATTTATAGAAGATATACTAATTTCCTCAAAAAGTGGGGAATAAAATGAGGAACATCTCTGAATTGTTTACGAGTATTATGTGAACACCAACTTTACACCAAGTTTAACAAGTGTAATTTTTACAAACCGCAGATACAATACCTAGGTCACATCATTTAGAAAAAGGGATAGTCATCGACATAGAAAAGATTAAATCCATCGAGGAACGACCTACCCCTACTTGTGTCACATACATTAGTTCATTTTTGGGACTAGTGGGTTGCTACCGAAATTTCATTGAGAACTTTTCAAGGATTAATTGCACCTCCCAAAATTTGCATACAACAACGGGTACCAAACATCCGCCAAAATGAGTCCCTTCGATGTACTCTATGGCAGAAAGTGTAGGACACTAGTGACTTGGGATAGCTTGGTAGACATAATCATTCTAGGGCCATATTTACTAAAATACCTAGTACAGGTTGTCACCAAAGTGCAATAGAATCTAAAAAAAGCACAAGACTGTCAGAAACATTATGTGGATAAAAAGAGAAAAGATAAATATTTCAAAGTCGACGAACATGTTTATTTAAAAGTAAAGGAAAAAATAAGCTCGTTCATCCTGGGGAGGTGTGGGAAGTTGGAAACAATATTTTGTGGACCCTTTGAGATACTAGCCAAGAAAATGCAAGTGGCTTATGAATTAGATTTACCTACTCAAGTAAAAGTTCATAATGTTTTTCACGCATATTTATTAAAGAAATATGTCTATGATACTAAACATGTGATTGATTGGTATTTTATACAGGTAGAACCCGAAGGGGAGTTCATGCTAGAGCCCCTTCACATTTTGGATAAGAGGGAATTATAGCTCAGGAAGTGAACTATTTTCCAACTAAAAGTTCAATGGAAGCACTTTGGTCCCGATTAGGCCACATGGGAGAATGAAACCACCAGGAAAGAGGTGTACACCGTGTTGATGTATTTGTAACTTTGGAATGTATTCATATATATATCTTATGTAGTGTAACCCGATGTTTATTCTGGGATGTTTCTATTATGTAATTGAGTCATGTTGTCTTCCCCGATGTTCCGATCGGGAGGATCAATAATGTAAACAAGCCATGTCAAGTCATTGTTAAAGTCCCCACAGTTTCAGGGAACTAGGGTTATTAGACACTCATAGAGATGTCGGCTCTAGTAGGTAATTGTCAAGTGAGGCCGACATGATTGAGTGCACTTCAAGTGAATGAAAGTATATAAATAGAGAGTGAGACTCTCTATTTATAACACACATCATTCACTCACTCAAGTGTGGCGCATTAGTGAGGAAGGAAATAAACTGGGACTAGACAAGAAGAAGACTACTGCTGTTGGGAGATCTTTTATTGTTTTGGTGTTGATTCTATCTCTGAGGAAGTTGCGGGGTTTTCTCCTTTATGGTTTCCCTGAGGAAAAATCTTTGTGTCTCTTGTCTCTTGTGATGTGCTTATGTTTTATTGCTGTGCTTGTTATTCTCTCAGTGAAAAGATACTAAGATCATAATGCTAGCTTATATGTTGAAAAACTAACATGGTATCAGAGCTAACCTGAGAAGAAGACACTGGGAAGTTGCGGGAACTAGGGCTTCCTAGTTTGTGGACCTTCCTCCATAGATTTTCAGAAAAAGTAAGGTGGAACAACTCTCCTCCTTAGGGCGCATCTTGTTAGTTTTTCAACATTTAAGCTAGCATTATGATAAGATCTTTTCACTGAGAGAATAACAAGCACAGCAATCACATAATCACATCACAAGAGACAAGAGACACAAAGCTTTTAGGAGGGGAAAACATAAATGGAGAAAACCCCTCAACTTCCTCTAAGATAGTATCACCACAAGATGCGATCCCAAAACAGTAAGATGACCTCCCAACACAATAGCAACCTTCTGTCTTCTGTCAAGCCAAAGATTTCCTTCTCCAAAAGTGCGCCACACTTGAGAGATCAAGAGAGCTAAGTCACAAGTGATAAATAGAGAGACTCTCACTCTCTATTTATATTCTTCCGTTGACTTGAAGTGCACTCAACCTAATAATTACTACTCGAGCCTACACCTTAATTAGTGTATAATAACTCAAGTGCCCCATAAACAGTGGGGACTTACCCAATGACTTGATATGACTTGTTTACATTATAATCCTCCCGATCGGAACATCGGGGCATGACCACATGACTCAAATATATAATATAAACATCCCAGAATAAACATCGGGTTACAATAATATAAAATATATAGAAGAATACATTCCGAAGTTACATATACATCAAAACTCCCTCTTAAATAGGAAGGTATTCTTTCGACACAAGTTTTCAGCACTGGTCTTATTCTATGCTTTAACTGGATCATCTGAGTCATCTTCATCTTCAAGTCATCTTCATCTTCAAGTCATCTGGATCTGGATCATCTCTCGATCTGGATCATCATAAAATGGCATCACTGGATCTAGATCATCACTCGATCTGGATCAACATCATTGGACTGGATCTGGATCATCACTCGATCTGGATCATCTCTCTGGACAGGATCTGGATCATCACTCGATCTGGATCATCACTGCTGGATCTGGATCATCACTCGATCTGGATCTCTCGGAGTCATCATAACTGGATCTGGATCATAGCTCGATCTGGATCTCCACTGGGCATCATCAAGTGTGTACTATCTCGTCATAGGAAGTTCTACAGAGCCAGCCCGATTTCATGCTGGATGTAGGCCCACCACCTGCAGGTCTTCATCATCACTGGCCATACTGGAGAATCCTCAGGACTTATTACGTGCATCACAAAACCTCGA
>LPNX010561537.1:192181-253233 GCA_001517045.1 Pseudotsuga menziesii
TCTTCAAAATTTCATCTTGCACCCATCTGTGAGCTTGTCATATTATTCTTTGTCTTGTAAGCGATTATGTATGCGATCTTTCCTACAAGTCAAATGCATTTGTATGGTTAGAAACATTTCATAAGGAATATTTATACTGGCAAACACTTATGCATAAATATATGATCATGCAACTACTTTAGCCAATACAACATTCATCCATATCTCACTGAAACTTTCTAGATGCCTTCCATCTCTACCAGGACAACATTGAGATTGTGCACTAATACAATATGTCAACAAAGAGGTTTCATTCTAGATAAGTAGCAATGGAGAATTTGTATAGCCCCATGAGCTACTTACCCATCACATACATATTAGTAGTATACTGTCATTAATGCAAACATCCTATCATGCATAATACGTCAACTAAATATAAACAAATGCATAACAAAACAACAATATGAAATGACTATTGAATACTTATCTTTATTTGTTTCGTGGGCATACTCCTTCTTGAGCCTTCAGCTTCATCGTCTTCTTCATTCATGATAGCATCATTTCTTATCCAAATGATAAGGAGGATAAGAAGTTCTTCAAGAGTTGAGTTCTTCATATTCCTCGTATGAATGAATTCCACGATCCTGGGAGGCCATTCTAGGTGGCCATCACCACTTTTGCATTCTTCACTTTTTCTTTTACCACTTCAAGTAGCTTGAAATTCTGGAAGACCTTCAACAGCTTTGCTTGCAATAGGCAGTGCTCTGTAATGCACATGTGCAAGCCTTCTATGCCAAAGCTCATTTGGCTCTACTGTGCATGGATCAAGGCTTGTTCTAGATATCCCTTCAATTTATACAAGCCTCCTTCGTGTTCTTCAATCACTACCACATCATCGATAGTCTTTCCTTTTGGCCATATGATGACTTGACCATCTATGAATGCAGCCCACATTCCTTTTGCATCAATGCTGAAATGGAGAGAAGGTTCTTCTTCAATCCTGGCACAAACAATACTTCTTTCATTGCTAGAGACTTACCAGAGTCTAGCTTGTATGAAGATTCCCCACTACCTTTTATTGGACATTGGTAGTCATCTCCTAGTTTCACCTTGTGAGGTGATTCATGTTCTGATAGTCTTACAAAGGATTCCTTGAATCCCGTCATATGTTTGTGAGCCCCACTGTCTATAAGACAATCATCACTTCCATGAATAATGTTACCTATGAGAGATTATATTAGAACATATTCATCCTTTCTTGAAGAATCTTCACTTTCATATCTAGTTCTCTTTCTGGATGGTTCATCATCCTTTGCAGCATGAGCATGATGTCTTCTTTGGCCTCGTCTCCCTCTGAAACTGGAACCTCTATACTCATGTAGGTGTCCAATCCATTTTCTTCAGAGAGATCATATACTTCCAGTATTGGAAGTTGTCAACTTCCCCAAGCTTGTCACCAAGCTGATGTGATATATCATATTGAAATGAGAACCTCAACTGGAAATAGCAAAGGATTAGATCTTACCGATTTGAGGTGTCTGTCCTTGTCCCGGAGTTCGCTGATCTAGGGTTTGTCGCAGAAACCCTAATTTTCAAAACTTGGAATCTTTTATATATGATTGGATGAGAAGATAAATCTCTTCAAATGGAGCTGTCCAATGTACTCCTTTTCTGAAAACAGTGGAGGGAAGCTCCCAGCACAGGAAGCCCTAATTTTCTGATTTCTTCTGCAGAAATTCCTATTACTGTTTCTATGATATCTCTGAAATTACTGATCCTCTGTGTATGAAATTTCGCACTGAGGTAACCTCGCATGTCCCTGATCCAAAACCACATGTTTCATCAGAATTGGTTTCACCATTTGGGATTTATGATCCTTTTCCCAAGGTGACCGGTTACAGGACTGTTCAGAACAGCGAAGTTGTACGGCCTGCCACGTGTCACTTGTTCATCTTCTGAGTCTGAAATTCAAACCATAGAAATTAAAGTCCGTGCCCTTTCTGGAAAATCTTCAGGAATTCCATTTGGACCTCTGTAGCCTAATATATAGCAGATATCCCCAGGTGTCCTGTTTAGGGATGAATTCTGGAAGAGGATGGAACCCTAACTTGGAGAGATCATATCGTCCAGAATATAGCGAATCAGAGGCTTCCCTTTTTACACAGTGTTCATCAGGATTTTATCTTCGGCCCCTGCAATTTTCAGATTCTGAGACGTCGCCAATCTCGGAATATAGCGACTGTACCAAAACTTAGTAGTTTTAGTATTTAGGGTTTCTCCTAGCTCAGGGTCAAACTAGGGTTTGACTTTCCCAGAGATTTACCCAACCAAATTTACTGATACAGGTCTCTAAATTTCGGTTTTGATGAGGATAAAAATCCTATGCTGGTCTCACCCAAAAATTCCTCTTCTGTAGAAAGCCCTAATTTCCACATCGAAACTGAAAATGCTTGAAATTGAATTCTGTATCGACAGAAAGATGCACCCTTCAATGGAGAGTCATCCTAGCATACTTGTGCTGAAAATATGTGGAGGAAGATCCACAAAATAGGAAGCCCTAGTTCCTGTAGCTGCACAATGTCTTCTTCTCAGGTTAGCTCTGATACCATGTTAGTTTTTCAACATTTAAGCTAGCATTATGATAAGATCTTTTCACTGAGAGAATAACAAGCACATCAATCACATAATCACATCACAAGAGACAAGAGACACAAAGCTTTTAGGAGGGGAAAACATAAATGGAGAAAACCCCTCAAATTCCTCTAAGATAGTATCACCACAAGATGTGATCCCAAAACAGTAAGATGACCTCCCAACACAATAGCAGCCTTCTGTCTTCTGTCAAGCCAAAGATTTCCTTCTCCAAAAGTGCGCCACACTTGAGAGAGCGAGAGAGCTAAGTCACAAGTGATAAATAGAGAGACTCTCACTCTCACTCTCTATTTATATTCTTCCGTTGACTTGAAGTGCACTCAACCTAATAATTACTACTCGAGCCTACACCTTAATTAGTGTATAATAACTCAAGTGCCCCATAAACAGTGGGGACTTACCCAATGACTTGATATGACTTGTTTACATTATAATCCTCCCGATCGGAACATCGTGGCATGACCACATGACTCAAATATATAATAGAAACATCCCGGAATAAACATCGGGTTACGATAATATAAAATATATAGAAGAATACATTCCGAAGTTACATACATCAACACATCTTTCTATTGAAACAAAATCCAATTTTGAGGTTTTTCAGTTTTGGACCTGTCACTTCTGTCGAAAATTAGGGCTTTTTACTGAAGAGGAATTTTTCAGTGATCCTAGGCCTGGATTGATATCCTCCCCAAAATCGAATTTAGGGACAAATTTCAAGGAATTTGGGTGGATATAACTCCAAAAAATAAAAACCCTAATTTGCTCCTGAACCAGCTCTGCGGGATTTCAACTCAAGTTTCAGATCCGACATCTTGAACCTGGTAAGATCTAAAATCTTTTGTATTTACATTTGAGGCTCTCATTGAAATATGTCTCATCATACCAAGCTTGATGAAAATCTTGAGGGAGCTGAAAACTTCCAAGCCTGGAAGTATAGGATCTCCCTGGTCCTGGAAGAGAATGAATTAGACTCCTACATCCATGAGGAGATTCTAGTTCCAGAGGGAGATGAGGCAAAGGAATTACATAAGAAGAATATGGTTATGGCAAAGAGGATCATTGTTGATTCTATTAAGGATCATCTTATCCCATAGGTATCCTCTCTCAAGACACCTAAAGCTATGTTTGATGCCCTAATGAAATTGTTTGAAGGAAAGAACATCAATCAGAAGATGACCCTGAGGAACCAACTGAAGAATGTGAAGATTCATAATGCAGAAACTATCCAGTCTTATTTCACAAGGGTTTCTCAGATCAAGGAACAATTAGAAGCTGCTGATGAAGAAGTGGAAAATGCAAAGATTGTGATGACTACCTTGAATGGCCTTCCTAGGTCATGGGATGCTTTTATCCAAGGAATCTGTGCTAGAAAGAAGTTATTCAAATTCAGCAGACTATGGGAAGAATGTTTTCAATAAGAAGCATGGATAGTAGCTCAAGAAGAGAAGATGGGAAGTGAATACCAAGCCCTCACAGCCCACTCCAAGAAAAGCATAAGAAGACCTCATTACTCCAAAGGTAAGGATTCTCATCCCAGAAGAGACATATCAAAATTAAGATGTTATACATGTGATGAGATAGGACACTTTGAAAAATACTGTCCGAAGAACAAGAGCCACTATCATAAGAAGAAGGGGAACAAAAGAAGACATCATGCTCATGCTGCAGAGGATGATGATCCATCCAAGAAGAGATCTAGATATGAAAGTCAATATTCTTCAAGTGAGGATGAATATGTTCTAATCTCTTCTCTTATAGGTAACATTACTCATGGTAGTGATGATTGGCTTATAGACAGTGGGGCTTCCAAACATATGACGGGATTCAAGGAATCCTTTGTAAGACTATCAGAACATGAATCACCTCACAAGGTGAAGCTAGGATATGACTACCAATATCCAATAAAATGTAGTGGGGAATCTTCATATAAACTAGACTCTGGTAAGTCTCTAACAATGAAAGAAGTATTGTTTGTTCCAGGACTCAAGAAGAATCTTCTCTCCATTTCAGCATTGGATGCAAAAGGAATGTGGGTTGCATTCATAGATGGTCAAGTAATTATGTGGCCAAAAGGAAAGACTATTGATGATGCGGTAGTGATTGGAGAACAAGAAGGAGGCTTATACAAATTGAAGGGTCATCCAGAACAAGCCTTGATCCATGACACAGTAGAACCGAATGAGCTTTGGCATAGAATGCTTGCACATGTGCATTACAGAGCACTACCTATTGCAAGAAAAGCTGTTGAAGGTCTTCCAGAATTCCAAGCAAAACATGATGGAGTTTGCAAAGGATGTGCGAAAGGGAAGAATACAAAGAAGACGTTTCCTAGCAGTGAAATCAAATCCAAAGGTATTATAGAAATCATCCACTCTGATGTATGCGGTCCTATGTCATCAAACTCACTAAGTGGGTATGCATACTATGTTTATTTTATTGATGATTTTTCTAGAAAGACATAGATTTACTTTATGAAGATCAAAGATGAAGTATTCAGTAAGTTCAAGGAATTAAAATCCTTGATCGAGAACCATACTGAAAAGAAGATCAAGACTCTTTGATCAGATAATGGCGGAGAATTCACTTTGAATGAATTCAAAGAGCTATGCAAAGAATCAGGGATTAAGAGGGAGTTGTCCACTCCTTATAATCCACAACAGAATGGGATTGATGAACAAAAGATTAGAACCATCATGGAAGCTACCAGAGAAATGCTTCATGATCAAGATCTACCTATGCATCTTTGGGCAGAAGCTGCCAGAACAACGGTGTATGTACAAAACCGTACTCCACATAGAGTACTCGAGAACAAGACTCCTGAAGAAGTCTTCTCTAGAAAGAAACCAGAAGTCAGCCATCTTAGAAAATTCAGCTGTCCTGTGTACATACACATTCCAAAAGAGAATAGAACAAAATTAGATCCTTCACGAAAGAAGGGCATATTTGTGGGATACTCTGAAAGCTCGAAGGCTTACAGAATCTATTTCCCAGGATACAAGAAAATTGACATTAGCAGGGATGTGATATTTGATGAAGGCACAGCTTACAACAAATCCAGAAAGAGACCTACTGAAGAACCTGAAGAAGAAGAAGCAGAAGTACCCAGAATTCATGATACAATCATGAATGAAGAAGCTCAAGAAGAAGATCGAGAGTTCGAGGAACCATAAAGACCTGTAGATCCACCTCTGGAAAAGAATTCTCATAAGAGAAAACCTGCTTGGGTACGTGAACTTATCCAAGGTGTGGAAAGATATGGGGCTCCAGAAGAGAATCACAGAGAAAGGAAGAGAACCAGATCCAATTCTGGGTATGTAGCTTTACTATGTGATTTCATTAATAAAGAACCTTCCATTTATGAAGAAGCAGTAAAATAGAAAGAATAGAAGGACGCTATGATCGAATAAAATCAATTGATCATGAAGAATGATGTTTGGGATGTTGTCCCAAGATCAGAAGGGAAGTTAGTTGTAACTTCCAAATGGATCTACAAGATCAAGCATGCTGCAGATGGTAGCATTGAAAAGTATAAGGCAATATTTGTAGCTCGAGGTTTCTCTCAGAAAGAGGGACTAGACTATGAAGAGACCTTTGCACCTGTAGCCAGATACACTTCCATCAGATCAGTACTTGCTCTAGCTGCAGTGATGAAATGGAAGATACACCAGATGGATGTCAAGACTACCTTCTTGAATGGTGTAGTATAAGAGGAAGTGTGTGTAGAACAACCACTCGGTTTTGAGACACATGACAGAGAGTCTCATGTATGCAGATTGAATAAAGCCCTGTATGGTTTGAAATAGGCACCCAGGACCTGGTACAACAGAATTGATAGCTTTCTATCCAGTTTGGGCTTTACCAAGAGTAAAGTAGATTCCAACCTTTACTACAAGGTTGAAGATGGAAACCCAGTGATGCTCCTACTGTATGTATATGATCTATTTGTGATAGGTACAGATGGGTTGATTGCTGATACGAAGAGAAAGCTTACTGCTGAGTTTAAAATGAAGGACTTGGGAATGATGCATTACTTTCTAGGTATGGAGGTGTGGCAGAGTACAGATGGAATCTTCCTTGGACAAGGGAAGTATGCAGTAGATATCCTGAAGAGGTTTGGGATGATGGATTGCAAATATATGGCCACACCTATGGCATCGAACCTGAAGCTATTGAGTGATGCTTCATCAAAGTCGGTTGATGCTATGATGTATCGTCAGATGATTAGGTCATTGATGTACCTGATGAAAACGAGACCAGAGATTTGCTTTGTTGTGAACACCTTGAGCCAGTACTTGACAGATCTGAGAAGTGTTCACTTGATTGCTGCAAAGTATGTTCTGAGGTACCTGAAGGGTACAATTGATTATGGGCTCAAGTATGATGTGAATCAAAAGGTTAACCTAGAGGGTTATGTTGATTCATATTGGGTAGGCAATTCCATTGACAGGAGGAGTAATTCAGGATGTTGCTTCAGTATGGGATCACATGTGATATCTTGGTTTAGTAGGAAGCAATCCTGTGTGGCACTGAGTACAGCTGAAGCAGAGTATGTCGCAGCTTTTTCAGCTAGTTGTTAGGCAATATGGCTACGGAAGTTACTGTCTGATATATTTGATCTCCAGATGCTACTTGTATACATTGTGACAACCAGAGTTGCGTGAAGTTGTCAGAGAATCCATTGTTCCATGACAAGTTGAATCATATTGAGATCAAGTATCACTATATCAGGGATATGGTGCAGAGAGGAGCAGTGAAGCTCCAGTATATTGCAACGGAGGAACATATAGCTGATGTGTTGACTAAGCCATTTTCTAAGGTGAATTTTGAGTACTTTAGGGAGAAGCTTGGTGTTCTCCAGATCGAGGTTCCCTCTAAGAGAAAGTTATGAGATCCATATCCATTCTGACATGGTGAGAGGACTGGTTCCTTCCATGGTCAGATGTAAGTGCTAAGCCATTCTGTCATGGTGATAGGGTTGCTCCCTTCCATGTCAGATATGAGTGCTAGCCATTTTGTCGAGTAGGACAGATGTAAGGGCAATTACCATTCTAGGAATGGAGGCACCTGGTCAGTTACCAGGATCACTCAGTGTAGGACTGAGTAGCCATTCTGATGTGATAGAGGGATGTGTTCCCACTTGATTAGATGTAAGGACTGAACCATTCTGTCATGGCTAAAGGATTAAGTTCCTTCCATGTTAGATGTGAGTGTTGGCCATTCCGATGAGTAGGTCGGATGTAACGGCTACTGCCATTATCTAGGAGAATGGAGGTGCCTGGTCAGTTACCAGGTAGCTCAGTCGAGGAGGACTGGGGGCCATTTTGATATGACTGTAGGATTGGTTCCTACAAGATTAGATGTGAGTGCAACCCCTTCCATCATTGTGAGAAGGATGTGTTCCCTCCTGGATGGATGTAAGTGCAGAGCCATTCTTTGCATCATGTGTTGATCAGATATAAGTGCTGAGCCATTCTTTGCATCATGTGTTGATGAGATGTAAGTGTTGTGCCATTCTTTGCATCATGTGTTGATAAGATGTAAGTGCAGTGCCATTCTTTGCATCATGTGTTGATCAGATGTAAGTGTAGTATCTATCTTCGCATCATGTCTTGATCAGATAGAGATATTGAGCCATTCTTCACATCATGTGTTGATCAGATGTAAGTGCTGGGCCTTTCTGACGAGTAGGTCAGATGTAAGTGCTGGGCGTTCCTTTCTCACGAGTAGGTCAGATGTAAGTGTTGGGCGTGCCATTCCTCGTATAATGTGTTGATCAGATGTAAGTGTAGTATCTATCTTTGCATCATGTGTTGATCAAAGAGAAATGATGATCCATTCTTCATATCATGTGTTGATCAGATATAAGTGCTAGAAAATACCTACATGGAGGCTAGGCCTACAACCAGCATGAAAAAGGGCTGGATCTGTAGAACTTCCTGTGACGAGAAGAATCATGAGATGGCACTAGTGATGATCTAGATTGAGTGATGATCTAGATCCAATAATGATGATTCAACAGTGATGATCCAGATCGAGTGATGATCCAAATCCAGTGATGATAGCCAGTGATGATCCAGATCGAGTGATGATCCAAATCCAGTGATGATGTTCTATGATGATCTATATCGAGAGATTCCAGATCCGATGACGAAGATGAATTGAAGATGAAGATGACTTGAAGATGAAGATGACTTGAAGATGAAGATGACTTGAAGACAAAGATGACTTGAAGACTAAGATGATCCAGCTGATATAGAGAAGAAGACTAGTGCTGAAAATTGTGTCGAAAGAATACCTTCCTAGTTAAGAGGGAGTGTTGATGTATTTGTAACTTTGGAATGTATTCATCTATATATCTTATGTATTGTAACCCGATGTTTATTCCGGGATGTTTCTATTATGTATTTCAGTCATGTTGTCTTGCTCCGATGTTCCGATCAGGAGGATCAATAATGTAAACAAGCCATGTCAAGTCATTGTTAAAGTCCCCACAGTTTCGGGGCACTAGGGTTATTAGACACTCATAGAGATGTCGGCTCTAGTAAGTAATTGTTAAGTGAGGCTGACATGATTGAGTGCACTTCAAGTGAACGAAAGAATATAAATAGAGAGTGAGACTCTCTATTTATAACACACATCATTCACTCACTCAAGTGTGGCGCATTAGTGAGGAAGGAAATACACTAGGACTAGACAAGAAGAAGACTACTGCTATTGGGAGATCTTTTATTGTTTTGGTGCTGATTCTATCTCTGAGGAAGTTGCGGGGTTTTCTCCTTTATGGTTTCCCCGAGGAAAACGATTTGTGTCTCTTGTCTCTTGTGATGTGCTTATGTTTTATTGTTGTGCTTGTTATTCTCTCAGTGAAAATATCTTAGGATCATAATGATAGCTTATATGTTGAAAAACTAACACACCGTTTTTTTTTTATGATTTCATTTCTAGTCCCTAGAACACCGGGACAGTGTTGTTCTAAGAGAGGAGGGATGTAATATCCCTAATGTTGACCTTGATTATATTGGGCATGAGCCCCAATACACATGATTTTCTTTGATGTTATATTTATATTTTTATATTGGGTGTATTCCCCATTGCACATGATTGATGTTGGTTATATAGATATACTGGGCATAAGCGCCAATGCACATGTTTTGTTGTTTTTTATATGATTATCTATCTGGCATAGTCTGTTTTGGAAAATGACTATTGGTGTGTACTAGGAGTAGGACCCAATGTACTTGATCTATTTATTATGCAATTGGGCACAAGCCCTAATATACTGAGTTGATCTATTTATGATGTATTGTGCATAAGGCTAATATACATGATTGATTTCTATAATGTGTTGGGCAAAATCCTTGGATCACATGGGTTATGAGGCTATGTGTTGATTGTAAGCTCTAGAGAACATAGGGAACCCCATAAAGTAAAGAATAGAAGTGTTGGGCATAAGACATGGAGCACATTGGGTTATAAGGCTATATGTTGAGCATAAGCTATGGAGAACATAGGTAACCCCAACAGGTAAAGGAAAAAAGTGTGGGGAATAAGCCCTGGAGAACTCCAACATGATGTTGAGTATAAGATCAAGAGCATCAGATCTTTGGCCAATGTATCCCTTGGTGTATTGTACAAATGCATCCTAGTACTAGTGTTGAGCGAAAGGATCTGGAATTGCACTAGTGTAACGTCTGTTTGGTAGTGTTGAGAATAAACTCTTCATATCACTAGGGATTAAATTAAGTAAGGGTGTTGAGTTGGGAATACTTTGAATAGCACCAACCTTCATCATTCTTATTCATGTTGATTAACTAAAATCACAATCTATTTCTCATCAAGGACTGTAAGATATTGCCATGAACATGAGGCAAGCCAACATGCAAGGAAATCTAGAGCTACCTATCCTAGTTGACTGACCAAACCCCACATGAGGCCTTGTTAAATAATTAACTTAAATTAACAAAGCATCGAATAAAAAAATATGATATTTAATGCATGGATAATAAAAGATGAATAAATTGAATAAGTAAGTCTATATAATATATATATGAAAATATATATATTTATACAAAGTTATTTTTAATAAACAAAGATAAAATATCTAAGGGAAGTCTACAAACATTTATGAGAATAATGTGTGTGTGAGAGAGAGAGAGAGAGAAAAAATAAAATAAAGATAACAAAAGTTACTAAGTAAAAGTATATATATATATATATATATAATTTTATAAACTAAATAAATAAATTAGAATTCTTTTCTAAACTCAAGTAGGAACTAATAGAAAGTTCCTAGTTATCAAAAATTAATATATATTACATAAATATTAAAATCTTGATTTAACTGAAGATAGCGAACTGCCATTTCAAAAGAATATCTATAAAATAAAAATCTAAGAGAGGGCATGGGGGATGATCATTATTTCTGATGGGATTGGAGAGAATTTCAAACCCAACACTTAGATATTACATAGCCTAACTTCCAAATCCTAGCGACCTCATCCTTAGGATTTATTTTTTTCTCTTTCATGTTGGAGCCAAGTCGGGAGGATCCGATTAAGAACCCGAAACGGTTCTGGGTCAATGTTGGGAGAAACATGGTAGTTCTGAGGCCATCTAGTTACCACTCCTCATGTAAGAAACATAGTGTTTCCTAATAATTTTGTGTTGAAGTGTGCAAGGTGATAGAACTATTACAAGCTAGGCATCTGCAGGTAATAGGTTTACCCTATATCATAATTTATTTCTTCTTTTAAATGTGCTTACAGGCTAAGATTACAGTTATCAAGATTTCTATTGAAAGTTTCAAATTATCCTTTATAAATTTGATAAAACATTTATTTATGGGGATCCATTGACATAATTATTTAGTCATGATACCCTGGGTTTTACATACATATATTTGTAGGGATAGGATCATTTTTACAAATTTTTTATGGTTTAATTTAGAATCTAGGATTTATCTCCTATAAAGATTAATACAATTTATTTCCAAACATCATTAACAGTGTTGATTTCACACAGAATCCTTAGGCATAGGAATCATAGATCTTAAAACACAACATCATGATTAAAAATCAAATAAATGTTTTACCATTTAACATATATGATAGATTCATTTTCTAAGCAAAGATCGCTCCAACAATGCAAGCTCATGCTGAAGCTCTGTTTTATAAATCTAGAATAAACACTCATTATTTATTACAAATCATCCATGCAGGGTTTACAAATTTAGCCAATAAATGAACTATGATTTAAATAAACGTTTACATGGCATTGATAAACATAGTAGTTAACCATAGGTCCAATCCCTTAGAGATCCAAATCCAATATTTTAAACATTTCTAGATGTTCAAGTTTTCTCCCCTAAAACTATGCATAGTACTGGCTGAAATCCAAGCTTAAACAAATTAAAAGGAATTAGATATTGTTGGGGCGCATACTCCATAGGAGGTAACTCCGCGGTTAATTAGAAAATTTGTAAGCGGAGCTATGGGTCAAAACAGTCTTAGGGGTGTCAGGGTAAGTCAAAACCCTCTCTTTTTGTAATAAACCCATGGTTTAAATTCAGGGTTTAGGGTTTTTTGTGGGTGCCCATGGTTTAAGATGATGGTTTTTGTAAAACTGCGCAGTATAAATAAGCACTTATGTAAAAGGGATAAGTTAGGCTTTTTGATGTAAAGAAAGATAAGGCGAAGTAGGGTTGATTTTTGTAAGGAAAGGACAAGTCCCAGCTGTGTGCGTGGACAACCTCTGCAGCTGTGTGCGCAGAGGGTTTTTGTAAGGAAGAAAGGAAGATCTGCAGCTGTGTGCGCAGAAGCCTGCTGCTGTGTGCGCGGCTGTTAAGAGTTGAAGGAATCTGCAGCTGAGTGCGCAGATAAACTGTGGTTTTGAGGAAAGAGGAATAAAACGCAGTTTGTGGACGTAGCCCCTACACTGGGGGTGAACCACGTTATATGTGTTGTTGTGGTTTTGTTGTGTTATTTCTGTTTCTGTTATTTTCATGCATTAAACTGAATATATCTGATAATATAAGATCTCTGTTAATACTAAGCTCCGCGGTGGATTCCCTGTAGTGGGTTATGCAAGTTTGGTTTTGTTTATTATGCTGTAAAGTTATATGAGAATGAATGTTAAGTTAACAGGAAGTTGAATAATAAATCTCTAGAAAGGATAAGGTACAGTAATACCCCTCTCTGCATGCAGAAACCTGATTCTGCGACACCCCATTGTTGTTTTGGGTGAGACTGCAACCTGCGCGCAGGTTGTTGCCGAAAGGGCCAACACAGTGGGTCTTTTGTTGGTGCGACGTATAAAGCGTTAACCCGGGTCTGCCCAAGTGCCCAACAAATTGGTTCCGTTGCTGGCTGAACTCAGTACCTGCTCACGAGGGGTTTACCTTGTACCACAAGGGCTATGTTCTGGCGGCCCTTAGTGAAGGACATCAGTGATTGGTTCGCTGAGACCTGTTTGCATTTTGCGCAGCAAGAAAATACGAACCCGTGTCGAAGCGCAAGTGACTTTTTACAACAGTATGTTTTTTATGATACTTATGAAATTTTCTTTGGTCGTTTCCATATAGAATTGCACCAGTGGTTGTCTAGGTTAACAGAAAGAAGGACGAACTTTCAAACTCAATGGATTCCTGCGTGGACCCCCGCAAGGGTCAACCTTGTGAAAAAAATGAATAACGAGGTATCTCGCGCTGTCGACTTCTGGACGACGCGAACGTTGGAGACCGTTGTGACCGAGTTTGCCATTGATACAAGCACTTCTTTCAGTGAAGCTGAACGGCAGTTCTTTAAAGGGCCCCGTGGTAAGTTTTTAAATTCCTTAAGCTTAAAGATTAAAATACTATTGGTTGAAAAGGGCATCTTACTATTTGAGTCAGACTGCTAGTACTAACATATGTTTGCAAGAGAAAATACCTTCGATGCGCACACGGGGTTGCCCCAAAGTGAGCAACGGTACAAACGAACTTTTGAATCCTACTCTTCAGGACAGACCACTACACTTCCCCCTGACAGCCCTTCACACTCCGACCCCGAAGGACATCCTCCTGTTACACCCCAGCGTCGCTTTGTTACCCCTAAAGTTCGGCCGCAGTGTGTCCGGCAACCAAGTCCAAGTATACCGTCCAGAGGTCAACCTAACCCCGTAAACCCCCCCCCGTCAACGCCCTGCCCTCCTCCTCAACCTCCCAAACCCAACATGGCCCACCTAGCTAATGATATTAAACTGCCCATCTTCAAAGGCACAGGATCCGAAGACCCATAACAGTTCTGGTTTTTGTGTGAGGCCATCTGGAACGCGAAAAGTATTACCGACCTGGATATGAGAACTACACAGCTTATTACTTCCTTTCGCGACCGGGCTCTGACTTGGTTCATGAAATTTTCTAGCAACAAGAACCCCAGTTTGGATGAAATCAAAGCCGCCCTCATTAAGGAATTTAAGAAACCGAAATCAGAATCACAGAGCATCACCGAACTCAAAGAGATTCAACAACGGTGCGGAGAATCCGTGTGGGACTTCGACCAGAGATTCAAAGTCTTATTAGATCAATTAAGCTTTACTATTAGTCTTGCGCAGCACAAGGAATGGTTTATTGCTGCGTTACTGCCGCATATCAGAACGCCGCTCATGCAACAGAAGATTGCTGACCAGCAAGAGGCTCTGGAAATCGCCATGAAGCTAGAAACCGCTCCCGTCGGAGACAATTCGGGTCTTGCTCAAATCCAAGCACAATTGGCAGCCATGGCCCTGGAACTTCATGACATGAAGCAAGCTATAACCAGTCGAGAGGAGGTCTGGTGTACGCAATGTCGCTCCGAGGGTCACGATCGGGACCAGTGCCCCATGGTCAGAACTTATCTTACTGCGGGCGCGCCCACCCAAGTCAATGCCGCTGTGATTTATTATGAGATTTTCCGCACCCCTGGCCAGCATCGCCCTGAGCACTGCCCTCTTCTCCAGAGATATGTCCCAGTTCCCAAAAACCCCTACTGCCAGTTTTGTAAGTCTGTTGGCCATAACGAAGAAGAAT
Organism: Pseudotsuga menziesii; assembly: GCA_001517045.1. Taxonomy (NCBI): domain Eukaryota; kingdom Viridiplantae; phylum Streptophyta; class Pinopsida; order Pinales; family Pinaceae; genus Pseudotsuga; species Pseudotsuga menziesii. The sequence goes on from LPNX010561537.1 coordinate 206,862, forward strand.
GTCGCAGCTATGACCTTATGCGAGAGCGCACCTCTGATGCTTACAGAGTCCACAATGAAAACCAGAACAATGATGGTTATGGATACCGAGGTGGCAACCCCGGCAGAGGTACTTTTGGTGGTCGCAGCCGTGGTGGAATGACCGGTAGGGGTAGAGGCCAGGTTGTGTGTTACAATTGTAACCAAGCTGGTCATTTGGCTCGCGACTGTCGAAACCCCACTACGACATGTCGGTATTGCCGCGCAGTCGATCACGTCATTGAACAATGTCCTCAGCTCCTTGCAAAGATACAGGAAAACAGTCGTAGCCCTACCTCAAGTATTCAGTTGATTTCCGTTGAACAACGACCTGCCCCAGCCGTCAATGTGGTCACCCGGAGTGGAGCTACGACACATACTCAAGACTCGCCAAGACAACCTACCACGATGAGCCCACAACAGGTCTGTAAAAAAGGCCCTGCCCTTGGACCGGCGAAGGATATCACACCAGTCCCGGAGGTCCGGTGCGCTAATGTTGATGGCGCCGAAGACATACCTGCGCAGCAACACCAGCAGGCGTCGCAGCTACAGGGGGCTTCGACGGATAAAGTAAGTACACTATCTTCTTTCTTGCAGAGCTGTATGAAACTCTTACGCAATCAGAACGCTCTAAACGAGCTGCAAAAAGTTCTTGCTATCACAGACCATCAGAGAGGAATTGATCAGGAGAAAACTATTAGTTGTGTCCGACGGACGGGGAGGGAAATGAGGTTGAATGTTCAGATAGGAGACTATGATATGACTGACGTCATCCTTGATCTGGGATCAGACGTCAATGTCCTCCCTAAGCAGACGTGGGGACAAATGGGAACGCCTTCCCTGGTTTGGTCACCTATACAGTTGCGCCTAGCCAACCAGCAAAGGATTGTACCGCTAGGGAGACTTCTTAGTGTCCCAATCGACATCGATGGGGTCAGTACTCTGGAGGATTTTGAAGTTATTGAGATCATTGATGACAGCAACCCTTACCCAGCCCTGTTGGGAATTGAGTGGGCCATGGCCAATGCTGCAGTCATCAACCTTAAAAGGCGGCAGATGACCTTCGAAGGAAATGGTCTGCGCGTTATTATACCCCTCGATCCATCCCAAGGAGAGCGATATACAGAACCACTCAGAGATGAAGGGGAGAAGGATACCTTAGACCACATCTATAACATTACAGCCACGGATGCAGATTATGTCGAACCTAATATTGATGGTGTAATGGATTGGCAATGTGATAGCTCCTGCATGTCCGATTCAGACGATGGTCTGGAGAATTGGCAGCAACGACTGTACGAGCTACATGGCCATAGGTGCGCACAGATCACTCAGTCTCTTTGATGCCTCAGAGCACAGCCTCGAGAACTGCCTGCCCACGTCGGGATGACAGACCTTGGACACACTCTTCTGTGGATGCCAGACCAAGTACCTCAGTCTCAGCACATCCAGCATCTAGAAATAACAATAGGCGCTATCACAGCATGGGGGGCCGACTCTACAAAAATTCAGCTCCGACGAAGAACCTACCAGAAGGTCGCGCGCACCACATCTATAAGACAAGCTCAAGACGTGCGACGTAAGTTTCAGGGGCAGAGCCAAGACACTCACACCTAAAATTTAATCATCCTATCTCGGATATTACCGGGTTGGGTCACAGCGCACTATTGGGCCGCAGTTTCTTATCGCCCCGAAGCTGCGACCACGCCTCTGCCGCAGACTGTAACTGTTTTGAGGACCAAAATTCGACCGTTGGGAGGTAACCCGTTTAGCGGCGGCGGGATTTTAAGTGCTTTAAATGACTGTACTAAGACCGGTACTGGCAATTACGTCCCGCAAGGCCAAGATTTCCCTCCGATTTGGTGCCTTCAATGCACTGTCCTCCCCGAATTGATTGCTAGCATGTATAAGAAGATCCCTAAGATAGGAAAAATCACATTCTGTATTCCTTTAAGCTTTGTGCCTGAACCCATGACCACTGAACGTGAGATTGACGCCTTGGTCCGAGAATTCGAGCAAGAGGGTCTGATCACCTACTCTATTCGGCCGCCTGCCCTAGCCCACTGTGAAGCCACTCTCCCAGCACCACTACGGCCGATGCAGACACGATCTGCTAGGAAAAAGTCTAGAGCTGAAATTCGCACCAAACACAACCAAGACCGACCGCAGCAAACAGGGCAAACATTAGCATCTCATCCCATGGATCCCTCTGGTTCTGCCCAGGCCCCGACCAGAGAAAGGGTGAATATTCCACCGCCACGACCACCATACTTACCACCTGTTCGCCCAGGCACCACGCTACCCCGGCGGACAAAACAGTTTACATTAGCCACACCGTCATTACCATCAGGAGTGCAGCTGATTGGCAGTATGACAGGGAAGATTGATCGGCTTAAGTATAGCGATCATGACACCAATGACTATGGCAAGTTCCCACAGTTTGACCCAGCCGAATACTTGCACCGCGTCAGGTACCCCGACCACGAGGTCACGCTACTGGAAGTGCAAACATGGGCTACGGGTTTGGACAAAGCTGGCCTACTCAAGCTATTCAACATTCCCCATTTTGGACGCGGTATACATATGACTCTAGTGGCCAAGCAGTTACTAGCCTTAGTGCATGACGGCTATCTATGGATAGGGGACCAACAAGTTCCTATCGATGCCGCCCTTATTCATAGGATCACAGGATTACCTATGGTAGGACCAGATCCGGGAACCGAGTTTCCATCCAAACATGAAGACACAAAGCTCGCACAAACCATGAAGGAGCGGTTTGGCCTGACAAAAGGGAAATGAGGGTATCATACGTCCGCGATTCAGGCACAGCCCATTCGGTTTGCAGCTAAACTCTTAGCCTGCAAACTTATAAGGAAATGCAGACCAACTGAAGTTCCTGCCCCAGTTATCAGGATTTCTATGAACTGCGCCGAGGGGTATACTTATAATTGGGCTGGCTATCTTGCGAAGGAATTTTTGGAGGATGCCTGCGATGCGCAAGAAAAAGGTAGACCTTTTCATTATTCATGGCTTATAATCCTTATTGCACTAGTTGGATGGAAGGAACCCACTGAATCTCAGTTTGCCGAAATAAACCCCGGCACACCGGGAGCAGCAAGGTATGCCTCCCTTTGGGTATCCACAGATAAGGATACTCAACAGATGACGAACACTGTGTTCATATTCTATGCCATGAGCCTTCACTATGAGATAGTGCGAACACCTCGCCTTACCAACGAGGTGTTCTCTCAGTACGATGGGATCGCGCACTTTAGCGCTGACATGCATCACATCTTCATTCAAGCTCGTGCAGACCCTCAACGGCAATGTTTTAAATTACCATATGTAGTCACCGAACTAGATATCCAGCGGATCGTTCAGCAATGGCCGGCTGAATGGCTGAAAGATCTAGGAAAAAAACCTTCTATTCCGGTTCCTCCAGCTATTAATATTGGCGCAGGTACTAGTCAGGCGCAGCATCAGAGCCCGTTGGAAGATAGCGAAGATCCAAGTGATTCCCAGATAAATGATAATGACCAGGGTGGTGATAGTGAATAGGATGAGCAGGATGAACAAGATGAGAAGGTCAAAACCATACCAGATCCTACCGCACCGACAAAACGCAAGTCACTAGAAGTTGCCGAGGTAACCAAGCCGCAGTCTCGCAAGAAGGTAAAGGCATCAAAGGATAGAGATATCGAGGAGGAAGCCTCTGTCATGATGGGTGCACTAGAGCATGCTCTTGAACAATCTACGTTGGTGATCACTAAAAAATGGTCTGAATTCGTGGAGATACATCTTGCCAGCCTCGCAGGTCTCGCAACCAGGGTATCAGAGATAAAAGAGCTAATCGCAAAACCAGCACCCAGCACTGCGGCAAGTAGCACTATCGCACCCCCACAGCAGGATAGTAGGCAATGGCCACTTAGGGATCCCCAGGGACAGGTTTCAAGTGCAACCCTGATGCAGCCTGACATCGATTCTCGACCCCCGACAAATATAACTGCAGAGCTTGATTATACAAATATCCCTACGTCAGAGTTGCACCTCCGGCAGCTCGCGATTACAAAGGAGCTCCATACCCGAGCTCAAGTGTCACAAATCCAACTGGAAGAATCCATCAAGCAAAACAAAACTTCCGCTGCACGCCTACAAGAGATCGAGCAACAGAAGAAAGAGGCTGAGCAGACAAAAACCATGCTACTACAAGCATTGGATGCGGCATGTCGGAGTCTGTCTGACTCCGACATACAGGAAACAGAGGAACCCAAGCAGAAGATTGCTAAGATGAAAGACTATGCCCAGCAGTCCCACAGCGAATTGGAACGGATGAAGATAGAATATCAGCAACAGATTGCAGAACTTCAACTGCGCATTCCCCCCGAGACTCTTCCAGAGGTCCGAGAACAGCGCCAGCAGGATATCAAGGCTTCAGCAACAAAAATATCAGACAACATGGCTAGTGTCGCAAAACTAATGGAAGACAGCATAGAAGCCTGGGCAAATCTACAGGATCATCGCGATGTAGGGAAGATTTAGGAAACCATCAAGTTGCGCCAGGATGAGCTCGATGCAGTCCCAATAGAAATCAAGACGCTGCCACCCATGCAGAAGATGGCTAAAGTAAAACGCAGCAAGGAAATTCAACAGGAAATCGAGTCTTGCAGGACGAAGGTGACAATGATGGAAAGTACGCTACAGCCCCTGGTTGATGAAGCCTTAGAGTTAACCAATGCTGTCGAAGGCCAGCTCACAATTTTGAAGACATATGACAATTTTGCGCAGGAAAAGGCTGACACAGACTCTTCTTCAGTATTACAGGAGATGGTGGAAAAGGAGAAAGCCACTGATGAAATACTGCATAATCTCACCAGTCGTTTCCAGACCCTCGCACAAAAGATTCGCCCGCCAGAGAAATATGCAGAGTGTCCCGGGACGGGCCACTAGTGAGTCTTAGGGGCCTGTTGGGGCGCATACTCCATAGGAGGTAACTCCGCGGTTAATTAGAAAATTTGTAAGCAGAGCTATGGGTCAAAATAGTCTTAGGGGTGTCAGGGTAAGTCAAAACCCTCTCTTTTTGTAATAAACCCATGGTTTAAATTCAGGGTTTAGGGTTTTTTGTGGGTGCCCATGGTTTAAGATCATGGTTTTTGTAAAACTGCGCAGTATAAATAAGCGCTTATGTAAAAGGGATAAGTTAGGCTTTTTGATGTAAAGAAAGATAAGGCGAAGTAAGGTTGATTTTTGTAAGGAAAGGACAAGTCCCAGCTATGTGAGTGGACGACCTCTGCAGCTGTGTGCGCAGAGGGTTTTTGTAAGGAAGAAAGGAAGATCTGCAGCTGTGTGCGCAGAAGCCTGCTACTGTGTGCGCGGCTGTTAAGAGTTGAAGGAATCTGCAGCTGAGTGCGCAGATAAACTGTGGTTTTGAGGAAAGAGGAATAAAACGCAGTTTGTGGACGTAGCCCCTACACTGGGGGTGAACCACGTTATATGTGTTGTTGTGGTTTTGTTGTGTTATTTCTGTTTCTGTTATTTTCATGCATTAAACTGAATATATCTGATAATATAAGATCTCTGTTAATACTAAGCTCCATGGTGGATTCCCTGTAGTGGGTTATGCAAGTTTGGTTTTGTTTATTATGCTATAAAGTTATATGAGAATGAATGTTAAGTTAACAGGAAGTTGAATAATAAATCTGTAGAAAGGCTAAGGTACAGTAATACCCCTCTCTGCATGCAGAAACCTGATTCTGCGGCACCCCATTGCTGTTTCGGGTGAGACTGCAACCTACGTGCAGGTTGTTGCCGAAAGGGCCAACACATTGGGTCTTTTGTTGGTGCGACGTATAAAGCGTTAACCCGGGTCTGCCCAAGTGCCCAACAAATATTTACATAAACTAGCTAAACAAGGGTATCACAATACTCCTCCAACCAAACATCGAATCCCATAAGAGATTCAAGCATTGGCCATGCTTAAAGAATTGGAATGATGATGCATAAATGCAACATTAAAGAATATTTAAGAGAATAGAGTTAGGGATTTTCCCGTGCTTATGTATATAAGAGAAACAAACAAAAGGGCTTCCACTCCAATAGTAAATACAAGCAAAATTGCCCACAATTCCATTTCTGAAAATGCCACTACTAAGGCAGGACATATCCACCATAACAAGAATACATTGCTCATCGACAATGCCTTGCCTAGATAAATATAAAATAATAGACTCGAGATAAAGATTTTCTGTAAAACCAAATCAACTATTTTTTCTCAGATATTCTTTTAAATATATAGAGCAAGCTTAAGCACAAATTGCCATATCCCAAGCATCATTAGCTATGGGAATGTACACAATACATTAAAAAACTAAAAGCACATAGATTATAAACCCACAAATCACATCATCATTCACCTAGATAAACATCATTAAAAACAATACATACCATGTAATATCCCAAATTTTGGACCTACCATATATAGGCATGAGGCTATTTATTGTGATGATTATATTGATGTTTTATTTTATATTGGGTCGAAAACCCCACTACATATGAACATGATGATTGTTTTGTATATTGGGCATACGCCAATTGTTGATGATATATATGTATATATATGTTGGTTGTGTTGGGCGTGGACCCCGAAGCTCATGATTGATGAAATGTTTTGTGTTGGGCGTGGACCCTGAAGCACATGAATAATGAGATGTTTTGTGTTGAGCGAAAGGATCTGGAGAACATGAGTACTAACATTTTTGTTGAGCATAAAGCTCTAGATCACATGAAAATATAATTTGGAAATGTTGGGCATAAGCTCTAGAGCATTCCATGTTGGTGTTGAGCATAAGCTCTAGAGCATCGGATCTTTGGGCATTGTATCCCTAGGTGTATTGTACAAGTACATCCTAGCATTTAGTGTTGAGAGAAAGATATGGAATTGCACTATGTTTGTAACTCCCTGCTATAGGGGTTGAGTATGGGATCTGGTAGGAGCTAGGGGTACTGAAAAGAATTTAATAAATTCCGAGAGAAAATGGATCAAGAAAAATATTGATCATCATCATACTTATTTATTTATAAGTGATTAAGTGATTAAAAGCTACCATGTTATACGAGGGAAATCCAACATGCAAGGATGTTTAGAGTTTCCTAGATTAGTATACCTAAGTCATCTATCTACTTGACCTCATTAAGAAGTGTTGTTAAGTCTAGGGATCATGACACATGATGCCCGAAGACAAATGCTAACAAGTATTTGAATATTATGTACTTTATACATAGTATCTATAAATAATTAATTATAATTAATTATATATTTTAATAAAGAAAGAAGAGAAGCTCCACCTGTTAGCACTTAGAATGTACCCAAGGTTGTAAAGGTAAATCCCAAGGTAACAGCAAAACCACTTTAGAAAGAAACTGGTTTTTCTTCCAGAGAGGGATCTCTCAATACAGATTTAACGAGACCAGATATGACTAACATCCAAAGATTTATATAGATTGTTGAAACAACACATAACCATTGGGAATGGAGTCACATAACAATAAAAATATCACAAAGACATGTACATGAGATTTATCAAAGGTAAGATAACAATTTCATCATAGTCATTCATTTAGTCCAGGTGAGACAGAAGAGACAATGAACATCCCATTAATACAGAGCATCAAAGATGAGTTCTATATTAACTTTAGTAGAAGAATGTATAAAATATCCAAAATGATGATCAAAGCATAAACATTATGAATTCTAACCATCCAATACTGTGTTTCAGATATGAGGAAAAACATAATGAAGTGTTGCACTGGAAAACACAATCACATAAGGAAAGAAATATGGACTGTAATGGAAATGACACAGGAATCTCTGATAATTCTTATGCATTCGCTCTGTTATTCAAAAATAATATGTCTTTCAAAACATTCAACAACAGGATGGGTTCCAACCCCCATCGAATAAAATAGATGCAAATATATACATAAAATGATTCTTCTTCCAAGAAGATTCATAACTGAATGACCGGCTTAATTAAAGTCTTGTAACTAAATTCCTAATTTCTAGGAATAAACTACAGCTTTAATCCTAATAGATCACTAAGTTAAAATCATCTTGACACAAGGCCTATCCCAGCATCTCCTCAGTGCGCGACATCTGTTTTCATGAATGAAGAATGTACTTTGTCTTTCTGAACCTTTCCACAGCTTTCCATTGCTCCGCGCTTGGGGTATCATAATCGATCATCTCTCGAATTGACACTTCCAGCTCCATGTAATCTTCATATGACACCTTGGGCGATTCTCTCCTCATAATCAGGAACTTTTGTAAGATTTCAAAATCCTCTGTCAGTTTGTCCACAATAACTTTCCCTGTTAGGCCTTTTTCCAAATCGTCAAATTTGGAATGATCCATGCAACTTTGAACTAACAAGTTGTGATAGTGCTCCTGAGAAAACATCCATCCCTCCTCGCCCCAAAAGGAAGGCATGCCGTCCTCAAATAGCTCTTTGAAAACCTGCTTGAAGTTATTAACCTATGAAACCATTTGATCAGCTTTGTCTTGGACCGTCTTCATTAAATGATGCCTATGGATAAAATTTTTAGCCCATAGTACTATTGATACTCTGTCTTTTACTCCTATATCATGTAACTTCTGGTATGTTAATGAATTTAAAAAATTCAATGTGTTATGGGCCATGGCAAGAGGTTTTCTCTCCATATTTTCATTCACTAACTTTAGTCTTTGGTGAGCCAAATTGATCAATATGCTTTGATCATCGATAAAGTTCAGATAGTGCTTGAATTGAGTGATTTCAATAGATAAGGTGTCCCAAATGATGTGCTTTTCCCCCTAGAGAGGACCTTTCCCAATTTTTCTTTCTTTCATTTCATTGAATTTCTTTTGCAGCTGATTTCTGTCTTGCAATATTTTATTTTTATTCTCACTTACTTTGGCCAATTCAGACTTGATCTTTTCATTTTCTACCTTTAACCCTTTTATTTCTTCATCCTTTAGGCTTACCTGGGACATAGGTACTAACAAATCATCTGTAGAAAAATCATATAATGGTTTCTCAATATTTACAATAGACAGGTCCTCATCAGTGGGAGTCTTACTCATCAATTCCTCCATGATCTCCTTTCGATCATTTTGGTCCTTTTTTAACATGGCGATTTGAGATATCAGCTCACTCTGTTCAGTTTCCCACTTGTCTTTTTCCTCTTGTAATTTAACAGCTCTTCCTTTATGTTCCATCATCTCCTGGTGGATCTTATCTTTCTCTTCTTCTAGTGCCAATAATTCGGATGATTGAACATGCTCAGTGCTTGGGATTTTCAACTTTTTCTTCAAAACTTGGAGAGCGTTGTCCTTTTCTTCCAACATTCTTCTTATTGCTTGGGTGTTATCTTTTTCACTTCCTGAACTGTTAATATCTCCTTGTAGCTTTTTAATTTGAATGGCATTGGCCTTATTTTCAATTTTTTCATTGTTTACTTGAACCTCTAACTTATCTACCAAAATTTGTAGCTTATTGATTCTCATCATAGCTTGCAATAGGTCTGAATAAATAATGTCACTTGTTTGCTTGTGTAGCTGTATCTTGTCGGGTATAGTAATCTTTTCCAACCTTACTTCCATATCTGTCATCTTTTTGTCATTTGCCATGGCCAATTTGAAGGTATTTCTTTCTACATCCCTGGAATAAATCAAGGAGGTTTTTGGATTGTTCAAACTCCTTACCCATGGGAGTAAACTCCTTGTCTCTTCCAGAGACTGCTTTCGCTTCTCCATATAACTAGCCTTAAGTTCTTCTTTGGATTTGAAAATTGGGCTTGATTATGAACCATCTACACTTTTAAAAGAAAACTGATTTACCTGTACAGATTTTGTTGGGACTAAAGCAACTCTCTTGAAATCATCAGAAATCTCTTCACTTGAAACTCCACCAACTTGTAACAATTTTGCCTTTTTGTGTCACCCATCTTTATCCACTTCCATGCTTTCAATTTTAGACAGACTCCTCTTAATCAAAACATTAGGACCCTCTGTCACTTGTGATACTGTAGCTGGTAAAGTACTTGCATCTCCATCGGACCCTGGAATTTCCATAAACTGCAACAGATTTGCTGTTTCATTCAATCCTTCAATAAACTGGTGTTCAAATGGTTTGTTTTTGTTGGCCTGCTTCCTCAGGGAAATTATATGGTGAGGATCATAATTTGCCTTTGGCTCTTTTTGGAATTCGATGCTCCCCAATAGCTTTTCAATAAACACCAGGGCACCTTTATTCTTGAAAATAAAAGAGCCCACCTTGAGAGGGAATTTGATATTTGAAGATTTTTTAAAAGCTCCAAAATGTTCTTCCTCTGAGTGCAACCTTCACCTCATGAATTCTAATGCAAAAATTCTCAAAGTAAGGAAAGCGGGTAACCTATAAGGTTCCCCAATCAATCCATATATCCTCAAAACAATGGAATCTTTGTACAGAAACCAGTCTCCAACTCGATCCTCAGGCGAGGATTGCATCAGGAATTTCATATCTTCTAACACACAAGGCAACATTTCATCGAACAACATTTTATATATTTCTGACATGATTGAATTGGCAAATTCAAACATGCTGATTTGCTTGGGCAAATCAGAAGAGAAAATGTTACTCAAAAACTGTAATTCAGTGACGTTTGAACACAGCAACATGTTCAACAAGTAAGTTTGAAATTTAAAGAACCTGACCTTTTGGAATTCACTTAATTGAAGATGGATTGCTTCCGCCAAGTACTCATATATACTGAATACAGGAACCAATTGAGACTCAGAACCTAATGAACTTATTTTTAACAAAAAACCAAGGATGACTTCATTTACGTGAAAATCATCGTCAAGACCCAGGATTTGACAGACCAGGGATACCACTAATTGAACTTAATTTTTCAAAATATGAATATGGTAAGGCGGGAAGAGACCATCTAACGACTGACCCTCTTTCAAAATGCTGGATAGGAATTTGCAACGGACTTTGGTTCCACAACTTTTTTACAATTCGACAAGAATCGACTCATTTATAGGTTCATGGCTGTCAGGGTACCTGTAAGGAAAGTTAAGGTTTTCGCGGATGACTTTGGCATTAATTTTACAGATTATTTGGGATGTAGACTGGCTTACAATGATTCTTTGAGAAGGGGAATAATTAACCACGCACCACTCTACGAACTCAGGAAATTGCAGAGTTTGTTCGATAGAAAAATAATATAAAAATGATTTACAGACATTTAAGACATCATTTCCCTGTGAATTATACTGCCACAACTTCTCTTTACTGACTGATACACTTCCTATGGACAGGAAAGGTTCACACACCCCTTGATCCCTATCAACCAAATATTATTCCCGGTCATCTAAAATATGACCAGACCCTTGTAATTCCTTTTCTTGGTCCATAAATTAGTTGATAATGGTAATTAGATGGATGAATTATGGGCGTTTGAGCCTTACCTATTACTGCTGCATGGGTTCGAAATTGGCAGTTGAAGGTTGACGAGCATGCAGGTCTTTTTCAATTGACCGGTGCCAATAAAATAATCACCGAACAAGTCAACCATGATTTTATAGGACCCCACTCTGGAATCTCCCGTGGGAGGTTTCCACCAAACCACTTTTTCCTATGGAACGCACCACGATCGACCACGTGTACAACGGTTTATATTCCTCTATTGCCCTTTACTTCCAACTATCACTCAACTTCCTGCTCTGGATCCATCATTGACCGTCGATCTATTTCACCTTTATTTTTCAGCCATCGAGTCAAGCGACACGTACCTAATTCTACTGAGCATCCTCATCTTATCGAACATGCAAGTTCCCATTGCGGATTCATCCATGATCTTCAATGTAATTCACCTTTATTTTCCTGTCATTACATCAAGTGACATGTACTTCATTCCGTCGGGCTCCTTTATTTTAACCAATGTGCAGGTTCGCAAGGTGGATTTTACATAGACCGTAGATCTCATCAAGCGGATCGATGACCGTTGATCCATATATTACATCGAACGCCCACACATACTTATCCTTCTTACATCTCTTGGAGAGAGGAGACAATACAAGCCGTTGATCTCCATCTTTTCGCTTCGCACCGTTATATCTTTTGATAACTCATTGTTTTCTCCTCTTGCCATACTTTCATATCATAAAATTTTAACCAAAGTATTATAAACGACCATTACCCTTTCTTCACTATGATCTTCTCGAACCTCTACTAGGCAGGGTTGTTAACAACTGGCTCCATCTGGGGATGATATCCTCCCCGCAAGGTATCAAAGAACTCGTAGACCAGGTGCCTGTTTTTTTTATTTTTCACAATAGCTTCCAGAAAACTCATCTTTTATTTTTCGTAGATATATTATTTTTTGTTTTTATAAAGGAAAAGCACGCCTCCTGAATCTTAGGGCCTTCACTGCAGGCTTCAAATACATTCGGCTTACCATTCATGTTGACTTTGTAAACAGAAATAAGTATTTACATGCTATAATACAAACTTTACCCTCCTCCTTAGGACAAGTAATGTTTCAGATACCTTCCATTGACGGGGTTACTATCCAGAGGAACTCCATTCAGATATTCCAGAAGAAATGCGTTTTTCCCTCTGTAACCAGCAACAACATAAGGACCTACCCACATATTATCAAATTTCCCATGTTTGTCTTCTTTAGGAGCATCCCACTTCAAGACCAAATCATTGATCTGAAACTATTCTTCTTTGATTCTTCTGTCAAAAGTACTTTTCATTTTTTCTTAATGTAACTGCACCTTGTCATAAGCCTTATTTCTTTGTTCTTCCAACCCAATAATCTGATTTATTCTCCTTTGCATGTGATTTGGTTCTTCCTGCTGATCTTGAAAATATCTCATGACTGGAACACCTAATGACGCTGAAAAAACAACTTCAGTCCCATACACCAGTTGGAATAGAGACATGCCAATTGCCCTTTTGGTACTAATCCTATCAGTCCAGAGAGCATACTTGAGCTTGGTGTGCCAGGACCTTTTGTTATCTTCTAACAGCTTCCTGATGATCCTTACTAGGCTTTTATTAGAAGATTCAGCTAACCCATTTCCCTGCGGATAATAGGTAGTTGAATGATTGAGGATTATATGATACTTGTGGCAGAAATCAATCATTTTCTTGGATTTAAACGCAGCTTCATTGTCTGTTACTATTCTTCTGGGGCAACCAAATCGAGCCAATATATTTTCTTCAAGGAAATCCATGATCACAGTCTCAGTGGCTCTCCTAGTGGGAATAGCTTCAATCCATTTTGTAAAATAGTCTGTAGCTATCAAAATCCATTTGTGTTGTCCTAATGAATTGGGGTTTATTTCACCAATAAAATCCAAAGCCCACTGTTGGAAAGGAGCTTCTACTGTTATGGGATTCAAAGGGAGAGGAAGTACTTTTCTCTTTCCGTAAAAAAATTGGCATTGATGACACTTGCTAGTTTCTTTATGTACATCTGAAAATAATGTAGGCCAATAATAGCCTACTCTTAGAATTTTGTTTGCCGTCACTTTCCAAGAATGATGCCCCCCACAATCTCCCCTATGAAATTCTTTGACTATATGCTGAGCTTCATTTTCCAAAAGACAATTTAGCAACACTCCTTTGGGGTCTTTCCAATAAAGATATTGATTTAGAATACAAAATTTGGCAGCTTTCAATTTTATGGATTGGGCTCTAGACTTACTCAATCCCTCTAGTGCTTCGAAGGACATATACAATATCAGAATACCATGGAGAAGCCACAAAATCAGCCATTACTTCCACTTCTCTATCTAACTGATTAGCATGGCGAGATATAAAATTAATTTCCAATGCCTCGCAATTTGAATTAGCCATCATTTTAGCTAATCCTTGTCCTTTAACCAACTTGGTGGGATTTATTTCGATATCATACTCCAACAATGTAGCAATCCATTTTTGCTCTTCTACCTTCTGGATCTGGTTGTGTCAAGATTCCCTTTACTGCAGCAGATGGAACATGTTCAATTATATGTGAATGCAGAATGTCCACTCTGAAATCCTTCAATGCTTTGACTAAGGCATAAGCTTATTTCTCCATAATGTCATATTTCAATTCTCCATCCCTTAAAATTTTTCTAAAAAATGCTATGGGATGTTCCAAATTCTCATCATTTTTCTCTAATAGAACTGCTGCTATAGTATATTCTGAAGCATATGAAAATACTGAGAAGTCTTTGGTAAAATCTGGGCTCACCAACACAAGAGCCTCTGATATTTCTTTTTTTATTTCCCAAAAAGACTTCCTAGCTTCAGCATTCCATTTTATCTCGTGACCTTTCTTCAACATATTTGTGATATTCATTAAGATCTCAGCAAAACTTGGCACAAACCTTCTCAAAAAATTTACCTACCCCAAGAATGATTGTATCTCTTTTTTACTCCTGGGTTCACCTACTTTCAGAATTGCACTCACCCTTTCAAGATCAATTTTTATTCCATCCTTTGATATTATATGGCCCAACAACTTTCCTTCTTCCAATGCAAAATTGGACTTCTTTGGATTCAATGATATGCCAAACTTCCTACATTTCATGAAAACTTTCTCCAGATGATGCAGATGCTCTCTGTCAGATTTTGAATAGACTGTGATATCATCCATGTAGATTACTACAAAATTCCTGATTTCCCCTGCAAAAGCAATGTCCATAGCCCATTGGAAAGTAGCTCCTGCATTCATTAATCCAAAAGGCATCTTTGCATACATAAAAGTGCCCCAAGGTGTAGTGAAAGCAGTTTTTTCTTGATCTTCAGGTAATACTTTGATCTGATTATAGCTGGAAAAACCATCCAACATTGAAATTCTTTTAACCCCAACTACTTTCTGCAATATATGGTCCATATTTGGCAAAGGATATTAATCCTTCATAGAAAATTTGTTCAATTTCCGGAAATCTATACACAATCTTATTTCTCCATTCTTCTTTCTAACAGGAAGAAGGTTTGCAACCCACTTTGAAAACCTTAGCGTGACAATGATCTTGGCATCAAATAAATTTTTAATCTCCTTCTCAATGATGGGTAGTAACTTAGGGTTTATCCTTCTGAGTTTTTGTTTGAAGGGTTTCTCCCCAGGCTTTATAGGAATAGTAAGTTGTATGATAGATGTATCATATTCTTTGAGATCCTCATAACTCCACGCAAAGACATCTGTATATTTTTTCATTAACTTCACATATTCTTATTTTTCTCTTTCGGGAAATTTCTTGGATAATTTCACAATCTTAGGATTCTCTTTAGTGCCAATATTTCTATCTTCAACAGCATTCTCAACAGGCTTTACTTTTGGATTTTTAGCAACATCATTCTGATCAAAAGGTTTTTCCAAAGGAATCAAACCTCTTGGTATGAAATTATTTTTCAATTGGATAATATCCTTACCTCCTAGGGTTCCCTTAAACTTTTCAGCACCATTCCCTTCTTTCTCAAGCTCTTCCTCATCTTGAATACTCTCGTCATTGTCATTCTCGGTATCAATAGGAGTATTCACAAATTCTCTTGAGAGTTCTAGGAACCTTCTAATCTGCATGTCATCTTCAAACACCTGCCAATATTTAGAATTATCAGGAATAGAGGGTCTATTCACAATTTCCACCTGGTACTCCCTCTGACCAGCAACATGGGTTTCAAATTTTTCGGCGGCCACAGCTAAAGAATCAGCTACCAAATTTTCATGTCTGGGAACTACCTGAATTGTATGCTCTGTAAAGAAGTTTCCCAACATATCCCATACTTCATTTCTATAAGCCCTCATCCAAGGATGCCTGGTTTGATAGATTTCATTTACTTGATTTATCACCAACTCTGAATCCCCCAAGACTCTTATTTTTTGAGCTCCCAAATCTTTCAAAGCATGCAATCCCAATAACAAAGCTTCATATTCAGCTACATTATTTGTGCACTCGGATGTTAATTTATATGATAAAGCCTTGAAATCCCGAATAGGAGAAATTATATACACACCGGCTCCAGCACCTATTTTTGCAGCAGATCCGTCAAAGTACATAATCCATTGGCCTTCCCTTTTTTGTTTCGCTTCCAAAGCGTCCTCCTCCAGCCCTTCCTTTTCCTTATTCTCCTCAGACTTCTTGTGCAATGCCTCTTCTACATCATATGGAATAGCATCATTAAATAAAATGGAAGACCCCAAATCAGTATCAACAGCATAGATGTGATGAATTTCAGGTTTATCTTGACTGCTCACTACATAAGGGGTCCTTTTTTCACTATATAATCTTCTGCTCCCATCTCGAATAGGAATTGTAGCATAAGACATGTCCATCTGTAAACTACCTTTCAACTTGGAATTCCAAGATCTTGACAACAATACCCCGAACTTAGGTGGAATATCTGCCACGACCACATCCATTACTATAGTTTTAGATGGCAATTTATTTAGGTTTACCACCATGTCTTTAATCAAACCAAGGAATTTCACTCTTTTAGAATCAAACGAGTACAAATCTTTATAAGGTCTTGTTACTTCTAATCCCAAACTCTCTACCACTCCTTTCGGCATTAAGTTATGCGATTCCCCTGAGTCTAGCATAGCATTGTGGACCACCTTATCATGCACATTTAAACTCAAATAGAAAGGAAGGACTTCTTCACTTTCTAAATTTTCAACCTTTGACCCAAACGAAATAGCAGGGTTATCATCGTTCAACTCTAAAATGTCAGATCACCATTCTCCTTGATTTTTGACCAATTTTGTGATAGTATTTCTATATTCAGTGTTTCTCAATAACTCATTAAATGGAACAGAGATTTTTATCTTTGAAAGTTCATTTTGTAAATTGAAGCCAGAACCAACTTTTTCCACATCAACTGGAGCCACCTGCTTCGTCATTTTATCCCTTTGTACATCATTTTCAACCTCTTTATTTACAAAAGACTCTTTTTGTAGTTCTTTTCCCTTTTCTACAATCAAAGAACTAGTGGGAGGCTGATTTGGGTTTTCCTTACCTTTATTTATGAGGACATCCCTGTTCCTCAGTCTTATTTTCCTCTGCACATCATCCATAGCGTGTAAATAACCCCTTTGATACTGCTCACTCTCCATTTCAAATTCTTCACTTCCACCTTCCTGTCCAAACATGTTATGCTCTTCCTCAGTAAGATATATCTCTGAGTCCTATTCTCCAAAAAGATGAATCTCATTTTCAGCGGGATCTTCTTCATCAGCAACATAATTTTCCGGGAATGGTGGACGAATTTGTTGTTCCTCCTAATTTCATGGATTCCTTACATCTCTTTGTCGGTTTTGGGAGGAACAGGAGGATTCTGTCTTCTGAAATTAGGATTCCTGATTTGAGGCTTAGCTTGTTCTCTATTGAATCCCCTATTATCCATAGTTAATCTATTCATCAACTTTTCCATGGTTTTCAACATCATTTCAAATTTGACATCATTCATAGAAGAAGAAGCAGAAGGAAAATTTTCTTCCTTTTTTCCTTCTATCAATATCTCTATGTTTCATGTTTCCACTTGCCATCATATTTGCTTCTACTTCTAAAGCATATGTAAACATGGCTGCAAGAGTTTCTGATTTTATCTCCCTTAATGAAAATGCAAAATCATTTTCAAAAGCTCCAGCATAGTGCAATTTGGTTGCGGCCGCAGAAGGTTTTATATCTTTCGGAATGGAATTATAAACCCTCATAAATCTGCTAGAAAATTCATGGACAGATTCGAAACCTCCTTTTTTGAGACTGTTATATTGAGATAAGAGCTGCAAAGGGTTCTGTTTATCATCCCACCTATCTAGAAATGCATTTTGGAAAGCCTGAAAATTTATTATAGATCCATTAGGCAAATCTTTAAACCATTTCTTTGCCTCACCTGACAAACTTTGGGCAAACAACCGCATTTTAACATTTGGATAATCAACTTCTTCTAAGTCAATGAAATCTTCAAACTTGGCAACATGCTGTTTTGCAGTTACGTCACCTTCCCCATCAAACAAAGAAATTCTTTGAGAATAGTTCTGAGGAAGGTCATGTAATAAAGGAGGAAAACGCAAGGGAGCAAATCTGGCTTCCATTGGTCTAGGTGGATTCACAAGAACTTAAGAGCTCTGAGTATTTTGAGAGGTAAATGTTTCAACTTTAGTGGTTTGTTGTAAATCTCTCCAGAGGGAATCCAACAAATAAGATTCTAACCTACGAGGATTGAACTCAGTATTCTTAAGGTCAGACTCAGATTTGGTTCTCAATGGATGTTTCCTAGCATTAACTTCCCATTCTGGATCAATATGAGAATCTTGAGATGATGATGCACCAAACAAAGGAAAACCTAACTTTTATTTATTTTTTCTTTTAAATAAAATTTCTGGGTCTTCAAAACTTCTCAAGATTTCGGTATCAGAGTTACCTCGTGTGTGTCTTCTCGAAGCTAGAATGACTCCTTAAGTTCTGAAGAAGTTTTACAATGGATTCGCCAGGACAAAAATACAACCTTTTTACTATTAAAAATTCTTGTTTGCCCGCATAAATTTTCTTTAAACACTGTCATTCCCCCAGTGCATATATGCACTTTCGTTCCCCGGCAATGGTGCCAGTTTGTTAGCACTTAGAATGTACCCAAGGTTGTTAAGGTAAATCCGAAGGTAACAACAAAACCACTTTAGAAAGAAACTGGTTTTTCTTCCAGAGAGGGATCTCTCAATACAGATTTAACGAGACGAGATATGACTAACATCCAAAGATTTATATAGATGGTTAAAAAAACACATAACCATTGGGAATGGAGTCACATAACAATAAAAATATCACAAATACATGTACATGAGATTTATCAAAGGCAAGGTAACCATTTCATCATAGTCATTCATTTAGTTCAGGTGAGACAGAAGAGACAATGAACAACCCATTAATACAGAGCATCAAATATGAGTTCTATATTAACTTTAGTAGAAGAATGTATAAAATATCCAAAACGATGATCATATCATAAACATTATGAATTCTAACCATCCAATACTGTGTTTCAGATATGAATAAAAACAGAATGAAGTGTTACACTGGAAAACACAATCACATAAGGAAAGAAATACAGACTGTAATGGAAATGACATAGGAATCTCTGATAATTATTATGCATTCGCTCTTTTATTCAAAAATAATATGTCTTTCAAAACATTCAACAACAGGATGGGTTCCAACCCCCATCGAATAAAATAGATGCAAATATATACATAAAATGATTCTTCTTCCAAGAAGATTCATAATTGAATGACCGGCTTGATTAAAGTATTGTAACTAAATTCCTAACTTATAGGAATAAACTACAGCTTTAATCCTAACAGATCACTAAGTTAAAATCATCTTGACACAAGGCCTATCCCAGCATCTCCTCAATGTGCGACATCTGTTTTCATGAATGAAGGATGTACTTTGTCTTTCCGAACCTTTCCACGGCTTTCCATTTCTCCGCGCTTGGGGTATCATATTCCATCATCTCTCGAATTGACACTTCCAACTCCATGTAAGCTTCATATGACACCTTGGGCAATTCTGTTTTGATAATCAGGAACTTTTGTAAGATTTCAAAATCCTCTGTCAGTTTGTCCACAATAACTTTCCTGTTAGGCCTTTTTCCAAATCATCAAATTTGGAATGATCCATGCGGATTTGAACTAACAAGCTATAATAGTGCTCCTGAGAAAACACCCGTCGCTCCTCATCCCAAAAGGAAGGCAGGCCGTCCTCAAATAGCTCTTTGAAAACCTGCTTGAAGTTATTAACCTGTGAAACCATTTCGTCAGCTTTGTCTTGGACCGTCTTCATTAAATGATGTTTGTGGATAAAGTTTTTAGCCCATAGTACTATTGATACTCTGCATTTTACTCCTATATCATGGAACTTCTGGTATGTTAATGAATTTGAAAAATTCAATGTGTTCTAGGCAGTGACAAGAGGTTTTCTCTCCATATTCTGATTCACTAACTTTAGTCTTTGGTGAGCCAAATTGATGAATATGCTTTGATCATCGATAAAGTTCATATAGTGCCTGAATTTAGTGATTTCAATAGAGAAGGTGTCCCAAATGATGTGCTTTTCCCCCTGGAGAGGACCTTTCCCAATGTTTCTTTCTTTCAGTTCATTGAATTTCTTTTGCAGCTGATTTCTGTCTTGCAATATTTTATTTTTATTCTCACTTACTTTGGCCAATTCAGACTTGATATTTTCATTTTCTACTTTTAACCCCTTTATTTATTCATCCTTTAGGCTTACCTGGGACATAGGTACTAACAAATCATCTGCAGAAAAATCATTTAATGGTTTCTCAATATTTACAATAGACAGGTCATCATCAGTGGGAGTCTGACTCATCAATTCCTCCATGATCTCCTTTTCATCATTTTGGTCCTTTTTTAGCATGACGATTTGAGATATCAACTCACTCCGTTCAGTTTCCCACCTGTCTTTTTCCTCTTGTAATTTAACAACTCTTCCTTTATGTTCCATCATCTCCTGGTGGATCTTATCTTTCTCTTCTTGCAGTGCCAATAATTCGGATGATTGAACATGCTTAGTGCTTGGGATTTTCAACTTTTTCTTCAAAACTTGGAGAGCGTTGTCCTTTTCTTCCAGCATTCTTCTGATTGCTTGGGTGTTATATTTTTCACTTCCTGAACTGATAATATCTACTTGTTTCTTTTTAATTTGAATGGCATTGGCCTTATTTTCAATTTTTTCATGTTTTACTTGAACCTCTAACTTATCTACCAAAATTTGTAGCTTATTGATTCTCATCATAGCTTGCAATAGGTCTGAATAAATAATGTCACTTGTTTGCTTGTGTAGCTATATCTTGTCAGGTATACTAATCTTGTCCAACCTTACTTCCATCTCTGTCATCTTTTTTTCATTTGCCATGGCCAATTTGAAGGTATTTCTTTCTACATCCTTGGCAGAAATCAAGGAGGTTTTTGGATTGTTCAAACTCCTTATTCGTGGGAGTAAACTCCTTGTCTCTTCCAGAGACTGCTTCTGCTTCTCCATATAACTGGCCTTAATTTCTTCTTTGGATTTGAAAATTGGGCTTGATTCTGAACCATCTACACTTTTAAAAGAAAACTGATTTACCTGTACAGATTTTGTTGGTACTAAAGCAACTCTCTTGAAATCATCAGAAATCTCTTCACTTGAAACTCCACCAACTTGTAACAATTTTGCCTTTTTGTGTGACCCATCTTCATCCACTTCCATGCTTTCAATTTCAAATAGACTCCTCTTAATCAAAACATTAGGACCCTCTGTCACTTGTGATACTGTAACTGGTAAAGTACTTGCATCTCCATCGGACCCTGGAATTTCCATAAACTGCAACAGATTTGTTGTTTCATTCAATCCTTCAATAAACTGGTGTTCTAATGCAAAAATTCTCAGAGTAAGGAAAGTGAGTAACCTATAAGGTTCCCAAGTGAATCCATATATCCTCAAAACAGTGGAATCTTTGTACAAAACTAGTCTCCAACTCGATCCTCAGAAAAGGATTGCATCAGGAATTTCATATCTTCTAACACACGAGGCAAAATTTCATCGAACAACATTTTATATATTTCTGACATGATTGAATTGGCAAATTCAAACATGCTGATTTGCTTGGGCAAATCAGAAGAGAAAATGGTACTCAAAAACTGTAATTCAGTGACGTTTGAACACAGCAACATGTTCAACAAGTAAGTTTGAAATTTAAAGAACCTGACCTTTGGGAATTCACTTAATTGAAGATGGATTGCTTCCACCAAGTACTCATCTAGACTGAATACAGGAACCAATTGAGACTCAAAACCTAATGAACTTATTTTTAACGAAAAACCAAGGATGACTTCATTTACGTGAAAATCATCGTCAAGACCCAGGATTTGACAGACCGGGGATACCACTAATTGAACTTCATTTTTGAAAATATGAATATGGTAAGGCAGGAAGAGACCATCTAATGACTCACCCTCTTTCAAAATGCTGGATAAGAATTTGCAACGGACTTCGGCTCCACAACTTTTGTACAATTTGACAAGAATCGACTCATTTACAGGTTCACGGCTATCAGGGTAACTGTCAGGCAAGTTGAGGTTTTCGCGGATGACTTTGGCATTAATTTTACAGAGTATTCGGGATGTAGACTGGCTTACAATGATTCTTTGAGAAGGGGAATAATTAACCGCGCACCACTCTATGAACTCAGGAAATTGCAGAGTTTGTTCGACAGCAAAATAATATAAAAAGGATTTACAGAAATTTAAGACATCATTGCCCTATGAATTATACTGCCACAACTTCTCTTAATTGACTGATACACTTTTGATGGACAGGAAAGGGCCACACACCCCTCGGTCCGTATCAACCAAATAGGCTTCCCGGTCATCTAAAATATGACCAGACCCTTGTAATTCCTTTTCTTGGTCCATAACTCAGTTGAGAATGGTAATTAGATGGACGAATTATGGGCATTTGAGCCTTACCTATTACTGCTGTGCGGGTTCAAAATTGGCAGTTGAAGGTTGACGAGCACGCAGGTCTTTTTCAATCATCCAGCGCTAATAAAATAATCACCGAACAAGTCAACCATGCTTTTATAGGACCCCACTCCGGAGGATCTCGTGGGAGGTTTCCACCAAACCAATTTTTCCTCTGGAATGCACCACAATCGACCACGTGTACAACGGTTTATATTCCGCTATCACCCTTTACTTCCAACTATCACGCAAATTCCCCCTCCGGATCCATCATTGACTGTCGATCCATTTCACCTTTATTTTTCAGCCATCGGATCAAGCAACACGTACCTAATTCCACTGAGTGTCCTCGTCTTATCGAACGTGCAAGTTCCCGTTGCGGATTCATCCACGATTGTTGATGTAATTCACATTTATTTTCCCACCATTAGATCAAGTGACATGTACTTCATTCCACCGGGCTCCTTTGTTTTAACCAATATGCAGGTTCGCAAGGCGAAGTTTACACAGACCGTAGATCTCATCAAGCGGATCGATGACCGTTGATCCATATATTACATCGAATGCCCACATGTACCTATCCTTCTTACATCTCTTGGAGAGCAGAGACAATACAGGCCGTTGATCTCCATCTTTTAACTTCGCACCGTTAGATCTTTTGATAACTCATTATTTTCTCCTCTTGCCATACTTTCATATCATAAAATTTTAACCAAAGTATTATAAACGACCATTACCCTTTCTTCACTATGATCTTCTCGAACCTCCGCTAGGTAGGGTTGTTAACACCACCAATTACTATTTATTATTAAAGGATTTATAAACAGTGAATTATCTATGAAAGATTTACTAGGAACTAGTTAAAAGTTCCTAGGTAAGAATTGAAAATTACCCCAGTAAGTTTAAAAGGGTTAAATAAAGAAATCAAGGATTTATTGTTTTAACCACCCCTTTGACTGAAAAGTCTGCCTCTAAAGACTCAAGCCAAGCAAAGGCTTGGGGTTTTGATTTTTATCTAGGAGAATTATTATTTTACCTGTTTTCACTCTCAAGTGTTTTCTTGGAGAACTACTCTTCAAACTAAAGGAGGATTGATTCAAAACTGATTACCAGATAGGAAACCCTACCGTAGGAGCTCTAAGCTACTTGCATGTTGGATTCCATATCGGTGGGATCTGTATTTAAACCAAGAACGGTTCTGGGTCATGGTTGGGTGGAACGTGGTAGTTCCCAAGTGATTTGGTCATCAAATAGAGGTCAAATCTGCATTGAATTGTTAATTTTGGTTATTTAAGTGTGCAGGTGTAGCTATTGACAAAGCTTTAAATTTAGGTATGAAACCTTGGAAAGCCTATTCTATTTTATTTCCTAAATATTTATTACTGTTTATATTAAGTAATGGCCACAATGTAAATTCTAATCCTAAGGGTTAAGTTTTATGATTAACAAATTGCTAGGGTTTATAATTACAATTCACTAATCTTATGCTGGAGAAGTTTTATTATATGATGTTTATGTTTAGGGTGGTATCCTTCATAAATGTTACCGTATTAACTAGGTGTTGATCTTAGTATTATGTTTATACTATTTTCTCTGTATTTAATACTCTGCTGACATATTTTATTTGTCAGCAGAGGCTTTCCATAGAATTTGTAAATAAACTAGTTCAGTAATAATTAATTAAAATATTATTTATGCTAAACTATACATGTTTATATTTTAAATTAGTTCTACTAAGAACCAAGTTCGTATAATAAGAAATCTAAACAAGTTATCAAAGACCTTTCAAGGTCTGCTTCATATAATAATATAAAACAAAAATACTTTACATAACTGAATCAAACATTAAATTTAATTCGAGGGATATCGCGACAATCCATGTGGTCCTTATGAAGACTTTGCCATAAAAACCTACAGTATTAAAATCTATAATAAAATACCATAAATCACATGCTTTATATCTTTAAAGGTCCCATATAATATCCATCATAAACATCCACCTAAAATTTAGCAACAATTTATATAACTCTGTAGTAATAAACAAAGGTCGTATTTAATAAACAGAGGTCATGGTTTCGATCCTCACAGTCTACAAATTCAATTCATAAAAAAATTACATAACCCAATAAACATTACCATAGCCAAATTAAATAATATATATATTAAACAGTAAATGATATCATAGTAAACAACATCAAATCATATCATAAATCCATATGTATTGCAACCAGTAACAGGAATTGAATCCTCTGGGCATGCAAGCCTAGCTTGTTTTATTTATCAAAATACATTCATTACATTACATTTTAAAACTCCTTTGCCATCAGAGGTCGTGACATCTGATCCCATGGATGTCCAAAACCCAAGGAAAAAACACTAATAATATATACAGTATAATATAGTAAACATAATTCCAAATCGTATAACCTTATGGCTGAGTCACAAAAAATTTTAAAGCCATAGAATAATGATTTGAATAATAACCAATCCTTTTTATAAACCCATTGTTTATATCACTACACAGGCCACAATTCACACCATTTTCCATATAATTAAAATTCCTACGATAGCAGAGAGGTCGTAAGACCCTAGCAACAACACAGCCTCGGCCACTAACATTTTTAATACACAATCATTTAAATATAACCCTGCTTTAAGCATTAGCCACCATGGTTCCCAACCCATTGTTTTTCCACAGCCCAAATTACATAAGAACCGAATGCCGTAAATAATTAAACTACAAGCTATAGTAGCACTGTGGGAAGGCTCATGCTGTTTATGGCATGGCCTTTACCCATGCTGTCGAAATATTACATTAACCAAGCTAATCAATGGAAATTACATGCAGACCATCTGATAAGGAATATGCCTCTATTTTTAAAACCCCAACCCATTTAAATACAGTGCCCAATAAAAAAAGCCGCTAGAAGGATATCACATACGCATTATATCAAGGTAACCATTACCAGTATATTAAAACCAATATATATATATATATAGATATACACACAGATATCCCAATGCCTGTACACAACCGCCATTAAAGGATGAGGACAAGGTTTTGCATAGGCGTGCCAATGGGCTATGGCACCATTGCAAGAAATGGTGCAGCCCATGGCTATAAAATCCCAAAACCAAAACATTAACAATTTACATAACTAAAATAAGATTACACAAAGCCGAATGGCCTAAGAAATGATTCATGGTATAACACCTCCATTTTAAAAATAACCAAGTCTATATTCAAATCCCAAAGGAAAAATCGAATTCATTGCAGCATCAAACCCCAACCAAACAACCAGTCGAAATGTAGCTCTGCCATAAGATTGAAGGTTGACAAGCATAAGCTTGATTAGCAGGCTTATCGTGGCCATGAATGCAATGCTTGGAGCCAACAGTGTCATAGCCATGCTTCTTCTCCATTCCTTTCGGTACCTGCAAGCAACAACCAAATGGGGATGATGAGTATGCCATCCTATAAAAATGTAAGCCAAACAATGTGCAAGCTTATAAATTCATGCAGGCATACCTCACAAGCTTGAGGTCACCTCCATGGCCATCCCTTTGCGTAGAGACAAAACAAATAAAACGCAAATGACAATATAATGTACATCCATCGTGAGCCAAGCCTAAGGGAAGGCTATCATGCTTTTCAACGACCATTAAATGCACCAGGCTCGAGTCCATTAACGATTCATCAAACCCACTTCCATAGTCAAGGCTTGTTACAAGGTATCGATTATTACCACCCTCCATACCAACACTTAAACCCTGGAAACATATGGTTTATACCATATATCATGTCACCCCAAAGTATAAAATCAACGTTAACATAATACAAATCGTGCACTATGATAATATTACAATAATACATAGTCATAGGTTGCGCTAGTCCAAAGTCTAAGACCCTTGCTTAGGAATGTAGATAATGTTTAGTCCTTACGTTTAGAGCTTAGGGTTTTAATTACCTTAGTAACAAGGTGTTTAGGCTTAAGAACCATGGAATACAAAGTATGCCATGATAACATATAGGACTATAAAGATCCAATGGTTGCTCTTAAACCAACCTATTAACCTACCAATAAAAGAACATAAGAGAAGTTAATAAGTATAGTAAAAACATACTTACCACAAAAGAGATATTAATGACATACATGATAACTGTTGTAGTTTCACAAATCACATAAGGTTACCAATAATACATACCTAACAGAGACTAGAGACAAGAACTAATAGATTGAATAACAGATTATAATAGCATGAGAGGGTCCATACAATACAAAGAATTGAACCGAGTTCTCATCTGGCTCGACAACCTAATATATATGATTACAAAACAATTACAAAATAAATTCCTGTCGGTTCGGTGAACTGATATGACCTTAGGTGGCTGACCTAATCTCTAGTTTTGTCGGCCGACCGACTTAGTCAGCTGATCGACTTAGTCGGCTGATCGACTTAGTCAGTTGATCGACTAAGTCGACCATCGTTCAAGTCGACTTATTGACTTGATCCTCCAACATCTCCCCCATGAACAAAAGGTTTCTTCGTCTCGAAGAAACAGGGAGGTAGAAAATTCTTCCTGTCTATTCTTAGTAGTAATTATGATGTGTCTGGTCTTCATGGGTTGTGAAGTCTGATAGTCGGTCTTTTCTGTACACAGACTTTGACATTTGCTGGGGCTGTCACTGCTAGGTGATGTTGGAAATCTGTCCAACTTTGCAATATTTTTTGGATGTCGATGGTGAGTGTAGTCAGACTTGATAAGATCAACATCTTCTCTGAAATGGAGACTTCAACTATTCTCTCTATGTCAGGACCCATAAACTGGTCGTTCTGCTCTGTAGTCTCAACAAGTCGTTTCATCTGTGGGCAGATGATGTCGAATTTTTCCAAGTTGGGGATAGCTTGGTCCACCCACTGACGTGCTTCCCTCTCAAGCTTCTACAGCTTGGCTATCTCAAGCACTATTTAATCTTCTATTGTGGGTTTGAGTGCTTCATTAGTGATTTTCATGTTTTCAAGTGCTTGGATCCCTTGTCGGGTCTGCTGAGTTTGCTAATAGACTTTCCCGTAGTAAGCAAGCCAGTATCACGGTATTTCTTCAGTGATGACAGACTCCTCCATGTGATATTGCATCACTTTATAAGCTTCAAAAAAGGCTATGTTCTGCACCATTAGGATGCGGGTAGTTTCTTCTTTTTGCTCCTCCTTTGTTTCTTGAATCTGTGCTTGGAATGCCGACACCATGCTTTCAAATAGTTGATATGGCTCTTCTCTTGTGTCGATTCGGGATGAATGGTCGGGACCGACATTTAACTTGCCTAGTCTGACAACAACTTCGAATTCAAATTCTTGGAATAATAGTAGCCATTGACAAATAATTCAATGATGTAGTGGTTTATTGACGAGATATTTAACTGCCTTATGGTCTGTATAGAATATAAATGGGTTAGCTAGAAGATAATGTCGATATTTTTGTAATGCAAAAACCATTCCTAATGCTTCTCTTTCTGTTGTCGAATAGTTTCTCTCAGCTTTGTTTAATTTTATGCTATTTTAAACTATAGGATAATCCATTCCATCATATCCTGGTTGAGTTAAGATTGCTCATATTGCTAGGCCTGATGCATCAATATGAACATGGAATTTGATCAACCAGTTTGGAAACCTTAGGATTAGTGCTTTAACTAGTTTTCTTTTTAATTTTTCAAATGATAGATGGCACTCTTCCATCTAGTTGAACTCTTTATTTTCCTTTAATACCTCTTCTAGTGCATAGGTTATATCTAAATAATACCTTATAAATTTTCTGTAATAACCTGTGTGGCCAAGTAGCACCCTTACTTGTTTTGGGTTTACTGGTGGTTTTAGGTCGAGGATAATTTTGATTTTTGCAAAGTCAACCTTAATACCTTCCTTACAGACAATGTACCCTAATAATATCCCTATGGGGGTCACAAATATGCATTTCCTGATGTTCAGGGATAGTTGAATTTGTCGACATTTCTCCAACATAAGCCTGAGCAATTTGCAATGATCTTTGAACATGGAGTATATTGTCCAACCATCAGAGTATACTGACATGGTCTTGTAAATATATTCTTGAAATTTTTTGACAACAATTCTAGAAAATACTGCATGTGCATTCTTTAATTCAAAACGCATAACCTTATAATAAAATGATCCAAATTCACATACAAAGGTTGTCTTTTTTTGGTCTTCTTTAGCTATTGGCACTTGGTTATAACCTGAGAATCCATCTGTAAATGAGTAGCATTCATGTCCTTCAACCTCATTTAAGATTTCATCTGCATAAGGAGTTGGAAATGGGTCTGTCAGTGTCACTTTATTTAGTTCTCTGAAGTCAACACAAATTCTTAGTTTGGTCGGATCATGTTTCTTAGGTTGTACAACCATTGAACTTTCCCATTTTGATTGGTCAATAGGATAGATGATGCTTACTGCAAGCATGTTATCAATTTCCTTTTTGACTATCTCTTTGTATTTGCGAGCTAGATTTTATGGCGTTTTCTTCACAGATCGAACATCAGGTTGAGTGTCAATCTTCATTTCTCCCATTTCATGGACTAAGCCTTTGAGGTATTTATAATCTCTAGCAAATACATCTTGGAACTCTTTTAATAAGTTCAATATCTCTGTGGTTTTCTCTTCACTCCAGTAGGCACTGATCTTTGCCATTTTTGGTCGATCATCATTTGAGATGTCGAATTCTCTAGTTTTGACTTTATCATCTAGCCATTTTAGTGCTTTGGCTTCATTGATTGGTCGAATTCCTTTCTTAATTGTGAGAATGTGGCAGGGAAGTTAGCTGTAGTCATTCTATTGGTATCTTGTTTCTCTATTGTTTCCACTTTAATGACTATACAAATAGGTTTGGTCATTTCGACATGGTTTGATTTCCATCTAAAGCTTTTCCCTTATGTATTTTCATTTTCTAAATGTAGTCTTGTCGACTGTGGTTTTGTCCTGGTTTGTATATTGTTGCATTTCATTGTCTGTCGGTTATCTTTTAAAGGTTTGTTTTCTATCGGCTGTATAAAGTGTTTAATCCATTTTGTTGGTTTGACCAAGTTTTCATTTTGTGGGATAAAGTTAAAATATTTAATGAAATTTTCTCTGAGTTCATGCCATAAGAATGTTTCACCTATAGCTTCTTCCATTTTATACCATTTGTTTGGTAAGTCAGAGAGGGTTTTTGGCCATGCTCGTTTATCTTTCTATCCAAGTTTTCTTCATTCTTTTTCACATGTCTTAATATGATCTTATGGATTCTGTCCTTGAGTCAATATAGGTATCTGAGCCTGTTTGGTTAAGTTCTTTCCTCCAAAACTTTTGACAAAGTAAGTCGAAGCTGATGTCCAGGGATGCAATCTTGTGTGATGGGTATCCCACCATCAAGTAGCTTGGCCTGTAAAATTTTCTACTAGGCTTTCAAGTCAGCCATGGTCACCAATACTTTTGAAAACTTGTTCTACATGCATGACTAGTGATTCTCTTTCATTGTATCTTGGTATTTGTGTAGTATTTACATTGGTAGGTTGTAAAGTAGGGTATTCCCTAATTTTCTTCTCAAAGATTTTTGGGACAATGGACACTATGAAGCACTGTTGGGTAGGATTTTTCTGCACTTTTTGAGTAGTCCAACATCCTCTTGCTTGTGTTTCATATTTCTCGATCTCCCAATCATATAATTCTACATCTGAATTATAACCGACTGAGTATTGGTTTCCTAAATGAAGTTCTCCGTAGATATTAGGTTCTATATAATTTGCATTGTTTTGAATCTGGTAGAGTTGTCGAATGTCGACTTCTTCATCGATAGGTTTAGTCCAAGGTTCTCCTTGATATGGATGAATAGGTACAATGACCTTTTGTCCATGTCCTTTTAATTTTATTCTCTCTTTGTCCAAGGATATCGATCCTTTCATCTTTCTACCCCAAGGTTGACCTACTAACGCTGGGAAGGAATTGGATCCTTCCTTAGGGTCAATGATTTCGAAATTGACTTTGTTCAAGATTCCTTTAAAGTTGTGTCAACATTTTTCCAGACTCCAATAGGTTCAATTAGGGCAAGGTCAGCTAGTTTCGGGTATATGCCTGACTCATATAGTCAAGGTCTGCCCATTTGTTCCCAAGTGTCACAAGTCATGATGTTTACTTGTGATCCAAAGTCGAGCACTACTTGTCATACATGGTATCCTTCAATTTCTTGGTCGACAAGTGGGTTGTCATCACCTTTATCTTTTTTATTTAAACTGCATATATTCTTTGTTTGTTTTTCGATATTGTTGTGGTTTATTTCATATAGAAAATCGATGAACTGAGATACTGAGTTGTCTTTTTATACAAGTTGTATTAATTCTTTTGTTGTGTTATGTCGATTGTCATCAGCTTGTTCCTGTCATGCAAATTCTTTGAATACATTTGTTTCTTCTTTGTATGTTTGTTTTTCTTTAAGTGGATCAGGTAGACATTTTTTTCTTTTATTTTTTTGATTCTTGGGTTATCACAACCTATTTTTGTCCCTTATCGGGTTACAATATGCAAACTTTTTGTGTTTATTACATCATTCTTTTGCACACACGACAAGACATTAACATTTTTCTTTGTATTCATTTTTTCCAACATGGTAGGGCAATCCTCTAGTGAGTGATCCCCTACTCCACAATGAGTACAAAATTTGAGGTCAGTTATGTCTTTATATGGACAGTCTTCATACCAATTTCCCTCCTTATAACATGTAAAGCATTGGATGGGTCGACGTGGTTGATTGTCTCGATTTCCATAGAATCGACCTCAACCTCCGTAGCCTCCACGTTGATTGTCATACCGGCGCTCGTATCTTCGGATTTCATGTATTTGACTATTCTCATCATTTGGTAAGTTGTTTTGCTCATTATTTTGTGCAACTCCATTGTTTTGGTAGACTGCATGATAATTATGTTGGTTCTTCAGATCCAAATGGCAGTTGGCTTTGTTATGATTTTTAGTTTCCAAGATTACACACCAAGATGCCTTGCCATTCTTCATGTTGAATGGGAAATCTTTTGTTGAGTGGTCTCCATGCTCTTGGAAAATGCCGCAAATTTTTTTTTTCTGAATGAATCAAATGTCCCGTCAGTTGTATTTCTGCCGACACTTGTCTTTGGAATGTCCGGCCGTCGAGCACTTTGTGCACTAGATATCCTGATTTTTGAGGTTTAATTCCTTTAAAGACTTCTGTACACTCTCAATATGTTCTTCTAGTATATGATCAGTGGAGTATGCTGGTATGTCCTCATCCATTTCCATTTGGAGAGATTTTGTAAGCACATCTTCGTAAGACTTGAATATTTCCATACTTATGTGTCGGCGTATTTTCTGAGATAAACCTAAAAGAAACCACTGGATTAATAATTGTTCATCTATAACATAGTATAGTTGGATAAGAAGATCTTTCCATCTCTTATCATAATCATGGACATTTTCTCCTGGCTTCTACGATGTTGTTTTTAATTTTTTTGCTGCCAGATGTTTTGCATCTGGAATTTTGAAAAATGATAGAAATTGTGCTTTGATCTTGGCTTTGGTTGCTCGAGGTTGTATTTTAGAAAATGGCATATACCAAGTTAATGCCCTTTTCCTCAAGGGACCAGCAAACTGTTCCATCTTTCTCTCTTCATCCATAACTTGGTTAGCCTCCCAAGACGACTCACAGATGAACCGGTGTCATCTGAGGTCTTCATCCCCCTCATATATAGGAATGTGTGCTGACCCGTGACCCATGTTGGAGGCACCATCGCTAATTTTAGGAGGTGGAGGTGGTGGATGTGGGGGTGGGGTTAGTGGGGGTAGTGGGGTTATTGGATTATTTGTCTCTGCAAAACTATGGTGGACGAAACTCTCGTTCCCATCAATTGTCAATTCTTTTTCGACCAGTGGTCTATTAGTGTTGATTTCTTCTGTCGATGTCCCACTGCAACTATTTGTCTGCAGTTCTGAATGTTCTGTGTCCTCAAAATCTATATTTGGTAGGGGGGGTGCTCCTTCATGTGTCGGCAAAAGTAAGTGGATACTTCGGTTGGAGGGTATCGCTTGAAACGTAACCTAATTTCCTTCTTCTAGTCGATGGAAAATGAGGTGTCTTCCAGTGTATGTCTCGTCGTCTAGTCGACTCCATATACCAAAGTCACCAGATCCTAGTTGGAGGTCCTCTTCAACAATAGCTTGTATCTGAGTACGCGGATTCAAGGGAGATAGAGTTGTTCCTTCTTAGGGAGCTCTTAATTGGAGAGCTTATGGCTGCTCTATCCATAATTATTCCTCCGTAGGAGATGCCTCTTCTTCCACACCTTCTTTTTGTCGGCCATGACCTGACTCTGGCGGATTTCTTTCTTGGTTGGTTTCCCTAGTACTCCTTCCTATGTGCAGCGCTAAGGCTCTTTCTCTTCTTTCTTCCCTCCTTTGTTGTCTCTCTTCCCTCTCTATTTTCTGAATGTCCGACATACCTTTGTGTGATACTATCTTCTTGATTTCCATTTTGCTCAAATTCTCATTATGGGTGAATGGTATTTGCTTCTAGGTGACTAGAATCCACTCCACTTTATCCCGACATATGACCAACTACCCCCCCATATCCTACTCGACATTTTTAGAAAGCTTGGATAGCTCAGTCTACATACTTAGGAAGTATTCCCAGTCCCTTTCTGCAATGAATTTTTCCCACCTATTTTTCTTTTCCACCTAATTAGGGTTTAGTGGTGGTCCGTGAAGTGATGGACGAGGTTCGACAATATGACCCACTCCCTTCTCGATCATGAATTTAAACAGCAAGGTCGGTAAGGAACACATAAATTGCTCGGTGAGGTCTGTGTAAAATTTCTCCTTGACAATTTCCACCGAAGTTCTGTCTTCTACTGCTTGCTCCTCGCAGAAGTCGTTGGCAATTTTGTCAAACCACTCCAACAATTTTGTTCTTCCCCCTTGGATCAGTTTTTCTAGCAACTATTGATCTTTAGTCCCTTCCGGATTTTTCATCCAAGAGTTCCTTCAGAAGTTGGGGCACCGATTCTACAAACTTCTCATGTGTTTCTGTAAAGAATATTGCTTTTGCTTGTGCGGTTGTTAATATGTTTCTTCGTGCATAATTCTGCAAATAATTCGCAACTTTACGTTCCCACCAGTCCTTAATATCCTGTTTTGATATCATTTGTTTGCATACATCTCAGACATGTACTACCAGCAAAAGAACCAATGTTGTAGTTTCACAGATCACATAAGGTTACTAATAATACATACTAAAGCATACATACCTAAAAAAGACAAGACACAAGAACTAATAGATTGAATAACAAATTATATTAGCATGAGAGGGTCCATACAATACAGCGAACTAAACCGATTTCTCATCTGGCTCAACAACCTAATATATATGATTAAAAAACAGTTACAAAATAACTACCTGTTGGTTCGGTGAACTGACATGACCTTAGGTGGCCGACCTAATCTCTAGTTTAGTCGACTGATCAACTTAGTCGGCTGATCGACTAAGTCGTCTATCGTTCAAGTCGACTTATCGACTTGATCCTTCAACAATAATGAATTTAAAACCATAATAAAGAATAATTAATGTGCAGGAAATTTAACCAAAATAGATAAATTGACGATAACGACACTTACCAAGTTTTAAAACCAAGTCGATAGGTAACGTAATAACTAGCAGCAGGTTATCAACGATCAAGGCTATCAATGCACTTTACATCTGATTCCATCGTAAGTAATGACCTGTGTAAGTAAAAGAGAGAGGTGCCTTAGTTCGATTGAACTAAGTAAGTCTGCGTAACCAAGTAACACCTTACCTCTTAGATCATCATGGGAGAACTAGTCCCGCTACTCCACCACTTTATTCCCATCAAACAAAGTTAAGTTAGTTTTTATTAAATAAACAAAGTACACATGTGCAGGAGTAAAACCATGATCTATACAATTCACTAATTCACCGACAGTAATAACTAAGATGTACAAATAGTTTAAATACCATAATTAAGATATAAGAAGTAAACAAACTAATAATCATTGAATGGATAAGAGTTTAACAAGACAGTAAGGACAGTTTATGAAGAGATTGAAAGTATAAGTAGTGCATGTAATTCCACATGAGTAATAATGATCCCCTTTGGGTAGTTTTTCACTAGCCTATAATTTTTTTTTCTTTTTTCAATTTTTGGGGACATTACAAGTGGTAGGAGAGCCCAGTTTCAACGCTGAGAGACTTATGGGTGCACTAGGTAGTCATGCAGAGAAAATAAAGTATGATAAGGATTTTTTATTACTAATAGAAATTTTTGCTGCTATTGAAAAAAAATTTGTTACAGGAAAATTTTTACAGCAATATTGAGTTTATGAACACTGAAGAAGAAAATAGCGGGAAGGAAGAAATGACCACCACTACTCCAAAAGTGAACTTAGTGCTTGAGATAAAATTTGATGTGTTAAAAAATTTGCACAGTCTTGAAGATGAACTGAAAAGCTTCATAGAAGACAGTTTAAATGAAAGAAAGGAACAACAAGTTATAAATGAAGCATTATTGCGTAACAGGATGGGAGGGAGCAGACAATGTAAACCTACCCAGTCCACCAACAGATCCAAAATAGAATCATACCATGAGTGGGCCATCATCCCAAGAGAAGAAGAAAAAGAAGGTACACCTAAAGCAACTAAAGGAGATCATCACAGTCTTTCTAGTAATGACTCACTTTCTCGACGAAGAGAGAAGTAAATAAGTGATGACAGTCTTCAGGGGGAGTTTCGAAAAATAAGAGCCCCAACCTATGAAGGTGAAGTAAATACGAGAGAAAAATATGAAGAATGGTTGTTGGGAATGAGTAAGTATTTCTAGGTTCATAACTATTCAAGTGTGATGCAGTCTAGGCTTGCCATCTACAACTTGAATGGTAAGGCAACAAGATGGTGGCAAGATTTAAAGCACAACAAGAAAGATGACCTGTGACAAATAAGTTGGGAAAACTTCTGAAACATTTTCTAAGAAAAAGACATGTCAAAAAGGTTCTTTGACCTTAAGGTAAAAGAGTTCCATCAACTGCGCATGGGATCCATGACTATGGAAGAATTTATAAACAGATTTCTAGATCTGCTGCATTATGTACCATATATCAAAGAAGAGAAGGTAAAGATCGAGTAGTTCCTAGGATGTCTTTCTCCCAGTTTTTTGGACGGCATAGATTTCAACATGCCAAAGACATTGGATATTGTAGTACACAAGGCCCGTCTCTGCTATAAGCATGGGTAGTTACGACAAGAAAACCGGAACCGAAACCGAGAAAAGTCTAGAAAGTTTTCTGATAACCCTAAGCTTGGGTCAAACCTGCATCCTTATTGAAATCAAAATAACAACTTTCAAGCGAACAAAAACTTCAACAAAAATGCTATGAAGCCTTATGTACCAGCTTGTAATGGGAATAAGCAACTAGCAAGTGGAGCGAATGCTACCCCTTTAACGATCGACTGTTGGAAGTGCAATGGGCCGCATTATGCCCAAGATTGTAAGAATAAGAACAATGGAGTCTTGCATAACCTACAAGAAGAACCTATCATTGAGGATATAGTGGGAACCCCGCGAATCTATGCAGCATTAGATGGTAGACAGGTGGACCAACAAGCTAAAATCGTCGAGATTGAAGGTAAGATATTGAACACCTCTGTTTCAATAATTATTGATCTTGGTGCTTGCCGAAGCTATGTTGCACCTAAGATTGTTGATTTATGCAAGTTAGGCAAAGTAAAGCATGATAAACCTTGGCTGGTACAAAACAAAACGTTTCAAAAGTTGTTAAAGAATGTGAAGTAGACCTGAATGGTTTCCTTACCAAGGTAAACTTGAACATCCTACCTTTAGGATCGTACGATATTCTTGTCAACATGGACTGGTTGGAACATCACCATGTCATGCTCGATTTTCTACACAATTCTATCTTGTGTACTGATAGCCAAGGGAACCAAGTGAAGGTTTAAGGCATCCCAAAGAAAGGTTTTGTAAGACAAATATCTGCCTTACAAGTGAAGAAGTGTGTTAGGAAGGGCTGCAAGTTGTTTGTGGTAAACATTTGAGATGTAGAGTTTGATAGAGAACAACACAAAGAATACTTCCCTATTCTTGAAGAATTCAATGACCTATTTCCTGAGGAAATCCTCGGATTACCTCCGAAACAAGACCTAGACTTTTCCATCGAAGTGACCCGAAGATCCGTTCTGGCCTCGAAATCCCCTTACCGCATGAGTGCACCAGAATTGGTGGAACTCAAAATGCAGTTGCAGGAGTTAATATACAAAGGGTATATCCGACCCCATGTGTCTTCTTTGGGAGCACCGATTTTGTTCGTAAAGAAGAAGGATGGTATGATGCAGATGTGCATTGATTACTGTTAGTTGAACAAAATGACTATAAAGAACCACTACCCACTCCCTATGATTGATGATTTATTCAACTAGGTGTGAGGAGCCAAAATCTTTTCGAATATTGACCTACAATCCGGGTACCATTAGGTATGGATCTGAGACAAAGATATTCCCAAGATCTCCTTTCATATGAGGTATGAGCACTACGAGTTTCAAAGTGATGCCTTTCGGTTTGAATTGCACCCGCAAACTTTATGTGTATGATGAACACCATATTCAGTATATATCTGGATAAGTTTGTACTAGTCTTTATTGATGACATTCTGGTTTATTCCAAGAAGAAAGAGGAACACAAAGAACACCTTCACATAGTACTTCGAGTGTTGAGAGAACATCAGCTCTATGCTAAGTTTAGTAAATGTGATTTTTACAAACCACAAATACAGTACCTAAGTCACATCATATATGAGGTAGTAATAGCCATGGACATGGAAAAGATTTGAGCCATAAAGGATTGGCCTACCCTGACTAGTGTCATTGACATTAGGTCATTCTTGGTATTAGTCGGATCTTATCAAAATTTCATTGAGAACTTCTTGAGAATCGCTTTCCCCATGATTGCTTTGTAGAATAAAGCAAACAAGTTCTTATGGACTAACAAGTCTGAAGAAAATTTTCAAAATCTTAAGCATCCTTTGATTACCACACCAATGTTGTGGATTGCAGATCCTGATGGGGATTTCATTGTATGCATGGATGCAATCAAGGA
This sequence comes from Pseudotsuga menziesii, assembly GCA_001517045.1. Classification (NCBI taxonomy): domain Eukaryota; kingdom Viridiplantae; phylum Streptophyta; class Pinopsida; order Pinales; family Pinaceae; genus Pseudotsuga; species Pseudotsuga menziesii. The sequence goes on from LPNX010561537.1 coordinate 244,603, forward strand.
AGGACTTGGAGGAGTCCTCTTGCAAAACGATCATGCGATCTGTTATGAATCACAGAAATTAAAAGAGCATGAGCATAATTATCCCATGCACGATCTTGAGCTAGCGGCCATTATCCACACTCTGAATATGTGGAGGCACTACCTCATGGGAAGGAAGTTCCTTCTAAAGGCTAGCAATATGAGTCTAAAGTAATTATTCGATCAACCCGATCTGAATTCGAGGTAAGCCAAATGATTGGCTTTCCTAAGTCAGGATCGCTTTGAACCAAAGCATATTAAGGGCAAAGAGAACAATGTTGCCAATGCTTTCAGTCGACGAACTCATATGATATATGAGGTGACCTTGAGTCAAACTGATGTATATTTGCATGAGAATATTAGAACGGCTAACAAGGTTGACCCATTCTATGTGGAAATCCTCAAGAAAGTCCAAGATGACCGGTTGTTTCAACAACAGAAGGAATACAAGGTGGATGAATCCAGACTACTATGGTCCCAGGACAGATTGTATGTTTGAGATAGAGGGGACATTCAGTCTAGCATCCTCACATAATTGCATAGGGCACCCTACTCGGGGCACCTGGGATATCAAAAGATGATATTTGGCGTCAAGAAACAATTTTTCTAGCCTAAATTAAAGGCCAACATTGCAATTTTTATTGCGAAATGTCAGGAGTGCCAGCTAGTTAAAGCTGAGCACCAGCATCCTTTAGGATTGCTACAACCATTTCCCATTCTGGAATGGAAGTGGGAGGTTATCAGTATGGATTTTATTACTGTCTTACTGAAAAGCAAGAAGAAAAATGATTCCATCTTCAGATTCATTGACAAGCTATTAAAGGAAGCACACTTCATCCCTATGAAATTGACCTACAAGGCCATGAACATTTCCGATATATTCCTAAAAGAGATATTTAGATTGCATGGGATACCCAAAGCAATTATTTGAGATAAAAATGTTAAGTTTATAGGAAACTTTTGGAGATCTTTATTCTCTAAATTAGAGACGTAGCTGAACTTTAGCACTGCTTATCACCCACAAACAGACAGGCAGACTGAATGAGTAAACCAAATTGTTGAATGCATGCTTTGAATGTATGTCATGAACAAGCCCACAAAGTGGGAGGATTATCTGCACCTTGCAGAGTTTGCATATAAACACAAGTATCGGGCTTCCGCCAAGATGAGTCCTTTCGAGGTACTCTATGGACGGAAGTGTAGGACCCTAGTTACTTTGGATAGTCCGTTGGATCAGCTCATGTTAGGGCCTGACCTATTATTGGACTTGGAACAATTAGTTACCAAGGTCTAGGGAAACCTTAAAGAGGCACACGATTGTCAAAAACGTTATGCGGATAAGAAAAGGAAAGATAAAGAATCACAGGTAGGTGAGAATGTCTACTTAAAAGTGAAAGCAAAATGGAGCTCTTTGAGATTGGCTAGGTGTGGTAAGTTAGCACCTAGATTTTGTGGGCCTTTTGAAATTCTGGCCAAGAAAGGACCAGTGGCTTATGAACTAGCATTACCTGCACATGTAAGACTTCATAATGTTTTCCATGCATCTTTATTAAAGAAATATGTTTATGAAACTAAGCATGACATTGATTTGTTATTATTACATATGGAACTTGAGGGGGAATTTTCCCATCAGCCTTTTCATATATTGGACAAGAGAGAAGTATAGCTTCAGAAGTGCACTGTAGTCCAATTGAAAGTGCAGTGGAAGCACATTGAGGTAGATGAGGCTACTTGGGAGAATGAGGCCACCATGAGAAAGGCTTACCCTGCCTTGTTTCATTATATCATTCAGAGTCTCTAGAACACCAGGGATGGTGTTGTAATAAGAGGGGAGGGATGTAATATCCTGAATTTTGGACCTACCATTTATAGGCATGAGCCTATTGATCGTGATGATTATATTGATGTTTTATTTTATATTGGGTCGAAAACCCCACTACATAATAACATGATGATTGTTTTGTATATTGGGCGTAAGCCAATTGTTGATGATATATATGTATATATATGTTGGTTATGTTAGGTGTGGACCCCGAAGCACATGATCGATGAGATGTTTTGTGTTGAGCGAAAGGCTCTAGAGCACATGAGTACTTACATTTTTGTTGACCATAAAGCTCTGGAACACATGAAATATAATTTGGAAATGTTGGGCATAAGCCTTGGAGAATTCCCTGTTGGTGTTAAGCATAAGCTATGCAGCATCGGATCTTTGGACATTGTATCCCTAGCTGTATCGTATAAGTACATTCTAGCATTAAGTGTTGAGGGAAAGCTATGGAATCACACTATGTTTGTAACTCCTTGCTATAGGCATTGAGTATGGGATTTGGTAAGTGTTAGGGGTTACTAAAAAGCATTTAATAACTTCCGAGCGAAAACGGCTCGAGAAAAATATTGATCATCATCATACTTAATTATAAGTGATTAAATGAAATTTCAAATTACTGTATTCTCATCAAAGTACTGAAAAGATACCATGTTATACAAGGGAAATCCAACATGCAAGGATGTTTAGAGTTTCCAATCATAGTATACCTAAGCCATCTATCTACTTGACCTCCATGAAGAAGTGTCGTTAAGTCGAGGGATCATGACACATGATGCTCAAAGACAAATGTTAACAAGTATTTTAATACTATGTACTTTATAGATAGTATGTATAAAGAATTAATTATAATTAATTGTATAATTTAATAAAGAAAGAAGAGAAGCTCTACCAATTACTATTTATTATTAAAGGATTTGTAAATAGTGAAATATCTATGAAATATTTACTAGGAACTATTTAAAAGTTCCTAGGGTAAGAATTGAAAATTACCCCAATATATTTAAAAGGTTAAATCAAGAAATCAAGGATTTCTTGATTTAACTGCCCCTTTGACTGAAAAGTATGCCTATAAAGACTCAAGCCAAGCAAATGCTTAGGGTTCTAATTTTTATCTAGGAGAATTATTATTCTGCCTGTTTTTTCTCTCAAGTGTTTTTTTGGAGAACTGCTACTGAAACTGAAGGAGGACTGATTCAGAACTGATTACCAGATAGGAAACGCTACCTTAGGAGCTCTAAGCTACTTGCATGTTGGATTCCAGCTCACACTGATCCAGATTTAAACCAGGAATGGTTCCAGTTCATGGTTCGGTGGAACGTGGTAGTTCCCAAGTGATTTGGTAATCAAACAGAGGTCATATCTGCATTGAATTGTTAATCTTGGTTATTTAAGTGTACAGGTGCAACAATTGACAAAGATTTGAATTAAGGTATGAAACCATGGAAAGCCTATTCTATTTTATTTCCCAAAGATTTATTAGTGTTTATATTAAGTAATGGCTGCAATGTAAATTCTAATCCTAAGGGTTAAGTTTTATGATTACCAAACTGCTAGGGTTTGTATTTACAATTTACTAATCTTATGCTGGAGAAATTGTATTATATGTTGTTTAAGCTCATGGTGGTATCCTTCATAAATGTTACTCTATTAACTAGTTGTTGATCTTATTATTATGTTTCTATTGTGTTCTTCGTATTTAATACTCTGCTGACATATTTCATTTGTCAGCAGAGGCTTGCCCTAGAATTTGTAAATAAACTAGTTCAATAATAATTAATTAAAATATTATTTATGCTAAACTATACATGTCTATATTTTAAATTAGATCTACGAAGAACTACTTTCAAATAATAAGCAAGCTAAACAATTTATCAACGATATTCTAAGGTTTGCTTCATATAATCATATAAAACCAAAATACTTTATGCTATAGCTGATTTTACCACTCCAGGTGAATCACACTTTGTATGGCCTTCCCCTGTCCCTCTGCAGACTCCTACGACCCCGTGGCCCATTTTTTGTCCTTTGATGTTTCCTTGACCATCGCTAAAAACATGTGAAAAATGATACACATGACTTTTAAACCCTTAATCGCGTATATACGCGAGTTTGACCCCTAAAACTGTGTACATCGGGATGTGTACAAAATACAAATCCTTTTGGAGTTTTCCTTGACATGGATCCGACTCACTTGACTCCTGGCCTTCCTTATGCCTTGAGATCGCTCCGATTCGACCTTTCATTACCCCTTTGAAAAGCTATATAAGGAACTCTATGATACATTGAAGGCATATGAGAGAATTGAGAGAAAGAAAATATAGTTCGTTGTTGCCGGAACTTATGCTTGAGTCTGCATCCCTTTGTCCCTTGGAGCACTTTTGTGTTCTTCCCAAGATTTCCTTTTGCTTGTGAGATTTCTATCGAGAGATGGGGGATTGAGGTGGTGGAGGCCCAAGTGGGGGATTCAGTTTATCCGATTCGCAGACGTGCCGACAGAGGTTGTATTTATTGTAATCTCTAATTTATATTAAAAGAAATATCTTTTCCTGTCCAATAATGTGTGTTTGAATAAATATTTTATCCATGGGATGATTTCAAATGTTTATACATTGTTGATTATATATGCTAGAATAGATCTAACACCATGATATATAGTAGGCTTGTATTGTTTACTTGTTGTTGAGGAAGTAATTTATCAATTCAAGCTGAAGTTGGAAAGCTCAATGGGGATCTACTTCAACCATCCGGAATAAGGTATGAGGTCTAATCCTTTAGTGTTAGACATTTAATTTCTATTGCATATTGGAAAGGATTGATTTCTGGAGTCAAGTTGTCTGTTGTGGTACCCCAAGCCATAGGAATTTCTCTCTGTAACACTTTACATAACTGAATCACACATTAAATTTAATCAGAGGGATATCGCGACCATCCATGTGGTCCTTATCAAGACTCTACCATAAAAACCTATAGTATTAACATCTATAATAAAATACCATAAATCACATGCTTTATATCTTCAAAGGTCCCATATAATATCCATCATAAATATCCACCTAAAATTTTACCAAGCAACAATTTATATAACTCTGTATTAATAAACAAAGGTCATATTTAATAAACAGAGGTCATGGCATCGATCCTCACAGGATACAAATTCAATTCATAAACAAAATTCAATAACCCAATAAACATTACCATAACCAAATTAAATAATATATATATTACACAGTAAATCATATCGTAGTAAACAACATCAAACTATATCATAAATCCATATGTATTGGAACTAGTGACATGAATCGAGTCTTGTGGGCATGCAAGCCCAACTTGTTTTATTTATCAAAATACATTCATTACATTACATTTTAAAACTCCATTTCCATCAGAGGTCGTGACATCTAATCCCATGGATGTCCAAAACCCAAGGCAAAAACACTAGTAATAACCGCAGTATAATATAGTAAACAAAATTCCAAATCTTATAACATTACGGCTGAGTCACAAAACATTTTAAATCCATAGCATAACGATTTGAATAAGAACCAATCCTTTTTATAAACCCATTATTTATATCACTACACAGGCCACGATTCACACCATTTGTCATATAATTAAAAATGCCTATGCTAACAGATAGGTCGTAAGACCCTAGCTACAACACGGCCTCGACCACTAACTTTTTTAATACACAATCATTTAAATATAACCCTACTATAAGCGTTGGCCACCATGGTTCCCAACCCATGGTTTTTACACAACCCAAGTTACATAAGAACTGAATACCGTAAACAATTAAACTACAAGCTATCGCAGCACTGTGGGAAGGCTCATGATGTTTATGGCATGGCCTTTACCCACGCTATTGAAACATTAAATTAACCAATATAATCAATGGAAATTACATGCAAAGCATCCAATAATGCATATACCTCTGTTTTTAAAACCTAACCAAATTAAATCCAATGCCCAATAAAAAAAACGCAGAAGGAATTCACATACACATTATATCAAGGTAACCATTACCAGTATATTAAAACCAATACATATATCTATTTACATAGAGATCCCAATTTCTATACACAGTCGCCATTAAAGGCCGAGGACAAGGTTTTACATAGGCATGCCAATGGGCTATGGTACTATTGCAATCAATGGTGCAGCCGATGGCTATAAAATCCCAAAACCAAAACATTAATGATTTACATATCTGAAATAAAATTACACAGAGTCGAATGGCCTAAGAAATGATTAATGGCATATCGCCTCCATTTTAATAATAACCAAGTTTGTATTCAAATACCGATGGAAAAATCGAATTTGCTACAGCATCATACCCCAACCAAACAACCAGTCGAAACGTAGCTCTACCATAGGATTGAAGGGTGACAAGCATAATCTTGATTAGTAGGCTTACCGTGGCCATGAATGCAATGCTTGGAGCCAACAGTGTGGTAGACATGTTGCTCCTCCATTCCTTTCAGCACCTGCAAGAAACAACCAAATGGGGATGAGGAGTATGCCATCCTACCAAACTGTAAACCAAACAATGTGCACACTTATAAATTCATGTGGGCATACCTCACAAGCTGGAGGCTGCCTCGATGGCCACCCATCTGTGCAAAACCAAAACAAAGAAACCCCAAATGACAATACAATATACATCTATCCTGAGCCAAGCCTAAGGGAAGGCTGTCATGCTTTTCAATGAGCATTAAATGTACAAGGCTGGAGTCAATTAACGATTCATCAAACCCACTTCTATAGTCAATCCTTGTTACAAGGTATCAATTATTACCACCCTCGATACCAATGCTTAAACCCTAGAAACATATGGTTTATACCGTATATCATGTCACCCCAAACTCTTACATCAACATTAAGATAATCCAAAGCTTGCACTATGATAGTATTACAATAATGCATAGTCATAGGTTGCGCTAGTTCAAAGACTAAGACCCTTGCTTAGGAATGTAGATAATGTTTAGCCCATAGGTTTATAGCTTAGGGTTTTAATCACCTGACTAACAAGGTGTTTAGGCTTAAGTACCATGGCATACAAAGTATGCCATGATAACATCTAGGACTATAAATATACAACAGTTGCTCTTAAACCAACCTACTAACCTGCCAATAAAAGAACATAAGAGAAATTAATAAGTATAGTAAAAACATACTTAGCACAAAAGAGATATTAATGACATACAGGATAATTAATTTAAAACCATAATGAAGAATAATTAATGTATAGGAAATTTAGCCAAAATAGCTAAATTGATGATAACAACACTTAACAAGTTATAAAACCAAGTTGATAGGTAACGTAATAACTAGCAACAGGTTATCAACGACCAAGCCTGTAAACACACTTTACATCCGAACCCATTGGAAGTAATGACCTGCGTAAGTAAAAGAGAGAGGTGCTTTAGTTTGATTGAACTAAGTAAGTCTACGTAACCAAGTAATACCTTACCTCTCAGATCATCATGGGAGAAATAGTCCCGTCGCTCCACCACTTTATTCTCATCAACAAAGTTAAGTTAGTATTTATTAAATAAACAAAGTACACATGTGTAGGAGTAAAACCATGATCTATACAATTCAGTAATTCACCGACAGTAATAACTAAGATGTACAAATAGTTTAAATACCAGAATTAAGATATAAGAAGTAAATGAACTAATAATCACTGAATGGATAAGAGCTTAACAAGACAGTAAGGACAGTTTATGAAGAGATCAAAATTATAAGTAGCGCATGTAATTCCGCATGAGTAATAATGATCCCCTTTGGGTACTTTTTCACTAGCCTATAAATTTTTCTTTTATTTTCAATTTTTGGGGACATTATAGACCACATAAAATTTAATGATTAAACAACCTTGTATTTCCAGAAATAGGGTTTTTATTTAGGTTCAGTAGTAAATCACCCATGGTAAAAATTAAAATTACAAAGTCACCAAACTCCTGAACATGCTCATAAAACATTAAACCCCATGAAATTTCTAAGCACCATTTCATAAACACTAAACCCTATAGAATTCCCTGAGCATCGTTCCTTTTGAAAATCCATGAAAAGTACAAACAACGCATCCCCAATTCCCCTTAGAAATGAAGAAAAACCTACCAAAGGTAAAGGACACGTGAGATTGGGAATTTCCAAGTTTCGCTGGAGGGACTTGTAGAAATTCAGGCCTGCAGTAGATTAATTTCACTCACAGCAATTAACAATTGATCATGCAAATTATCAACAATGGAGACTGAATATGGAGCTATAACACAAAATTATATTAACTGAGTGTACAATAGCCAACCCTGTAATAGCATAGGCTGCTGAATATATAGAATACATGAGAAAATCGAATGCATAAGGAAGCATCCAAATCTAGCATAAAGCAGGCTTACCCAAAATAGGCAAATCCCCCATAGGTGTAAAAAGATGATCCCAAATCTATCAAGGACCCCATGAATTAGCAAGGGTGCATGGGAAAGCTAAAGAGTGGTCAAATGGTAGCTCATACATGCTTTTGCATGGAGGAAAGAGTGGAGGAGGAAGAGGCAACAAAGCTGATTCACCTCACCTAGTCTTGCTTTGCTATGTGCCTTAAAACACTGAAAAAGCAGGCAATAAAGTAGAAAAAGCAGAAGGGCGCCTAGGAGGCCAGGAGTAAAGCAGATTTGATTTCTAAGGATTTCCCAAGTGCTCCATGAGTCAATAATGGCAATTTTGACCTCTATGGATAGGCAATTAGCAACTTGCACATGGTGGGACTCATGGACTAGGCA